>CM047813.1:73170076-73664779 GCA_026214975.1 Gentiana macrophylla | reverse complement strand
GACATTATCGAGGCTCCCATTTTCCATGAACTCGTATACCGTGAAGCCTCTCCGATCGCTCTAAGCAAAAACCTAAGAGTCTAACCAAACAATTATGTTGCAACTTAGCTAACAACTTGACCTCATTTCTCGAATTCCTTTTCTCTTGACCCGATGTTGTAGATACTTTTCACCGCTTATCTCTTTTCCATCGAAAAGTACACCCTAAAATATATACACACGATCAGTTTGATTTTGTTCCTTTCTTTTTATCCTTGTTTTCCTGGCTAAATTGTAAAGTTAGTCATGTTTTTATTACGATTACAATTTTCAGTCTCTAACATGCATGGATTTTTTTTTTTTTTTTTTTGCAATTTTAGTCCTAGGTCGTTGGAGAAAGCTGAATTTGGGGTGGGTGGGGGGGAATCGAATTTTGAACGTCTCTTCATGGCACTGACAAAGCAAAAATGCTGAAAACAATTGCAAAATTCGACATATGATATGGAATAATTAAGATATCAAGTCCTTTTCAGCATGTTAGAGAACATTTTCTGCAATTTTCACAGCCAAAATCCAGTTTTAATTTCCTAATGTCATTCACGTCAGCAAAATCTGACAAGAATATATAGCGCCACGTCAGCATTCTCTGGCGACGGAAGACTAAAAATGTAAAAAAAAAAAAAAA
This sequence comes from Gentiana macrophylla, assembly GCA_026214975.1. Classification (NCBI taxonomy): domain Eukaryota; kingdom Viridiplantae; phylum Streptophyta; class Magnoliopsida; order Gentianales; family Gentianaceae; genus Gentiana; species Gentiana macrophylla. The sequence goes on along the minus strand of CM047813.1, from coordinate 73,664,115 downwards.
AAATTTAGACTAAACCGTTAAATAACCCAAGTAATTGGTATGGATACCAAATTGCTTCTCAAAATTTAAAAAAACGAGCACAGTTGTTACGGGGTACCTTGTAGACTTCTCCGAACCCACCTCTTCCCAACATGTTAGCAGTAGAGAAACCCATTGTTGCGGTTTTTATCGAAGCAAAATCATATTGCGTCGTACCCATGGGCAGTTCTTCTCCATCTTCATCTACTGCAATAGTAATGCGATATTATACCAATATTTATAAACAACCTATGTATATTTATCGCCTTTAGTACCATTTGAAACACGAGATCAGTGAGATTCAACTCTTGGAAATTAAAGTTGAATCTCATGCATAAGGTTCGATGTTTCAAGATGTCGAATTTGTCGAGATTCGCATGACCTCTCGAAATTCGAACCTCATGCCACGCCCAATGTGGTGTACGTAGCGATAAATGTTGTGTGGTGTCATTAAAGCCCATCCAGTGTTTAGCTACAAACTTACGTTTATAATCTGTGTTTGCCTTTCCCCGTCTTCGTTTAGTGATGAAAACACAAACACTCAGTGTTACAACAAATAAAACCACAATTACACAAACAAGGATAATGGCCGTCTTCGATCTCTTTCCTGCAACCAAAAAAATAATCAAGAAAGTTGATAACATGAAATTTATATATATATATATATATAAAATCAAGAAAGTTGATAATGGCCGTCTCCGATCTCTTTCCATCTTGAAATATATATATATATATATATATATATATATATATATATATATATATATATCGAGTTTCAGCAGTCGAATGTGACAACGAACCAAGGAAAAAACAATTATTTATGATCCAGAATCGACTTTTTAAAAGTAACAGAAAGGACTTGGCGATAGCAATGCAAGTTAAAAACGAGCAATACTGGAAACGACTTTTTCTTTTCTCAGTCTCAAAGAAACATTAGAGCAATACTCAGATAGAATTTGACCCCTTCAACGTCCTGGTCCGGTGTCTGAAGAACTCAAATCGAAATTTTTTTTTTTTTATTATTATTTTTTTTTTTTGCAAATGATAAGACAAATATGGTAACCGGAGCAAAATCAAAACTAAGTCGACGATATTAGTTTCATCCCCGCCTAGAGGCAGACACACCTTGTACTAAACGGGGTCCGTGGACCCCGCTGAAAATAAAAATGATCTCTATATTTTATCTATAGAAAATTATTTCGAACCTCCTAAAAAAAAAAATCTTGATCCGCCTCGTAAAAAGAAATTAAAATAAAATATATGTATCTATATCACCTTTACTATTTGTTGGAGGTGGTTGCTCTTTGAGGATAGGATATATCTCAAAACGATAAGTACAGCTTGGGGTGAACCATATTCCTCCTACATTAGCATAACAGCAACTTGACATTTCATTTGCAATACTATCCAAGCAAGTCTTGCAATCAGCAGGGGTAATATCGGGAGTGCACTCCATATATCCATAAACTTTTGGTGAACGTGGATAGCTGATTTCCAATCCTGCGAATTTACGAGGAGACCCGTTGTACGTCGCGTTCGAAAGATTACCTGCAAATTAATCAACAGCCAACCAGGGTCAAAAAAGTGAGATCCCCACTGTAAGCGGGATTCTTTTTAAGAATAAGACCCCATGAGTTGAATGAATCCCGCTATATGTTATGTATAGCGGGATTGATTCTTTATGAAAAATAGATTACGTACCTGCAAACAAAATCAGATCAGAACTATACAAATTGACACCTAAAGCATTATTATTGTTAGCAAAGGCATGATGAGGATCTAAGGACATGGTTCCAAGGATTGAATTGTTGGAGTATCTAAACATGCATAAATCAGCCCACGCAATGGCTTCCTTTTGATTAGGACAGAGTAGTGTGGTAAGGTTTTGTGCAGTATCGTTAAGACAACCGCGACACGATTCAATATCGATGTCGCCTCTGCAATAGCCGAGGGCGTTGACCTGGTCGACGCCATCGCCTGCTTTTCCGTTGTAGAACCCGTTTTTTGTGTTGATGCTCGAGGAAATTGAAGAGAGGATGGCGTTGAGATTCGATTGGAACTTGCTGTTTTGGGTGTAGTTACCAATTGTGTTTGTGCAATCATTCACTTGTGCAGATATGGGATGAATTTGCAGGCAAAGATTTATGAACAAGATTGATAATGATAAGAGAATGATTTCTCGAAAACCCGACAACGCCGCCATTAATTATATCTCAAAAGTGGTGATCTATAGATTAATATTTAATTAATTTGTGTTTTGGAGATATAAAAATAAAAAAGAGAGGGCTTGTATTGCATATTGATGATGAACAAAGTATATGTTTCCCTCTTTACTTATACCACAAATGGTGTGATTCTTGGGTGAAGTTGTTATTTGGTGAAGAAAAACTATAATACGATGATATATTAAAAAACTACGAGTCAGACTTTTACGGCTGAGTAAGAGTGAAGGCTCTATAAGCATCACCATGGCCAAACTCAGAAGGCTTTAGCCGGAAAAAAAAAAAAAAAAGGATGAAAGAAAGGTGTTGTTATTGGCTTCACAGTGAATCTATGGTGTTGATCAGCACATGTCGAGTTAGGTTCGACTTTATAAAGATTAAAAATAGATGTTCAACCCATGTGAAGTCAAATGTTGAGTTTATAATTATATTCGACTTTACAGAAAAACGAATATCTATGCCGTGTCTAGAGAATAGAGACTAAGAATTGTTCAAAAAAGAGTCATATGGTAGACGACTATTATCTGGGAAAACTAAGTTCTTGGATGAACTAGTCAAGTTCTTAAAAAAAAATTTAAAAAAAAACTCAAGAAAATAGGCGAAGTTGTTTCTAAAAATAACAGGTCTCCTTTATTTATAAAAAAAAAAAAAAAAAAAAACAAAACAAAACAGAATTTCTGAGAAACAACGTGTAATGATAAAAACATAGAGGGAAAATAAAAAATAAGGTGAAGGTGCTGTTTGTGGGGGAGAAAAATATGAAAAGATTGAGTCCAACTTAAATGGTTTCGGTGTTTCGTTTCTAAAGTTTTGTAAAAGATAAAGATCGAGAGTTATAAAATCAATGGTTCAGTTTGTAAAAAACGTTTACACATCTTTTTTTGACAGAAGTCGATCTGAATTATCGGGTTCTCCAACATCACCAGTTCAATGAGATTGTCAGTTAAGACTTTCGAGACTTTATAACTGAGTTACGTCACCGGTTAAGACGAGAATCCATGTATTTGATTATAATTAAATAATTTTTTTTTTGATAGATAATTAAATAAATTTAGACACCCATCCCTTAACACATCTCCCCCAATAAAAAAGATTGGATTTTAATACTTACATTACACGTCAAATTTTTTTTCCTTTTTTTTTTTAAAGGTTTACACGTCAAATTCTATATTTAAAGAAATATAAAGATTCAAGAGGGCACCCACATTATATATATGGGAATGAGGAAGGGGAACACAAACATTTCATTAATTAAAGAGAATAATAGTTTTTTGAAACTTTTGCATAAATGACAAAACCTTTTTGTTTTAAACAATCTATCTCTCAATCTAGAAATCTAAATTTGAAAATTCTTTTACCAATTTTTTTATTTTTTCATGCTATTTATTTTGAGACCACATTCAACATATTCCGAATTTGATTTCATAAAATCCGCTGGCGAAATTCACTAATATTGTAAATTTACTGTCGATATTCACTGATTTTTGGGATTCACTGGGAGATTCACTGAGTGAATTTCTGCAGTGAATCTCATGAAAAACGATGTAATTATATCGATCCAAGTCTCAAAATGTAGCTAGGGCATCAAAAAATAAAAAATTCAATGAAAATTTCATCACGTTTGGAGATCTAGATCAAAAGATATGAGTGTTTGAAAATCGGAAAGAAAGAGAGAGAAAAAAACTGGAGCTAAAAATTATTGGAGTTGTCATTCTCCCTATAAAAATATTAGGTTGTTATGTTACTCAAAAATATTCCAAAACTTGTCTTTATCCCTAATTCTCCTTTATATGTATATATATAGAAATACAGTTTTTTTTTTTTTAAGAATTATAGAAATATAGTTGACTGACTTAATTATTGAAATGGTCTCATACATACATGGTCAAATAATAAATATTTCACACGGAATATTAACATCCTGTATTGAATATTAACAGCAGGAAAAATAAACAAAAACAAAAACAAAAACAGAATAGAACAAAGCAAAACAAACAGTTTGTTTTCCAGGAAGACACTGCATAATGGAAGAAAATTATATTTCAAAGTTCGGCAAATTCGTGCGCTCGAAAAGCGAATTATGAGGAATAAGTCTCACTTGCGACGCAACATTTTTATATTCCGAGGAATGCTGCAGAACTGCATTTGCAAAAATCTTTACAGATAAATCACGAAAAATTATAAAATTGGCCTCATAACTTTGTGGTGATATCAATTTTGGCCTCATACGATTCTTATTAATCGATTTTAATTCGTGAACTTAAAATAACACATCAATTTCTGACAATAAAATTTTCCGCGAAATATAATCAGAAAATTAAAATTTTCCGGCAACTTTACTTATAAGCTCAGATTGGACTATGCTTCTCTGTCAAAAAAAAAAATTCACATGGACCAAATATATTACCCTGCAATCCCGATTCATTACAAGTCGTTTTCCGCCTTTCATCCCTAGATAAAGTTCAAAAAGCCTCTTCCTTAAAAAAATTAAAATAAGAAAAAATCACAGGCACAATCGCTGTGGACGACTACCAGAAAATTGGGTCATCAAACATTGAATAATATTTTTGTCAGATACCATGTCAGATGGCTCATCAAACAAACAGAATACTAGCACACATAGACTGACCATGTTTTTTGCATACTTGGAACAGCTTGTCAAGCTATGATGCACCGATACGCCAATTTTGGGGCTGTATCCGTGTCCGACACGCAGAGGATACGGATATGCCACCGATACGCCGGATACGGCTCCAGATACGTATCGGGGCCGAATCGGAATTTTTGAAAAGTTGGACACGGCTGGGATACGGCTGCGGATACGTTTTTTCCAAAAAATTGATTAAAGGATTTTTTTAAAGTTGAAGGGTAAATAATGGCGTTGTCTCAAACCAAAACCTGTGTTTCTTCCTCCCATTCTCCACAGTAGCCGCATCTCTTCTGATGTTCAATTCGTAAGTCATATTTTTTTTTTTTTTGGGTTTTGTTTTGTTTGCTGACTTGTAGTGAACAAAAGAAATAATTTTGGTCATTATATTTTAATATTTACATTTTGGTCCTTATATTTTTAATATTTACATTTTGACCCTCGTATCCGTATCCTGTATTTTTGAAAATTCCGTATCCGCGTGTCCCGTGTCCGTGTATCCGTGTCCCAGTATCCGTATCCGTGCAACCTAGTTGTCAAGTGATCATATTCATCCTCTTGTATACACATATCAACACCAAAGCAATTCATAACATAACAACAAGTTCCTGATAAATACAAGAGTAGATTGACCAAACCAAATATTTTGCATCAGAATATTTTCCGGTAGTCGTCCACAGTGATTGTCCCTGCGATTTTTGTCTAACTTGATTTTGGGTAGAAAGGCAGAAGAACGTCATAACGCATTGGGATTGCAGGGTTACAGGGTAATATAATGGTCCATGTGACATTTGTTTTTGACGGAGAAGCATAGTCCAGAGTGAAGAAAAGTGGATTCGATCCACTTTTCTGGAAAACAAAATGAAGAACTAGGGTTTCCAAAAAAACGATGAAACGAGAAGGGGAAAGGTTTTCTTTTATTATCTGGAAACTTAACATTCAGAATTAATTAATGACCCTATTTATATGGGTGGCTGTAATACCCAACTATACTGAAGATGTATAAATCGTCACGGGTGTCCTTGCGGTGTATAGATGGTGGATATCTGGCTGTATTTAAGGTGTGGTGTTACTCCGGCGGGTGGTGGTGGTATGAAGGAGTGAGAATGGAGAGAGCTTTGGCTTGCAAGTATAGTGTGTATTCCATCTATTTCATCCTCCTCTAGTTTACAATGACCACCCCTTTTATAGAGGTGGGTAACTTAGGGAATAAGTAATCTATTAGATATTTTTCTAATAGCTAGGTTTAACTTAGATACTAAGCAAGATTTAAATATCTAAGATACAAGTGGGAAAAGATGCGGATCAATCGGGCGCCATCTCTCTCGAGGTCGCATGAGAGCAAGCCTTCTCGGCCTCGCCCGCTTGGCGACCACTTCTCGGCTTGATCGGATGAGATTCACAGGATCTGCACTTTGCCTGGGACCGCAAATGCTTTGGTCGCGGCGAGGTGAGACACAGTGGCCGCCCCTTTTGCGATCTCTCTTGTCATTCCGGAGGATGGCCGCAGTGGGTTGTTTCTTACTGTTGAGGTGGTGGAATTATTTATACCCATCATATACATCAGCCAAAAAGACATAAAAACCCCTATACTAAAACATAATATGTAATACCCAATCAAGATGGACTTGGGAGCTCAGTAAATGTCTTTCAAATGAAGGCAATTAAGAAGTGAATAAAAAGGGGACTATCTAACGCCTTGGTGAAGATATCTGCAAGCTGGTGCAGTGTGGGAATAGGAACCAGCTGTACAAGTCCATCTTGAACATGATCTCGTATAACGTGGCAATCAATCTCTATATGTTTAGTTCGCTCGTGGAAGACAGGATTCTTGGCTAAATTGATAGCACTGGTGTTGTCACAGTGTAAAGAAACAGGACTGGGGTAGGGAGAACCAAAATCATTAGCAATATAGCACAACCACTGGATTTCACACACAGCTAGGGCCAAGGCTCGATATTCTGCTTCTGTAGAACTTCGTGACACCGTTGTCTGTTTCTTAGTTTTCCACGAAACGAGAGAATCTCCAACAAACATACAATATCAAGTAATGATGCGTCTAGTATCTTTACATGTGCCCAAGTCAGAGTCAGAATAAGCAGTCAAAACAAGGGGGTTGTTTGCAGGGTAAAACAGCCCTTTACCTGGACTGGACTTAATGTACCTGAGAACTTGTTGGGCAGCATGGAAATGATGAATGGTGGGATTAGCCAAGAATTGGCAGAGCTGCTGGGTGGCAAAAGTAATCTCCGGTCGTGTGATGGTAAGATAGAGCAACTTTCCGACTAAGCTCCTGTACTGAGTGTTGTCTGGTAACAACTCAGAATCTCCAGAAAAAAGAGCAGTCTTGGACTTCATTGGTGTCTTTGCTGCCTTACAATCAAGCATGTCAAACTCTTCAAGAAGGGAGAGTGCATATTTCCTTTGAGAAATAGTCAAACCTGCTTTTGATCGTGAAATTTCTAGCCCAAGGAAAAAATTGAGTTCACCCAGATCTTTAATTCTGAACAATTGATGAAGATGGGATTTCAATTCTTCAATCAGAACCATGCTGTTCCCTGCAAAAACTATGTCGTCAACGTATGCTAAGGCAATCAAGAACTCAGCTCCTTGTGTCTTGAAAAACATGCTATGATCATGCTTCGACTGTTTATAGCCAAGGTCTTGTAATGAACTTGTTAATTTGTGATTCCACTGCCGACTTGCCTGTTTCAAGCCGTAAATAGACTTCTTCAATTTGCAGACTTGACGTGGATGAGCAGCTTGAAATCCTGGAGGTAATCTCATGTATACCTCCTCTGAAAGATCCCCATGTAGAAAAGCGTTGTTCACGTCCAGTTGATGCAAAAACCAGTCCTTTGCAACAGCTATGGCCAAAAGACTGTGAATAGTAGTGACTTTAGCTACTGGGGAGAACGTTTCTTCATAGTCAATTCCTTGTGTTTGGGTATATCCTTTCGCAACCAATCTTGCCTTGTACTGTTCTACACTCCCATCTGAATTGTACTTGACCTTATAAACCCATTTACAGCCAATGGGTTTCTTCCCGGGAGGTAAGCCAACTATATCCCAAGTCTTGGTTGACTCTAAAGCATCTATCTCTTTCTTCATAGCATCCTGCCAAGCAGGTGATGTCACATCCTGATTATAGGTCTTTGGTTCTTGTATCTTGTCAATGGCTGCAACAAAGAATGAATGAGAATCTGATAATTGTGTATAAGACAATGCATGATCTAAAGTATGAGGAGATGCACATTTCTGAGTCTGAGCACATATAAAATCTTGTAAATGTGCTGGTAGTCTTCTTGATCTAACAGGCCTTGAACTTACTGGAGCATTTATGTTGAAATCTGAAATAGTTTGAGCAATTATCTCTGGACTATCATGTTGTGATGTTATCCCTTCATTTGAAATGCTAGAAGGTGATGTTGTCCCTTCATTTGTCCCTTCAGCATTACTAAGAACATTATCATCTAAGAAGGTGTCATCCCTGAGATCATGTACCACGGGCAAAGACACAGAATCAGTGGTTGTTCCCTTACTCTTGGCCCTGTCATGAAATGGAAAGGTCAATTCATGGAAAATAACATCTCTTAGATATAAAAATTTCTCTAGACACCAAATCAAGAAAAATAAATCCTTTTGTTGTATCTGACATCCCTAGATTGATACATGTTCTTGCTCTAGTGTCAAACTTGCTACGATCTCTGGTTAATGAAGAAGCAAACACCAAACAGCCAAACACTCTTAAGTGCTTTAAATCTGGATCTTTGTTATACAATTTGTGATAAGGTGTAGAATCTTGCAACAGTGGTGTAGGAGTCATGTTGATCAGTTTGACTGCATGGATGATACAATAGCCCCAGTAAATAATAGGCAGATTTGCTTGAAATTTCAGAGCCCTGGCTGTGTTGAGAATATGTTGATGCTTCCTCTCCACAACTCCATTCTGTTGTGGTGTTGAGACACAACTTTCTTGATGAATGATCCCTTTTTCTGCATAGAACTCTGGCCATCTAAATTCTGCTCCATTGTCTGTTCTGATAATCTTCACCTGTGACTTAAACTGAGTAGAAACAAAGGCACAAAAACTTTGTATTAAAGGTCTAGTTTCAGCTTTACTTTTTAACAGAAAAACCCATGTGTATCTACTGAAGTCATCAACTATTGTCATAAAATAGGATTGTCCATGTACTGTTAAATGTCTGTATGGACCCCACAAGTCCATATGTACCAACTCAAAACATGCATTCACAGCTGTATTGCTCAAAGGAAAAGGTAATCTTTTCATTATTGCTTTAGGACACACATAACAAATGCTCTCAGGTAGTACTACATCATCTAGTTCTTTCTTGACAATACTCATTCTTTGATGAGACATATTTCGAAACCTCAAATGCCACATGAGGTCTTTATTAGGGGACATATAAAAGAATGAGGAGCTACTACAAACTGTTTTACAAATCTTGTCTTCTACTGCAGCTTTGTTTCTGGATTCCAGTAAGTACAGTCCATCCTTCTTTTTAGCTATACCAATCTTCTGCCCAGTGTCCTTGTCCTGTATACAACAAATTCCATCCGTGAAGATCACACAAAGAGTTTTATCAACTGTGAGTTTTCCCAAAGAGATCAAATTACAATGGAAACTAGGAACACACAACACTTCTTGCAAGAGCAGATTATTGTTTACCCTCACAGTTCCCATGTGTGTTACCTTTACAGAAGTTCCATTTGGTAAGGCAACTTCTATCCCATTAACCTCCCTGACTCTCTCAAAGAACTCAACTGAATATGTCACATGATCTATAGCTCCTGAGTCTAATATCCATTTATCTAATCCTTTACCTTGCATTTCCTGATCATTCGACAGATGTAAATTAGCAGCCAACACTCTAGCATGATTCACACTGGGGATCTGCTTCTCTTCACATTCATTTGATCAAGTAACTTGGCCAACTTCAAATCATTGTGAACTAAAATTGAAACTCAGCATTTGAGATATCACTCTTTGCATTTGAAGATGCACCATTATCTCGCTTCTGTGCTTCCTTCTCCTTCCACCAGTTAACCTTCCTCTTTGATTTCCAATCGGTGGAAATCCATTCTTTCTGTAACAATCTTCTATGGTATGACCATTGTAACCATAAGAAAAAACCGAACCTTCTTCCTAACACCATTTCTCTCGATTTCCACTCCGAGTAGACGAGATTTATCACTCCTGTGTCGGTGAAATTCCCGCCTCCATTGTATCCTGAATTTGACTTGTTTGCAAATATTATTGACTGAGTATTCTGTGGATGACTTGCACTGTATTCCATTTGATTCTCAAATCTGTATACTCATTGCAAAGGCTTCAGTAATAGAAGGCAAAGGTTTTGACAAATAAACTTGTGACCTTACTGGTGCAAAACTCTCATTTAATCCTTTCATGAACCGAATGACATATTCAGACTCTATGTAACCAATGAAGGTGGGAATGACTGCACAGGTACACTTAACCGCACATTCACAAGAAGGAATTTGTCTTAAAATCATAATCTCATCCCAAACGGTTTTCAATTTAGCAAAATACTCAGTAACAGACAATGTACCTTGAGTAATTTGATTGATTTCTTCCAGTAAATCAGATAGACGGAAACAGTTCATCTTGGAATACCTATTTCGAAGATCTTCCCAAACTTCACGAGCCGAATTCATCCACAGAACAGTCTTCGCAATTGGATGACTCACAGACTTCATTATCCAGGACATCACCGTGATGTCACACTGCTCCTATTTCGCTCTCATTCTTTCATCATCTACAGGTTTTGGAATCGATCCGTCCACAAAACCTAGCTTATTCTTCATAATCAAACCCATTCGCATCGATCTACTCTAGGAGTGATAATTCTTGCTGTCTAAGGGCGGATCTGCAAGAATCAATGCCGGACTTTCGTTCGGATGTAAGTAAAAGGGGCTCGAAGCTTCCAACTCTCTAGTTGCTCGCAACTGCCTTTCTTCTGCCATTTCTCGATCTCAATCGAACAAATCTAAGAACAACGCAATTATTAGTAAGAACAAAACGCAGATCGGTATTTCAACCTTCGATCTCTGATACCATGAAGAAAAGTGGATTCGATCCACTTTTCTGGAAAGCAAAATGAAGAACTAGGGTTTCCAAAAAAACGATGAAACGAGAAGGGGAAAGGTTTTCTTTTATTATCTGGAAACTTAACATTCATAATTAATTAATGAACCTATTTATATGGGTGGCTGTAATACCCAACTATACATCAGCCAAAAAGACATAAAAACCCCTATACTAAAACATAATATGTAATACAGAGTTTTTGAGTATAGTTGCCGAGAAAATTTTAATTTTCTGATTATATTTCGCCGGAATATAACATTGTCCTAAAATTGATGTGTTATTTTAATGTTACGGGACTAAAATTGATTAATAAGAATCGTATTGGATCAAAATTGATACCACCACAAAATTATAGGACCATTTTTGTAATTTTCCCGATAAATCACTAAGCTATGAAGAGGTCAAAAATACTTTGATCAGGGACTGGTATTTTATTAAGCAATTTTCACTTATTGAAGTCCAATCCAATATATTTCACATGCATTACATTTAATTCCGAGGATGATCTCGAAAGAATTCTTGGTAAATATCCATGGAATTTCGATAACTATTTCATGGTTATTAAAAGGTGGCGTCCTCGAATTGAGGCTAATCCAGGCGGGGCATCTAAATTGTGACGCCCCATTCCGGATACCGAGTACTTATCCGTAAATAACGTCCGGCGTGTATATATTAATTTTTAAATTACAAAAATTAATAAATACATAAGCCTCGTAACAATTAATCAGAGTAAAAACGAAAAATAAAACTAAAGATAACTCGGAAAGAATGTCAAACGACAAACGATGGATCACCAAGTCCCAAAATCTACGTCTAAGAAAACTGAAAAGACGAAACAACGAAATAATTATTGCTCAACTTATTACATCCCAATTGAAATGGAAAAGATACTGAGTCTACGCCTCAAAATTGAATAATAAATTGCATCAAATAAATGTCCAAGTCATCGTAACTTTAGAGCTCAAACGTCGGCTCCGTCAATTCCATCGTCATAACCAAAATCATCATCAACCTGACAATCACCTTCTCGGGGTGGGGACAATAAAGAGAGAAGAGGGGTAAGTACTTACGTACTTAGTAAGGGGTAGAAGAAACGGTCACACACAATGTATAACATATCATATATAACAAGTAAATTCTACAATCTCTACCACATAGGTTGCATTGAGATCCCTCTCACCCTCTACTAGATCACATAGTATAACCTCACGCATATAAGTTTGTTACGTCAATACCAAATGACACTACGCATGGTGAAAATGCATCACAACATGGTTTGCACCGCTCTGGGGGTATAACTCGTGTTCCATGTGGGAGTTACACATTGTCCCGTAGGAGTAGTAAGTGTCCCATGCTTCGATATCTAAAATGTGCCTCACCAATGATATTGACGTTTTAGCTTTTAGACAACCACATATGTATTTACGAGTTAAGCTCTAACCACCTGATTCATTCACGTATAAGGCTCCTTAGGGACTCTAGTCCTAGACAACTAATTACACTACCTAGCATGTTGTAAAGGAATCATTGACTACTAAGTCAATGTCCCACAAGACCTAAACAAAGCCTTCCGGTGCTCCCACATTCTCCCCCGCAGAGGTCTCAAAGTGGTGCGATTTGATACCAAGGCTACTGTAGTCGATGTTAGACATTGCTAAATAACATATAATGCTATCAAAGACATGCATACCAGTCAATATCGTGTTGTACACAACAAATCATAGAAATAAGGTGGACAAGCACCTTAGCGCTTGCCAAACACCTTTATACCTATTATATCATTAATTCATTCAAAAAGCTTACATATTATATCATTAAATTGTAACAATTTTAGACACATAATTATTACATTTGCGTCTTATTCTATTTTTATTTATTCTTTCAAGAACCATACGCAGTTTTATTTTGAAAAGAAAAGAAATAAAATGAAGAATAATTAAATTTTTTGTTTTTTTCTTTTCCAATCCGTCTTCAAGTTCCTGTATTCCTTTTTTCTATTTTCTTTTCTTACAGCAACACACAACTACATCAACATGTCTGAGCCATGTCCTATTTTCCTTCTTCCGAAGTAGATTCACGGCAACATAAAAAAAATAGAAATAAAGAAACAACCTATAACAACAATAATGAATAAATAAAACATAGTTAAATACGATTGAACACCCAAAATCCGTTTAAGAACACCCCCTTACCTTTTTAACAATTTGAACGCAAATCCAAAAGCAAACCAAAAGCAAAAGCTTGAATCTTTCGATTCCACCACTCCTACGATTAACCTACGATAATTAAACGGTACTCTACGATCAACACAACTGTTTATTCTACCAAAGCTTGGATTTTTCTCTCAATAACGACCAAGATTCAGATTTAGGGCTAAAAACAAAACTTATTGTTTATAAAACGAAGAGTATGGAAATGATCGTCTTCTCCCAGTGATCAATTTCTTCTATTGTCATCTGTACAAAATCCTGACGGATTAGCCGCACGATTGAAGATTCTCTTCTCCGCTCCCTGGCAATTTGCGTTGCTTTTGTGCATAATTCCCCTCAGAATTGCCGTGTGATGTAAATTTTTTTTATCAGGGAGTATTTATTTATAGATAAGTAATAATTATTTTTCTTAAAATAATTATCCATAATCTTTTTAACTAAATCATTTTAATTAAATAAATAGGCTAAATAATAATTAGGTCATAATACACATACTCAATTACCATTTCTTTCTGAAAATTCATGGTGTTACATAAATACAGTCCCTGTTGGATTCAAATCTGGAATCTACCTCGAAATTGGTCTAATAAAAAAGCTGCAGAGCAAATCGGAGGTGCAGTAGGTAAAGTTCTTGATGTAAACGTTCGTAGTTGGAATCCAATAACGAGACATATCAGTTGTTTAGTTGAGATCGATACAGATACAAAGGATTTATTGTTCGTCAGAGAGGGATTAATTCTCTTTGGGTCGATTTCAAACATGAAAATCATTCGATTTACTACTACTATTGCGGTAGAATTGGTCACTCGAATACGGGTTGTATAAGTAAAGAATTTGATTTCAAGCAAGGAATTGTAAAAGATGATCATGTTAGAGAATTAAATTGATTATTATGTTAATTAAGTTGTTTTAACTACCTAAGGCTATGTTATATATCCAAGTTACTTTCGATTTTCAGCATACTTTCCATTATTAGAATAGTTGTGATGGCTTATAGCCATGATCCCAAGAATCCTTGTTTATAGGAAGATTGTGAGTAGTTATTTTAGATTAAGGCCATGATCCCATGTTTCCTATTTTATAGGAAGTGGACTAGTGGGTAGTTTATCACTACTTGTATATATATGTTTGATCTATCAATGAAATTATCAAGTTTTCCCAAAAACTATCTCTTCTATAAAATTTATCAGTGGTATCAAAGCCATATTCTCAACCGAAGTTGGAGAAAGATCCATGGCAGAAACAAATTTTGTTCAGGCTTCCATCCCAAAGTTTGATGGACAACATTATGATCACTGGAGCATGTTGATGGAGAACTTTATGCGTTCTAAGGAATACTGGAACATCATTGAGCAAGGAGTGGTTGAACCAGCTGTAAATATGATTTATCCATAGATCTAGAACATCATGATAATCACTACAATATAAACGGTAAAGAATCAGAATTACCTCCGTTCGTTGCCATGATGTTGTTGCCGGAGATGAAGTTGTTGCTGTTTTGATGAGGATTGCGGTATCTCTCTCCTTGCCTACAACCGTTATGTGTTAGATTTTTTCGTATGTTTTATGATGGAGTAAAGCATTGCTTTTATAGGCGGAGAGAGGACCGAAATCCGAATGACCTAGGGTTTAGCTTTAATCCCGGCTGTCCATCAAAACCGAGTTTTAATCGGATTAAAAATCCTTTTAATTAACCAATAAATAATAAAATAGCATATTTCCTACGGAAAACGAATTTCCTATAAGACCACTATTACGGGGAAGGAAATTAATCGGGCTCAATAAAATCTACGACATAATTTTCTTACATTCTCCCACTTGGTCGATTGGAATATTCATTAATGTTTTCCTTGTAAGGATCATAAGACGCGTGTTATATGCTAAACATTTCCTTTAGTCGGTTAGCGTAAGTATCATCATTAATCGAGTTGTCAATGGGAGTGATAGCTGTTACATATCATTCTGCAACATGCTCCCTTCTATGTACCACAACAGTGACAGCCGTCTTAACTAGACCATAAGCGGAGATTACATAAACGGTCCCGTTATGTCTTTGCAAGATACAATTTCTGTTTTAATAATCCATTCGTAAGGTGTGTACATAATGGAAAACAGAAAACAATAATGATGTAGAAGATTTAACATTAAGAGCTCAACATATGTTAAACATAAGTGCAAAATAAATGGCAGAACATGATAATTAGGAGCTATCCCCAAGACCCATGCTTTTAGTGTCTCTGGAATGTCCTTGGGGTAGTCTGACGATCCAAAAATAGTCGATGATAAATCCAGGGCCGTTCTCCTAAAGACAACCTGCAAAATCTTCAAGAACACCTAAAAACGATGAAAGATTAGGGTGTTTTGGTGGTGGTTTAGACTGGACTTGAGATGTTATTTCTCAAGCTGCCCACGTATCCAATGCGTGTATTCGAATCAAGTCTCCGTAGTTCCTTAGGATGGTTTATATAGAGGAGAATTATGCCCTAAGGCGGCGTTGGTCTTATCCTTGTTGGGCTTGGATTCCGTGTTCCTTAAGGAAAAGATAGCTACGATTTAATCTGCTTAATTGTTGGAGATAATTACGTGTATAGTTGAATGTTAGGATTAGAGTATTAAATATGAGGGATTCTTCCCATATTTATCTGATTATCACACACGTGGGAAGTACGATTGAGGATGGACTCTGGCCAAATTAAATGGCCCGGGCTAAACTAAATGAACCCTTCTGTGTTTGGTCCGACCTACGGGGGTCGGGGAAGATTGCCGAGCTGGGATCAGCTTGGATTCTTACGTGCATAAGAGGTTTGGTCCGAGAGGGACTTGAGCCGACCTGTAAGGTCGGGCATGAGTAGGCTCGACCATAGGCACTGGCTGACCTGTATAGGTCGGAGGATGGTGACCGAGCTCATGCAGCTCGGGTACTAGGGGTTCTGGTCCTTGATGAAGGCTTTTCTCTATCTTTATTTATTATTGTGCTGATGTGGAGGCGACACGTGGGTAAGGTCAGTTTCTGGCATCGTCATAGTCCTTTCGTAAATATATCTACAACCATAAGATTTGTCATTATATGTTCCATGACAAACAAATATCTTCTAACATCTTGCTTCAGTAATTGATATTTAAGGTCCATGTGTTTTGGTCCCTTAGATATCATGTCATGCTTAGAGTCTCCATGTCCTCTGGATTACAACCTCATAACATGCCACGTACTCTACTTTCATGGTGGATGAGTATGTCAACTATGACTTCTGGATTTTCCGTGATATGGAACCTCCGTTTAGAAGATACACGTAGCCTAGAGTACAAAGTCTGGTGTCAGTTTATCCTCCAAACCGAGTCTGAATAACCAGTCACCTGTGGGTGTCATGATTTTCAGTATGTGAGCATGTAATTCATGTTCCTTTAAGTATATCAGTACTTTCTTAGCAGCTTTCTAGTGAGACATGCCTAGATTGCTTTGAAATCTACCCAGCATGACAAAAAACCATAACTAATGTCAGGTCTTGTACAAACCTGTGCATACTGTAAGCTCTCTACAAGAGAAGCATAAGGATGTTTTCCATTTCTTTACGTTCCAACTCATTCTACGGAATAATATTAGAACAATAATGGAAGAACAAGGCTTTTGAGACAATCCTAAATATTAAGTGCCCTGTCACAGAATATCTCTATCCCTAACACATAGGAAGCCCCGCTTAAGTCTTTAATTTCAAAATTCTTGAAGAGATCTGCCTTGGTTTCATGTAATACACCGAGATCACTGCTGGCCAATAATATATCATCAATATACAGAATCAAAAATATGAACATACTCCCACTGATCTTGAGGTATATGCAAGGGTCGATTGTGTTCTCATTGAAACCAAAAACAGTAATGGTTTCATGAAACTTTAAGTACCGTTACCTCGAAGCTTGTTTCAGTCCATATATTGATTTCTTAAGCTTGCAGATCATGTCTTCCTAACCGTCAACAATGAATTCTTTAGGCTGACGCATATAGACTTTTTCTTTCAAGTCTACATCCAGAAACACTGTTTTCATATCCACCTGTTGTAACTCGAGATCATAATGAGCTACTAGTTCCATGATAATTCTAAAAGAGTCTATCCTGGACACAAGGGAAATGTCTCTTTATAATCAATGTCTTCTTTCTGATTGAAACCTTTGGCAACAAGTCGGGCTTTATATCATTCAATATTACCATTATAGTCGTGCTTAGTCTTGAAGAGCCATTTATAGCCAACTGGTTTGTGTCCTGAAAGTAATTGAAAAACTTCTCATACTTGATTTTCATCCATAGATTTCAATTCATCTTTCATGGCATCAATCCATTTACTAGAATTAACTTCCTTAATGGCTTGTGAAAACGAAACCGGATCTTTACTTGTCCCTTGTTCATATTCTACTTGATAAAGCATGTAATCACAGGAATAACAGATCTCCTTTGTATTTGAGATCTTCTTAATGATGGTTCTTTTGGTGCTTCATTTCTATTTTCATTGGCGATTATCTCATCATGGAGTTGTTGATCAATTATTGGATTTTCTTCATTGTTCAACGGTTCACCAATAGAGAGATTCCCAACACATTTTGGAATAAGGTTAAAAGGGACGGGTACCCTTATTTCCTTTATGATCACATCACGAATTTTATCACTCCCACTGATTTCGCCATTCTTTTAGAATATAGCATTACAGGTTTCAACAATTCTCGTAATATGGTTAGAACAATAAAACCTATATCCTTTGGATTTTCTGGGTAACCTTGAAGTAACCATTGACTGTTATAAATCCAATTTCTTTACTTGTGGATTGTAAATTCTAGCCTCAGCTGGACATCCCCATATTTGGAGATTCTTCAAATTAGGTTTCCACCCTTTCTGGAACTGCCTTACTGGGAATCCTATTTGAAATGTAAACAGCTGTGCGTAAAGCATCCATCCACAATGATATAGGCATCAGCATAACTCATCATAGATCTAACTATTTCCATATATGTATGATTCTGCCTTTCTGCTACACCATTCCACCATGGAGATCCAGGCATTGTGTATTGAGCAATAATAACCTACATTTGGAGAATTTTCGCACAAGTTCCAGGATCTTGTCCTGTTTCATCATACCTTCCATAAAATTCACCACCTCTATCCAACCTTATGATTTTCACCTTTCTATCTTGTTGTCTCTCGACTTCAGTTATGAACATTTGTAAAGTGTCCATAGATTGAGATTTGTCATTCAACAAGTACAAATAACAATAACATGAATAATCATCGATAAAGGTGATAATATACTTTTCTCCTCCAAAGGTAGGAGCATCAAAAGGTCCACAAATGTATGTATTATTTCTTGAAGCTGGGTACTTCTCTTTGCTAAATTGAGATGCAATATATTTAATGAAGCTAATTTAAACATCACTTACATAAGAGTAGAATATAGACAAGAAAATAAGGTGCTCCTGTGGGTGGTCACCAAAAATTCTTCATATAATGTCATGATACTCACACATAATTGAGTGATATTATTTTAAAGAAGATGAACAAGGTATCTGTGGATATCCTTGACCTTCATAATATATCCATAATTCCTTTATGTTGCAATGATAATGATGAGTTTTACCAAAAGGGGTATCAAGGTAAATTTTATAAAAGGGCTACACTTAAAAGCTAACAATCGAAACATAAAGGTTGCGGATACCAACTAACTAGGGTCAAATACCAATGTGTTTCTTAAATTGACATATCCCTTAATTTGAACCATTTGTCAATTCCATTGAATATCAATGAATTTTCATTCACTTAACATAATATGATCAAAACATTCATGCATCATCATGTTAGGCTGTTGTGGCTATACCCAACATTTGACACCATTGACAATCATACAGAGGTCAACTTAACTTTATGTTGACATAAACATGTGCAATGTAATACTTCAATATGGTTCAAGTTTATATGTCTATTGCCTTACTAGACATACAAAATAAATATGCCGCGATCTAATCACTAAACATAATATGAATAGACTTTATATGTCAAGAATTTGAGCTGCTGTGGCAATACCCTAAACTTGACATAACTATAAGACATATTTAAAAATTTCACAATAATTCAATAATTTAAAGGCCAAAACTTTATGATATGTCAAAACTTTTATATGAACCAAATATCAACAAAATATGTAATTTGAACTTTAATGATATTTAGTCATTTTATCGATATGCAACTTTGTTCTTCGGATGTCATAACTTAATCATTAACAATAACAAATGATTAAACATTCAATATGTGACAACTAATATTCAAAAATATAGTCCTTCCAATTCATCAAAAATAAAATAAAATAAATATGTACACACTAAGTACACAAATCGCAAGTAAAACAGGAATGAACTGCTATTATGAAAGGACCAATATCATTAGTCACATATTATTTATCAATTAATATGCTAAATCATCATTTATATAAAGCGGGGCCAATATATTAATCAATTAGGTCTATGTTACTAATTTCTTTAGGTGTCACTATTTATCACCTATTAAATGTGATAAATCATTATATTATGTGATACAAAATGTTTGATTATTATTATTATTATCTTCCCAGCAAGACATATGTACGTTTTATAGATACATATAACAGACAACAAATAATGATGTTGTAGCATAAATAGAAGAATTGACTATAATGATAAAACAAATAAACATTAAACTATAACTCCAGTACTCTTAAATGTATCAAAGTGCGCAATGGAACTTATTTATTCTTAATAGCAATAAATCAACTTCCCGTAACATAGATACATAATAAAATTCAAGCCCTAAAATTTTTTGGATTAACAGCCGCATAATTATTGCCGTCACTAATACACTCAAGAATAAGAATCACTGTATTCAAATCAAATAAAATTTTATGACAGCTGTATATATCATTCCTTCTCAATTTGAACCAAATGCTCCCGGACGGTCTTGATACATATTTATTTATTATTTATTTTTGTTTTGCTCTAAATAGTAAGTAAAACAAAATAAAACAAACAAGTAATAGGACCAAACCTAATAAGCAGTATTCAATTGATGCTGGCCGCCACAATATGCGAGAAAGCAAAACTTAATTGCTTTAAATTTAATTTAAATTTTTTTATTTTTTTTGGTCGTACAAGGGTAGTTTAGTAAAAAAAAAAAAAAAGGAAAACATATCATCAACCTTCAGCATTTATTCCCGCCGCCGTTTCTTAGTTCACCACAACAGAAGCCTACTTTAATTTCCCGGCCTACTGTAATTTTCCGGCGACTTAGACATGTGATGTAAAACAATTAATTCGTTCATCCTAACGGCGGCAATAAGGGAAAAGAAAAATTTTCTGTCCTTTTATTTATTTATTTTTTATTTTAACGGAAATATCTCCGGCATCGGGATTTTAGTACAGAAAAGAAAACAAATCAGATTCTGTTCGTTCCTTCTAATTCATGCGCAGCAGGGAGTTTTATGACAGCAGGGACAACTCTCATGCATCCAAGAATGGAGAGGGTAGAGGTACTGCAAACAAAAAGAAAATGCTTTAGGTGTCACAAACTTGGACACTACCGGCCAGAATGCTACACCAAATTGCCAGCAGACAAGGAGAAATGGACTCAGCAGAGTCACTTTGCTGACAAAGAGGAGGATGAGACTCTGTTGATGACTATTCAACATGAGCAGACTTCAGCACTCCAAGTATGGTATGTTGATACATGATGCACTAAATAATCACATGTGTGGTAATAAGGCATCATTCTCTTATTTGGATGAATGTTATCATTCAAAGGTGGAGTTTGGAGATAACTCCTCAGTAAGTGTCAAAGGAAAAGGATATATATATATATATATATATATATATATATATATATATATATATCAGATCCAAAAATGGGACATATGAGACCATTTCTAGTGTCTTATATGTTCCTCGATCCAAGTGCAATCTACTGTGAGTGTTGGACGATTACAATAAAAGGGGTATGAGATTACTCAAGAATAAGGAGTGTGAAATCAAGGATCCAAGCAAAGAAATCATTGTAAAAGTTCCCATGAATGCCAACAGATTATTTCCTTTGGAAATTAAGAAGCCACAAGCATGTCTTATGGCAGAATTGAAAGATGCATCTTGGTTATGACATTACAGATATGGACATCTCAATTTTGGTGGTTTGAAAACTCTTCAGCAGAAGGAAATGGTTAAAGGACTTCCACAAATCAAACTCCTTAGCAGATATGTGAAGAATGCACTAAAAGAAAGAAACATTGGCATCCATTCCCAAAAGGAAAGTCATGGAGGGCAAAACAATTGTTGGAACTCATCCATTCTGACTTGTGTGGCCCAATCAACCTATCATCCAATGGAGTTAAGAGGTATTTGATGAGCGTTTATTTTTCACCAAACAAATTTATTAAATACTCAAGACAACGGTGACTAAACAAGCTCTCTAACCGGCAGTGGACCGGGTCGATTGCTAGTATAGCTACAGGAGTCCGAGGTCGATCCCACAGAGAAAGGTGTGTTTGTGAGTACCAAAGTGAACTTCTAGCTTAGTCTAGGCAAACAAGCGGTTGATTTGTTTATTATTACAATTATACTAAA
Source organism: Gentiana macrophylla (assembly GCA_026214975.1). NCBI lineage: Eukaryota > Viridiplantae > Streptophyta > Magnoliopsida > Gentianales > Gentianaceae > Gentiana > Gentiana macrophylla. The sequence continues at coordinate 73,642,269 of CM047813.1, read as the reverse complement.
ACATGAAAGGGAGAAAGGAGATTAAACTACTAAGTTCAAAGAGGAGAAAGGGACATAGCCGAACCATGATCAATGTGACTAATCTCAACCCTAAGGTAGACAAAACCGGGAGTGTGCAATATAATAAACGAACTCTTGCATTCAATTTCACGGTGCGAACTCCTAAACCCGGTGCTAGCGTCTGAACAACTCTCTTCTAACACCTTATGCCATGTTAAGGTCCGAACAACTCTCTCTAACAAGTCATGTTTTGCACTCGAGCCGCTTAAACGTATAAACGAGTAACCTCATGATGAGCTCGGTTTAACAACTAAAACGAGACTACATCACGATCCTAGAACCCTTTTCCCACACCCTCTCTCAGAACAACTCTCAAGAGTGATGTGTGTGATTTTGACCTAGGTGATCAACCTAGCCCAAATCCGTTATAACAAGTTCTAAGACGTGAAACATGCAAGAAACAACAATAAAAGCACTACCCACTCCCAATTTCATCACCCAAAGGGTGATTTCACCAAATTTCACATGACCCGGCTATGAAGAGAATTTAGCTACTCATTATACTAATCAAAACATGCACAAAACAAGAAATAAGAGCCATAACAAGTAAAAGAGAAGAGAAATATACCATAAGATTGCAGTAAATTGAGTTGAGATCCAAAAAGTACAAAATAGAAAGTAATTAAAAGGTGGTCTCTTAGTGTTTGAAATGAAAATCTAAGCTAAGAAATGGAAAGATTAAGCTAAGATGTTGTTGATTTACACTAAAAGGAAGTATTCTAAGCTATTACAAAATTCGAGCTATGAAGGGGGTAGAGTTTAGCTAAGAAGATGAAATAATTAATCCCAAAATGGGCTAAGGGGGTATTTATAGGTGGAGGGAAAATCCTGCAGATTTTTGGTTCGAACATTTTGGTTCCATAGGAGTGGAACGTGCGTTCGCTTGAAGTTCGGGCGACTTAGGGCTTTTGTCTTTCGAAACGCTGGTTTACAGGCATGGAACGTGCGTTTGAGAGGTCTGGAACGCACGTTCCAAGGTAGGGAACGTGCGTTTGAATAGCCTGGAACGCTGGTTTGAGGTAGATTCTGAACCAGCGTTTGAAGGCTTCCAACTCTGAATGACTCTGGCAACTCTGGAACGCTGGTTTAAGCATGGAACGCCGGTTTGGAGACCTGGAACGCACGTTTGAGGGTTCCAAACGTGCGTTTGGACCCTGTGCCACCAAATTCTTCACTTCTTCCTCATTTGATCTCTTTTCTTGCCTCGGTTATGCTTTCTACCAAAAATCATCGCCTTCCGGGTTATCGAGACACCATTTACCTACATCATCACAACATCCAAAAACAACCAAAACATTCCAAAGGATAAACGTGCTCGGGAATGGGGTCAATATCACTAAAAAGAGGTAGTAAAACATCAAAATGACGGATTTACTCCCCGTGCTATAAACTCACGATATTACCCCTAAAACGGTCTAAATTACCAAGAAACATGCTAAAAGTGTGGTAAACGGGGGTAAAAGATGCACCGGAATCGTGTAAAGTTGACTCCCATCAACCACCCCACACTTAGCCTTTGCTCGTCCTCGAGTAAAATAGGCGTTTTAAAACAAACCAAGGGATTCAACTTTATGATGTAGGTGCTACTACTCACACTCTCAAGGTAACCACAAAGTAAGAAACACGAACATATACACATTGGTGCAACATTATCAAGAAAATGGAGTGTGTGTGGTGCCAAGCTAAAACCAAATGCTCAAAATGATTGTCGGGGCTTGAATCCCAACCAAAAGTCTACCAACCGTCTCATAATCACTAGCCTCTCCACTAATCAAGGTCACTAAGTTTGGACACGATCGGGTAGGACTTGAAGGGTTATAACGTTAGGCTAGGGAAATTTCGGTTAATCGAAAGGGGTATTTTGGGAACTGGAGAAAAGAAGTACGAGTGAACCTAATCAACCAAGTACCATCTCAACTTTATCATACAAACCACCCCAAAACTCCTTTTTGATCAACTTTGACACCTTGGGAACCATAGGATACTAACGCACCTTTGAACTCATTGCCAAACTCGACTATATTTCAAGTGTTATGAGGTGAGATCGAATACATTAGCACCTATCTCACTATCCCAACTCCAACATCATAAGTAAAACTTTTGAGCTCATTACTTTGACTCCACGCCTTTATTTCTATGTACATCCTCTCTTTTTTTTTTTTCTTTTCTTTTCTTTTTTTTTTTTTTTTTTTTTTTTTTTTTTTTTTTTTTTTTTTTTTTTTTTTAAGGAAGAGATAGAAGAAGAGATTTTCTTTTCTTTGGCCCAAAAACTGAACACCAAGCCCAAACGAGCTCCTCAACACTTTATAGCTCAAAACGAGAAACAACAACCCAATCAAAAACATCATCTCCCCCACCCCACACTTGCCTTAGCAAGTGTGGTCTAACAAAGGATTAAGTCCACTCGTAGGGTAAAAATGAAGGAAATGTGACCATAAATAAGGCTCAAGGGTAGGTTTCTGACTATGTAACAAAACGGCTATCAAGCGAATGGTGGTCAGACCATTCTATCAAGGCTAAGAGGGCTACGAAGGGGTAAATGTTCGGTTAAGGCTTATTTGGCTATGGTAGGGTCAAAAGAACGCCAAAACCGTCATCCCATGTCCTACTTAGGTAAACCTATGACATTTCGTCTCAAGGCTAGTGATATGAAAGGTGGTAGCAATCAAATTGTGCACAAAGTGTAGCTTTCGTGAAAGTAATAAACTTCATTCTCAAGATAAAATCGAACCATAATGCACATGTTCGGGATCCCGACTAAGGTGATCACCACTCAAATGTGAAAAATAACACATACAACATGGTGTTAAGACCCTTGAAAAATTTTAAAAATTACCCAAAAATCGACTCGAGCCCGATCATAGGCCAAGTATACCACATTTATAGCACATTTAACAATCAATACCAAGAAAACGGCTAAGTCTCCCCCCCACACTTAAACGAAACACCGTCCTCGGTGTGTGAGAGATAAAAAGAGTAAAAGACTTAGTTGTTTGACCAAAACCCGCGATGAAGGCGCACTTTAGCCCACGTGACATCTTCTAGTAAGCTCCATCTCGAGTACTGAACACCATGTAAAAGCAGAAAACAAAGCAAACACATGCACGGGAAAAAATCCACGTGCCAAAGATGGTGATAGATACGAGATATATAAAAATAGAAGCCATGCCACAATCAAGGTATCAAAGCATATCAACCATACTAGGCAGGAAGTGCCTTTGGATGTAAAGATAATCAAAAGAAACACAGAGCATCCACGCATAAAATAAGGCCACAGAGGCTCACATAAAAACATCCCCGTCTACATACAAAAGCAAGAACCAACATGGAGCTCTCACCCCAACCTCTCTTTTTCAAGACAAGACTCTCCCCTCTCGCAACCAAAAACCACTCCAAACACATTATTACCAAAAAAGGTGGGTTGCCTCCCACAAAGCGCCTTTGTTTTACGTCGTTGGCTCGACCAAGTGGCACTTAAATGGACCAAAACCACAAAAGACTCAAACTAACTCAAGACAACATTTTTATTTCAATCAAAAATCACCAAAAACTATCAACCAAATCTGAACTCAAAAGATCAACAACTTAAGGAGAATTAAAATGGCAAACATAGGGAAAACCGAGTTTACAAGGAACTTACCTCTCATGGCTCTCGAGGTCACTTCTTGCCAACTCGGGACTCCTCTTCTTTCAAAGCCCCTTTTATTCCTCTTGTGCGAAGTTGCCACTCCACGGTAGTCGTCCCTATTAAAAATTCTATGAGCTTCATCTACCGGAGAGTACACAAAGTCGATCTCGTAATACTCCTCAACCCACAGTGGAAGAGTGTAGTAGTCCGGGACCGGCATGCTAACAATCTCCACTTCACCCGGTAGCTCTACCATGGGTGCCTTATCAAGCTCTTGAGATTTCACCACGCACTCCATAATGACCTCATCATAAACTTCAATCTCTTGTGGTGGTGAAATGGGCGATCCCTGTTTCTCTTTCGGCTCTATCTCCACAAAATCAACAACCGCAATCGAATCCACTACACTCTCTGTCAACTCATCATTTTGCACATCATGGGAAGGTGGTGTAGTAGACAACAATTGCGCCGCCTCCATCTCAAAATCTTGCAGTTCTTCTTGATCCCGAGAGGTTTCATCACCAAAGAATTCTTGCTCACCATAACAATGGTTGGCTCCACCACACACTCTTCCAAGGTATCATTAGATATTTCAATAGAATGTGATGGTGTGATGAATGACCCCAAATCAATGTCTGGCTCAGAAACCTCGTCATAGTGAACTGAATCATCAATCTCACTCTCAACCCGAACTTCTTCAATGAGCACCTCATCCTCCTTAACCACCTCTATTGCACAAGTCTCTTCCTCTTTCTTGTGCCTTATCAGTTCAAGAAATTTCCCCATCCGGTCTCCAAGATTGCTTATGTCGGCGTCAAATCTTTTTTCGACCTCTTGCATATCCTTCTTGAACTCTTTCTCGAACTCTTGCAATTGATTCGACAACTGCTCCATTTGATTGTCAGTGAATTCTTCTTGTGGCATGGAGGGGAACTGATCATACTGAAAATCCTCATAATGTTGTGGCTCATAGCTCGAATAACCATAATTTTGACTTTGGTATGCACTAGGGCACTGATAAGCCCATGAACTTTGGTTACTCTGCTGCTGATATTGAGGATGAGGCATGAACTGTTGTTGATAATATCGCTCAGGTGCCTGAGGTTGGTAAGGGTATTGTTGTTCAGGTGAGTACCATTGATTGAAAAATCCTTCCATTTAAGCACAACTGCAAAATCTCAGAAAACAACAAGAAAACAATAAAACAAAACCTAGGCCCAAGCCTTCGGTTCACTTACAAGATATCACAAATAACACACACCGTTCCCCGGCAACGGCGCCATTTTGATGAGCGTTTATTTTCACCAAACAAATTTATTAAATACTCAAGACAACGGTGACTAAACAAGCTCTCTAACCGGCAGTGGACCGGGTCGATTGCTAGTATAGCTACAGAGTCCGAGAGTCGATCCACGAGAGAAAGGTGTGTTTGTGAGTACCAAAGTGAACTTCTAGCTTAGTCTAGGCAAACAAGCGGTTGATTTGTTTATTATTACAATTATACTAAAACATGAAAGGGAGAAAGGAGATTAAACTACTAAGTTCAAAGAGGGAGAAAGGGACATAGCCGAACCATGATCAATGTGACTAATCTCAACCCTAAGGTAGACAAAACCGGGAGTGTGCAATATAATAAACGAACTCTTGCATTCAATTTCACGGGTGCGAACTCCTAAACCCGGTGCTAGCGTCTGAACAACTCTCTTCTAACACCTTATGCCATGTTAAGGTCTGAACAACTCTCTCCTAACAAGTCATGTTTTGCACTCGAGCCGCTTAAACAAATAAATGAGTAACCTCACGATGAGCTCGGCTTAACGACTAAACCGAGACTACACCGCGATCCTAGAACCCTTTTCCCACACCCCTCTCTCTGAACAACTCTCAAGAGTGATGTGTGTGATATTTGACCTAGGTAGCTAATCTAGCTCAAATCCGTTATAACAAGTTCTAAGACGTGAAACATGCAAGAAACAACAATAAAACACACTACCCACTCCCAATTTCATCACCCAAAGGGTGATTTCATCAAATTTCACATGACCCGGCTATGGGGAGGAATTAACTACACATTATACAAGTTAAAACATAAATAAAGTAGTAAAGGAGAAGCATAACAAGCATAAAAGAGAAGAAAATTACCATAGAAGTTGCGAGAATTCGAGTTGGAGAAGAAAGGTACAAAAGAGAGAATCATCAAAAGGAGGAGACTTGTTGTTTGTAATGAAAAACTAATCTAAGAATCGAAAAGAGGAGATTAAGAAGTGTTTGATCTAACTAAAAATAAGTTGTTACAAACTATATACAAAATTCGAGCAAAACCTAGCTAATGGAAGGGAGAAAAGGAGAGAGCCTTCATGGAGTGGTGAGGGGGTATTTATAGTGCAGAGAAAAAAAAGCAGAAAAAAGCGGGCGGAACGCTGGTTCCAGCGAGGAACCGGCGTTCTACATCAAATTCTGCAGGCGACTAACATGCGAACGCATTTGGTTTAAGTGATGGGAACCAATTGGGTCTTGAAACGCCGGTTTGAGTGTACTGGAACCAGCGTTTGGGTCTTGAAACCAGCGTTTGAGCAGCTAGAAACCAGCGTTTGGAGGACATCAGTCTCGGTATTCGTTTTCATCGCTTGAACGCTAGTTTGAAGCTCGGAACGCCCGTTTGGGACTTGGAACGCCCGTTTGCAGTCCCTGCTCCAGTATTTTGCTCATAACTTCACTTCTAGAACTCCGATTGGGGTGATTCAAAACCATTAGAAAGATCTTGGAATTATCTACATCTTTCATGAAGAAGTCGTGATCAGAAAATGCCTCCATCATAGGTAAAAATGCTGCTGAACCGGAACAGTCACTCGGGCACCAACTCTTTCTCTTCCTTTTCCTATTCTTTCTTCTTCCTTGGCTCATTGTTGCACCTTGACCATGCTTCTCATCATAATTCTTTGCCTTCCGGGTTCTCGAGACACCATTTCCCTACATCATCACAACAACCAAAAACATCCAAAACATTCCAGAGGGTAAAAGTGCTCGGGAATAGGGTCAATATCACTAAAAAGAGGTAGTAAACTATCAAAGTGACGGATTTACTCCCCGTGCTAAAAATTCACGATATTACCCCAAAGATGGTCTAAATACACCAAGAAACATGCTAAAAGTGGGATAAACGGGGGTAGAAAATGCACCGGAATCACGTAAAGTTGACTCCCATCAGTATTTCATTACATTTACTGATGATTTATCTAGAAAAACTTGGGTTGAATTCTTGTCAGAAAAGTCTTAAGCATTGAATGCATTCAAGAACTTCAAACTGTTAAGAGAAAAGAGACAGTCGAGATATCAAAAGTCCGAGAACAGATGGAGGAGGAGAATTTTGCTCAAGAGAGTTTGAAGATTTACATACGAGAATGGAATCGAAGGAATTGTGAGCACTTTATATACACCACAATGAGAATGGTGTATCTGAGAGGAAGAATAGAACAATTCTGGATATGGTAAGAAGCATGTTGGCCTATGGAAATATGCCTAAAAGATTCTGGCCAGAGGCAGTATGTTGGAGTGTGCATATTTTGAACAGATGCGCAACTTTTTCTGTTCAAGAAATGACACCAGAAGAAGCATGGAGCTCAATCAAACCATCTGTATGTCACTTTAAGATTTTTGGATGCATTACTTATGCTCAAATTCTAGATACAAACATAAAGAAACTCAGTGATAAAGGTGAGCAATGTGTGTTGGAGATCAGTGAAAAGTCCAAGGCATACAAGTTGTTTAATCCTATAACCAAAAGGATTGTAATCAGCAGAGATGTGGTGTTTGGTGAATCAACACACAGGATTGGGAAGCAAACAATGCTCGGTTCCATCCAATCCAGAATCTAATAGATGAAGAGCCTCATCGAGGACCAAAGTGAGTCGAATCAATGAGACTCAAAATCAGGAGAGTGAGATTCAGTAGACTCAAGATAGTGAATTGACAGCAGCAGCTGAGGGTTCAGCGACCCAAGTTCATCAGACCCAAGTTCAGCATACTCAATTCATGAAATAGCAGATAAGGGTTCAAAGCAGACCTCAGAGAACTAGCAAAAGGCCAGGCTGGATGTCAAATTTTGAGGTAACAGGTTTACCACAGCCAGAGGAGGCCACTTACTATGCTCTATTTGTTAGTGATGACCCAATCACTTATGAGGAAACAACAAAAGATAGAAAATGGAGACAGGCTATGGATGAAGAAATCACAGCCATAGAAAGAAATCAGACTTGGAACCTCACAGATCTACCAAACGGACACAAAACTATTAGTGTCGAGTGGATCTATAAGACAAAATTGAATGAAGATGGCAAGGTCAGCAAGTATATGGCTAGACTAGTAGCCAAAGGATACAAGCAAGAGTATGGAATTAACTACAATGAAGTGTTTGCCCCAGTAGCAAGGATGGAAACTATCAGATTAGTGTTATATTTGGCAACTCAAAACCATTGGAAGGTACATCAAATGGATGTGAAATCAGCATTTTTGAATGGTAAGCTGGAGGAAGAAGTATATGTGGATCAGCCACAGGGTTATGTGAAGATTGGAGCAGAAAAAAAGTGTATAGGCTTAGCAAAGCCTTATATGGACTCAAGCAAGCCCCAAGGCTTGAATGCGATTGCATTGATGCATATTTTGTGAAGCGAGTTTCACAAGGTGTCCATATGAACCTCGTTGTATGTGAAAGTTAACAGCAAGGGAAGGCTACTGATTGCTTGTTTATATATGGATGATCTTATCTTCACCAGTAGTGAACTCAGCATGATAACAGAGTTCAAGGAGGCAATGCAGAACAAATTTAGAATGACAGATATGGGACTAATGCAATATTTTTTAGGCATTGAGGTTTAGTAGACAGCAAGTCATACCAACTGCTGAGAATTTGTCCCATATCAGTTGGTCCTCAATGAAGCAACCAATATTGTCCACAATGTAAGCGAGTTTGTTGCGACAGAGACACTTTGCTCATGTCACCGATATTGTTAAGGAGGATGCTGGAAGTTCTAGGTCAAGTTCAACAGACTGGGAATATTATGTACTATGATAACAGTTCAACTATCAAGCTATCCAAGAATCCAGTGTTAAACAACAGGAGCAATCACATAGATGTGAAGTATCATTTCCGGAGAGACCTATGTGTAGAAAGGATCATTGAGTTGCAGCATTGCAAGAGTTAAGGTCAAATAGCTGATATAATGACTAAAGGACTCAAGAGGGATCAATTTTTAAAGCTCACAGGCAAGCTGGGCATATGTGAAGTAATCTGAACTACCAGCATAGATTAAGGGAAAGAATGTTAGAGAATTAAATTGATTATTATGTTAATTAAGTTGTTTTAATTACCTAAGGCTATGTTAGCCAAGTTACTTTCGATTTTCAGCATACTTTCCATTATTAGAATAGTTGTTATGGCTTATAGACATGATCCCATGAATCCTTGTTTATAGGAAGATTGTGAGTATTTATTTAGATTAAGGCCATGATCCCGTGTTTCCTATTTTATAGGAAGTGGACTAGTGGGTAGTTTATCACTACTTGTATATATATGTTTGATCCATCAGTGAAATTATCAAGTTTTCCCAAAAACTATCTCTTCCATAAAAGTTATCAGATCAATATGGAGATTGGCTCAAAGCAAAACAGTTTACTTCTTCTACAAGTAACTTTCAGGGTTTAGAACCCAGTAGCTTGATTGGATCATATGAAGAAAAGTTAAACGACACAGAAAAGAAATACAAGTAAATACAAGAAATACAAAAGTAAAATACAGGAAATACAAACAACACCCCCTCAAGCTGGGGTGTCAAGCCATAGAGCAACATTGAACCTGTTCAGCAGTCCTTCAAAAACAGGGCCATTCAAGGCCTTTGTAAAGATATCAGCCAATTGGTTTGTGGTAGAAACATGGAGAAGCTTGATAACACCAGCATGGACTTTCTCTCTAACAAGATGGCAATCAATCTCTAAATGCTTAGTTCATTCGTTGAAAACCGGGTTGTGAGCTATATGCATGGCACTTTGGTTGTCACAATAAAGTACAATGGCTTTATTGTCAAAAAGCTGAAAATATCGAATAAGAAATTTTAACCATATAACCTTACAAGTAGTATTAGCTAAAGCTCTATATTCTGCCTCAGCCGAACTCCTTGCCACAGTAGTTTGCTTCTTGGCCTTCTAAGACACCAAGGAACTCCCAAAGAGCATCCCAAAACCTAAAACTGACCTTCTAGTCAATTGGCAGGCTGCCCAGCCAGAGTCAACATAGCCTGTCAGGACTAGATTAGTATCAATTGAATATAATAACCTTTGTGCTGGTGCCTTTCTGATATATCTGAGGAGCCTATGACCTGCATTCATATGAGAGGCAGTGGGTGCATCTATGAACTGTGACAACTGCTGGACTGCAAAGGAAAGATCAGGCCTGGTTATGGTGAGATAAAGAAGATTCCCAACCAGACTTCTATACTCTGTGTTATCAGCCAACAGCTCAGAATCCCCTGAATGTAGATCTGTTTTTGTGGCAAGAGGGATACAACAGGTTTGGCAGCAAGAAAACCGAAGTTCTCCAACAGCTTCACAGCATATTGAGTCTGTGAGATGTGAATACCCTTTTCTGACCTTTGAACTTCAATCCCCAATAAATACTGTAAATCCCCAAGGTCTTTAATCTGAAATGAAGCATGGAGAAACTGTTTGATCTGATTTATACTTTCCAAGCCAGAGCTTGCCATAATTATGTCATCCACATATACTACTAGTGCAACAAAAGAGGCTCCCGATCCCTTTGTAAACAAGCTGTAATCATGCTTGGATTGTGTATATCCTTGACTAAGTAGGACAGGGGTAAGTTTGTGATCCCACTGCCTACAAGCCTATTTAAGGCCATAGATAGATTTTTTAGCTTGCATACCTGATTATCATGAGCCCCATGAGACCCTGGTGGCATCTTCATTTACAATTCTTCCTCCAAATCCCCATGGAGGAATTCATTGTTGATGTCAAGTTGCTTGAGGTGCCAATTTTTGACAGCAGCAATAACAATAAGCAGCCTGATAGTGGTAATTTTTGCTACAGGGGAGAAGGTCTCCTCATAGTCCACTCCATAGGTTTGTGTACATCCCTTGGCTACTAGCCTAGCTTTGTACCTTTCAACATTCCCATCTGGCTTGTACTCGATTTTGAAGACCCATTTGCAACTAATGGGATGCTTCCCTTGAGGAAGTGTCACTAATTCCCAGGTCTGTGTGTCTTCAAGAGCTGTGATTTCCTTGTTCATTGCTGCTCTCCACTCAGGATCCTTTACTGCTTGATTATAGGAAGAGGGTTCTGTGAGTGGCTGGAACTGTGTGTTGGACAGTGAGGTTATAAAGCAATGAGAAGTTTTTTTTGGAGATTTGTGCACAAAGGTAATCATTTAGATAAGTGGGCATTTGTTTGTATATGACTGATCTCCTTACTTGAGGAGCATCAGGTAGCAAAATAGGAGAATTATTAGGTGTGGGGGATTGAGAACTGGATGGTGCCTCATGATCATGATGATCATCAGGTGAATAAGCAGAACCGGCTGTATTTATTGGTTCTGTAATATGTGGCTCATTAATAGATTGTGAGTGTTGGGGATAACATGGAGAAGCCCAAAGAATGGGTAAATAGGCCATTTCAGACAGCTAATGTGGTCCTGTTTTGAATGAGGTGTGGAGTGGGAAATATGACTCATGGAAAACCACATCTCTAGATATGAACACTTCCCTAGAGGTGTAATCAAGCAACATATAACCCTTGGGGGTTTTTGAATTACCAATGTAAACACTCAACCTGCTTCTAGGTTCAAATTTTGTCCTGTGTTGGCCCAAGGTACAAGCATAGAGAAGACATCCAAACACCTTAAATTGTGTATAATTCACTTCCTTATTGTAGATTTTGTGGAAAGGTGTATCTCTTTTCAGTACATGAGTGGGTAAGCTGTTTATGAGGTCAGTGGCATGCATGACACAATACCCCAAAAGGACATAGGCAAATTGGCTTGAAATTTTAAGGCCCTAGCAACATTTAATAATGTTGGTGTTTCCTCTCAACAATGCCATTTTGTTGAGGGGTTTCTACACAACTATTCTGATGAATTATCCCTTTACTAGTATAGAAATCCTTAAGGTCAAATTCCCTACCATTGTCAGTTCTAAGTACTTGTACCTTTCGGTTGAACCGTGTGACAACATACTCACAAAAGCCCTGAAATATACCCTGAACATCCCTCTTAGACTTCAGTAGGTAAACCCATGTGAACCTAGAGTAATCATCTACCACATTTAAAAAATATCTGTGACCATGTATAGTAGAGGTTATGTATGGACCCTAAATGTCCATATGGACTAGGGCAAAAAGAGAGGTGGACACTGCTTCTCTTAAAGGAAAAGTAAGTCTTTTTTGTTTAGCTAGAGGGCAAATGTGCCAAACAGTATTATTGCATGTTTCATTATTTGTATTTACAAAGGGAAGTTGTGTTAGCACATTCTTGGACAAATGTCCCAATCTTAACTGCCACAGTAAATCAGATGGAATAACATATGTGGTAACACAACAAACCTTATCTCTAGAAACATGTGATAGCTTCTCTGAATATAGAATGTAAAGACCTTTCAAAGGCTTTCCTGCTCCAACCTTCCTCCCACTCTTCATGTCCTGAATGTCACAAGCACCAGACTTAAAAATCACAGAAACATTGTTCTCCTTAGTCAAGCATCCAATGGAGATCAAGTTGAAGGCAAAACTAGGAATGCATAAAACATTTTTCAGCAAGATGTCCCCTAGCAGTTTGACAGTTTCTATGTGAGTAACAATGACCTGATTTTCATTTGGTAATCCTACTGTTATGCCTTTAACGGGAATGGACTTTACAAATAAGGACACCGAACAAACAATATGATCCATTGCCCCTGAGTCTACAATCCAATAACTCAAGGTTTTAGACAGGTTACCTGCACTGCTATCAATTGGATTAAATGCTGATTTGAGTGCAGATGCTTGATTCACCACACCAGCTCTCTGTGATGACTCTGCAACAAAATTGTCCTGGATCATCTTTAGGATCTCCTGCTACTGCTCTGTGGTGAATCCCACCCAAGTGTGTCTCTGATCAGTAGTGCCTTTCCAGGACCCCTGTGTATTGCCTTCAATACCTGCAGTACTTTCAACCATGTTAACCTTGCACTAGGACTTGAATCCAGGAGGAAAATCATGGATTCTGTAGCAAGTGTCTTTAGTGTGCCCATGAAAACCACAATGTGTGCATTGAGCCTTTTTTCCTTGCCCTTGTATGACTCCTGCCCCCTTATTTGCAAACTGATGCTCTGTGCCTTGTCTTCTGTCCTATTAGCAAACACCATGGGTGCATTGTTAATGCACTTTCCACTCGTATAGTGCAACTTCCTTTCAAGCTTGAGTGCCATACCAAACACTGCCTTAATATGTGGCATAGGCGACATTATCATCACTTGGTTGCTTACTTGTGCATAATCTTCATTTAGCCCCTTCAGGAAACGAATCACATACTCTGAATTGAAGTAATCAACAAAAACCTTCACAATTGCCTTGAAATTGCAACCAGGAGGACATGCACACTTTGGAACAGGCCTCAAAATCCCTATCTCATCCCAAATTACCTTCATCTTAGTGTAATATTTGGTCACAGATGAATTCCCTTGCTTTACGCTATTCAATTCTTCTAATAAATCGGATAATCGGTATGAATCCAGTTCAAAACCTATCCTTCAAATCCTCCCATACTTCCAAATAAGCGAAATGAAGCGAAAGTACACTTCGAGCAATAGTATTACTTACCGAGTTCAGAATCCACGAAGTGACCATGGTGTTGCATTGATTCCAAGCCTCGAAGGTCCTATCACCTTCGTCTGGACGCAAAAAATCGTGCCGTCTATGAATCCGACCTTGTTCTTCGTAATCAGCGCCATCCTCATCGATCTACTCCATGCGTGATAATCATTTCCTTCAGTGTGGTGAACCGAAATTAGGGCTGAATTTTTGTTTGGGTGAATGTACAAAGGACTTGAAATCGGAATGGTCTCTTGATTTGCCATGAGAGCTACAAATTTTGCGGAATCAATTGGATTCGATCGAGCAAAACCTCTCTGATACCATGAAGAAAAGTTAAACGAAAAGGAAAACTGGGAATGAAACCCTAGAAGCACTCCATTGAAAGAGAACTCACTCAATTCTTCTTACAATCATTTGACTCAGGGTTATATACTCCCTTTTGGTCAAACACAGAAAAGAAATACAAGTAAATACAGGAAATACAAAAGTAAAATACAGGAAAATACAAACGAAAATTACAAATACAAACAACAACCCAGTAGCTTGATTGGATCATACGATTCTTTGGGTTCTATTAATTACTTTTCTGAACCAAATAATAAGGCTCAATCAAACTCTCATGCTACTAATTTTCTCTCTGATCCAAATGGTATATCCGTTAAGACATCGGAGACTGTTTTATAATGTCTTGGATTATAATGATTTAGGAAATAATGGTGAATTCATGAGCATTGACACAAGTATCTCCTTCAAAGAGAAACACCATGAGGCCCCAGAAAAGAATATCGCGGGGCAGAAGTTCAAGAAATTTAGAAGCGAGAAACTTGTTGACGACAGGAGCTAGAGAGATCCTCGAGAAATAAAAAAGAAATTCGATGAGTTCGTTGATAATGGTAACGAGCTTCCTACCAATGAGGTAGGGCCCGCAAGAAAAAGACGTGTTTCCAAAGAAGAAACCGAGGACAATCATGACGCTCCGGCAAAGCGAAAATTAAAGTTTTCCATGTTCTTAGATTGGCAGAGTGCATGGTTGATTTTTCAAGGTAACTCTATCATTATAAGAGAGCTGTTATAAATATATACGTAATATGTGGATATCTATTTTACGGTGGTACTACGTTAAAATATGTTTCCGAAGCCCCCTATTATTATTAAACAAATGTGTGTCATCCTACAAAGAACTCACTTTTTCCCCAATCTTACTGGTTTCCGAAGCCCCCTCTTTTCCCTCCTATTTTATGGGGTTTAGGCACATGATATTTATAGCTCGGTCAACTGAATCATCTTCACTAATTGACTCTGCTATTAAAAGTGGAATTTAATATAATGTTGTTTTGGATTAAGTTGGATTTGATGCTCCATTGTAGAAGGAGGGGGTAGCTTATTCTTATCTACATCTACCGCTATTGCTGTAAAATGAAATTTGGAGAGGAAGAGGAGGTTCCAATTGGACAAATGAGCTTGAATGGATTGGTAAGTTAACTCAAATTCGTGCGGATATGTTACGGTACATGGAATATTTATTATTAACCGACGGGAATCGATAATATACGATGATGTAATATCCTGAAAATTTAAGAAGGGTAAAAGAGTAAAAATGGAATTTATTTTATATTTTCCTATTTTATTCCTAACCTAAAATAATTAAAAGAGAAAAAGAGATTTAATTAAAAAGATTTTGATTAATGATTAATTAATGGGTATAAAAATGAACCATTACCTAAATTAATCATTACTTTCTACACAACAAATTTTCTGAACAACCTGGGTGGAGAGGAAGACGCACAAAGAAGAAAAAGAAAAAAAGTTCGGACGCTGTTTTTTAAATTCGAGGTTTAACGGTTGATTTTGATGCAGTCATAGCGGAAGAAATTGATCACCGTGAGGAGGCGGTCGTTTTTATACTAATTGTTTTTCCTTTCGGTAAGATTTCTCCTTTAGCCCTAATCTAGATCCGTTTTTGTTCTTGAGATAAACCTGTGTTTTTATGGATTAGAATGGTTGCCTAATCGTAGTAATGATTAAATATCGTAGGTTATTCGTAGAGAAGTTTGATTCAAGATTCAAGCTTTTTCTTTTGGTTTGCTTTTGGATTTGTTTTCAAATTGCTAAAAAGGTAAGGAAGTGTTCTTCAATCGGTGTTTTTATTGTGCTATTGTTAGTTGGTATTGTAAACTGTTATTGCTCAATTGGAGAGGTATTGTGCCGTGCGAGTTAATTATTCTGGGAGGTTGATCGACCGGTTGCTGTTATGTTAATGTTCCACTAGTAATTATTATTATTATTATTATTATGGTATATATTTTGGAGATTGGTACTATATGGTCGGCTGCGGTTTATGTTTGATTTGCAAACTATCAGGTTGCCATCCTCCCTTCGCCGTAGGTTCCCTTTTCATAGAAAACAGAATGTAAGTATACTATTTTCCAAAAAAAAAAGGGAGTTTATTAATATAATTGATTTAATGGATATATTGTACGGTAATGATTTTATTTAATATATTTATCAAAGATGTATACATGATAAATTACTTTATACGTGTGATGATTATAGTATAAGGGTGATATCTATTATGGTAAAAATGTATTATATCAATTTTATACTTCTATGTGTAGTACACGATACAATGTGGTATGTATGTCTTTTGAGACCTTAATTGGAATGTGGTAAAGTCTAACTTCCGACTTCAGGTGCCTTAGCATCAATCGCCACAACTGAGACCCTCTGCGGAGAGAAGGTGGTAGCCCAGAAGGCGGTTGTTTAGACCTTGCGGGGTCATTGGTTTAGTAGCCATTGATGTCCTTTACAACGTGCTAGGTAGTTAATATAGATTGTCTAGGACTAGATGTCCTTAGGAAGCCTTTTAAATGGAATGAACTTAGGTGGTTAGATTAACTACGTAATAAACATATGTGATGAGTCTAAAAGCTAAAACGTTGTAATTCTTGGTGAGGCACATTTATGATTCGCAGCATGGAATCATTTCTCATACGTAACGGACAATATTCGGGTTTTGGGAAATGTTCCACACGGAACCATCCGTGCCATATGAGTCTTTGAATATGTCCCGGTGCATACCCATCATTCGGGCATTGTGTCCTTGAATTACAATGTAACATAGATAATTGCTCGTGATGGTGCTAGTAGACCTAGCAGAGAGGAGTGTATTTTAATGCACCCTATATGGCAGAGATTGTAGAATTTACTTGTTATGTATGATATGTTATATATTGTGTGTAAACCGTTTCTTCTACCCCTTGCTGAGTACGTAAGTACTTACCCCTTTCTCTCTTGTCCCCACCCCGAGAAGGTGGTTATCAGGACGATGATGAGTATGGATACGATGATGGAATTGATGGAGCCGATGTTTGAGCTCGAGATGATATGTTGATGTTGATACTTTTATTTATGCAATTTATTACTCAGTTTCTAGGAGACAGACTGTAGTATCTTTTCAGTTTCATTTGGGATGTAATAAGTCACAACAACATTTATTTCGTTGTTCGTCTTTTCAGTTTTCTTAGACGTAGATTTTGGGACTTGGTGATCCGTTGGTTGTCGTTTGACATTCTCTTCCGAGTTATCTTTAGTTTTAATTTAATGCGCTTTTACTCTGATTAATTGTTACGAGGCTTATGTATATATTACTTTTGACGATTTAAAAAGTAAATATATGCATGCCGGGCGTTTTTTTCGGATAAAGACTCGGTATCCGGGACGGGGCGTCACAGTTGGTATCAGAGAGAAAGTTCCTATCTTACGTCTAAGATCGTAGTCTAAGATGAATTTTTATAAGTCTCTTTAACAGCTTAGCTGGCTCTTTTTCTTGACTTTTGGCTAAGAATTCTACAAGGAGAACTAGTAAGTTAGTCCGTTAAGCAATCAATCCTTATGGATGAAGTCTTTAAACAAAACCACATCACCTAGGATTAAGTGAAACCCCTCTAAGTAAAGCTTTGGGATCGGAGTCTTATGCCTACACCCTTAAGTTGAGGTCCTCTTGGTTCAATATTCCTTACTCTCCCTATTGTGATCTCTCCACTTCTTTCTACACCTCAATGTCAAAACCTACACTTTGGCCTGACCTATTCCCGTAGAGAATGATGTCCGACTCAACTCTATATATCCTCCACTCCCTCTTCTCACTATCTCTTGGTTTGTGTTTATCAAAATTCTTTGACCTTGCTTTGATCGAAATGGGTTCTACACGAACTCCATATACAAATCTATCCTTTCCAAGTGCTTGTCACTCGTTTCAACAGTTAGTGTTACAGGTTTTCTGCTTTGGCACATAATTTTCATCATCCTCGTGGTTGGCTTAATCCAACACGAGAGAATGCCTTTTGTTTTGGTGTTTGCCTTTCATGTAAACCCATTTTCCCTTCTCCAAAAATTCTGAAAATTTTCAGCAAGATATATCACTGTTTTATCTACAACTTCTCTTCTTACATAAACTGGATAATAATTATGGATTGTTCAGAAAATCCATGTTAATGCAGAACACTCTGTTCAGAAAATCTGCAGCAGCACCTTCACTTCTTCTTCTGTTTTGAACAGGTTAGACATCTTAAAATGACCTGAATTTTTGATATGCTACAAAAAACGATTTTATCTACAACTTTCCTTTCGGAATCAAGTTCCAATTCCTTTTAGTTTGACCACAATCTGCAATTTAAGTCAGTGTTTACCAATCTGGAAATTCTGACAGCTTGTGCATTTGGCAGAAATAATTGTTTTTGACCAACTCCCTCTCATTCAAAAACTCTAATATTTTTATGTCACTTGGGAAACTACAGTATATAAATATTTTCTCTTTAAATCGAGCTCAAATTCCTTTTTGTTTGGGTTGTACAAATTGATAATTTCAGATCCGGAGTAAATATCATTGACAACAGCCTAAAAGGAATCCTCACCTCCTTGACTTAGGGTTTGGGCTAAGAGAGTAATAAATTATGATTGTGATGTTTTAGAAGTTTCCTCGAAGTTTGATCTTCTTCTTGTGTAAGTCTCTTAGTAGGATGTTTGTAAGGCTAACGTTATGGTTTCTTTTGTAGTTATAAACAAGAACCAAGATGCTATCCTCCAACATACCATGTTTGATGTCAGACTCTTTTCATGCCTTTCTTTAGAGTCTCCCTTTCTGGTAATTTCTTTCACCATTTAACCTCTCACTTGAGATCTTTAATCTCAACAAGTCCCCTCCACTTGTAAACATGCATTTACCTCATAAACAAATCTCCATAAGTCTTTTCCTCTGAACAAGTACACACCTTCAATTTCAAATCAAGAAACAAGTGCTCTTCAATGTAGCATTATTGCACTCCCATCCTTCTTTTCAAATTTAATTTGACTGAGCCTTCTGATGTCGGAACAATCTTCTTACTTGTGTTCATTCTCAGCTTCCCTCCTAATTAAGGGTATTGTTGATTTTATAAATTTTTCCATCTAATGCTGCGTGATCTCTCAAGGTATGCACATCATCTTCTTACCAGTTAAATCTTTAATCCTACCTTGACATCCATATTTAGTTACTTATCTTTAACATTCTAGCAATTCATGCTAAACCGGTTTTCAAGCAGAAGGTAGTCTTTGCCAAGATGCCTTCCGAACCTATCTTGCCAACCAACATTTGAACTCCCAAAATTTTATTAATTTCAATTCAAGGAATGCACCTTGTATCTTTCGATTTTAAATCTCTTTCAGGCCATTTAGAGCCACGAACCACCGACACACACCTTTGACATTCCCTATTCTATCTTGGTGTTTCTATAACAATTTTCTTACACCGGTTGAAATGTCTGTTTTGTTTAACCTTCTCATTCCCTCATAAGGAATAACCTTGAGAATTTATTAGCACTGTACTATCCCTCTCGAGTAGTACAATCTTGAACCCTTAAATTACATCATCAATGAATCGTTTCCCCTCTTCTCGTAGTTTGAATTAATTCTACGAAATCAAATTTTATCCGACATTTTTTAAGTGTCTTTCATCCTTCACACAAAAGCTTGTTTATCACAGACCTATTTTCAAAATTTTTGTGTTTCCTTTACATTACCTTGAGGAAAATTTTGTATCATTTAAATCTTGAAATAACCTCTCTTTGACTAATGCAAACTTGGACACTTTTGACAAGTGTTTATTTCCTTCTGAGACCTTTTGGTGTATTCTATTTGTCTTCATAGTTCCTTCATGTTGAGATTCTTGCTCTCTTCTTGATTTCCTAATTGTTTAGTCCTTCAGGTGCTCGACCTTGCACCTTTGCCTTGTTAATTTTCTATCGAGGGATGGTTTTTCTTCAATATTCACGCGAGCTGGAAATTCTCTTGGTTCGCCAACAACCACCTTGCATAACAAATTATTAACGAATAAGGTCACTTGCTTAATGTTCTCAAGTCATATATTTTTCCCTTTGGTGTTATATGTATCTAAGGCCATCATGTGATGTTACCTTAATATCCCCACTATGTGGAAGCTCATTATCTTTCTTCCAAGCAATCCGGGTTTTTTTACAGACCACCGTATCTTGCAGAATTCCACTCTCACAAAAGAATCTCATCTAAAATATGTTCTTTTGTTCTTCCTTTTGTTGGTTGTATTTAATACTTTGATGTGACACTCATCCTTCAATCTTGAACCAATTTCAAGCTTTCCTCGACCTGAAGTCCTCTTGTCCTGATTGTAACCCAAGAAACCCCTATTGTTTCAAGTGCATTATGCTCTTCTATGGCTTACAAAGTTGACATACCACTCTGGTGTTCAACTTGTCACTTCTCAATGTTCTCAGTTTTCCAAGCAAACCCTTATAAAAAAAAGGACTAACCGATGATGGTTAAGCCTAAACCAATTAATTTAAATTCAAACATTTATCTCTCCTTGCGTTGTTTGTTCCTTTTTTTTTTCAGCTTTCATTGTTTTCCACAACGGTTCCGTCTTCAGAACTTTTGTCAGATATTTTCTATCTCCCTATTTTTGTTTCCAGCATGAACTCCCTTGGTATAATCGAAACGTCTAAAGCTCACCGCCTCGAAAACCCTCCAGCCGGATTCCTTGTAGTTTTAAAGCAAGCTTGTGCCGCAGTGAGGGAAGTCAAAAACAAAGAAGTCGATAGTGCTAAGAGTTTCAGACCAGTTGGAAGTTTAAACAACTCTGATTCAGTCAGCAAACGGAAGTGACGTGTGTTGTACCGTTGATTGCAAGGTGCGAGGCAGTTGATGAGATCGTGAAGAAACAAGACGAAGGTCTAGTTGTTTCAATTTACAAGTGAGTGGCCTGAACCAAACCAGCCAGTGGTCGCGAGTTAGATGAAGGTGGCAACCGTTGGCATCAAAACCGGCTTTGTGCTCTGAACGTGGAAGATCTCAGGAAGAAAGTGAGAGATGAAGCCCACAAGATAGCATTTGCAGTCCATGTTGGGCAACCATGTATATAGAGAGTCGAAACAACAACATTGGAGGCCTTTAATGAAGATAGAGATAACATAGCTGCTTAAAACATCAGTTACCACGACAATTACCAGATGCCACCTTTTGAAGCTCTGCATGGAAGAAAGTGTAGAACGTCAATTTTCTGGGACAAAGGGGGACTGTGACAAAATGCAAGACCAGAGTTGAGACAACAAGTCAACGAGAAGATCGAGGAGAACCGTCACAACCTTGGCTCAAAACAGGTAGAAAAGTTAAGAAGGAAGACGTACAACTAGTCTTGGTTCAATGGAGCAATCACACACTGGCAGAAACGACATTGGAGTTAGAAGGCAAGACACTTTGCGAAGTTCAAGTACCTTCCAGTTATGTTCAGTTTCGAGGACGAAACTTGTTTTAAGGCGGGAGAGATGTAATATCCTGAAAATTTAAGAAGGGTAAAAGAGTAAAAATGGAATTTATTTTATATTTTCCTATTTTATTCCTAACCTAAAATAATTAAAAGAGAAAAAGAGATTTAATTAAAAGGATTTTGATTAATGATTAATTAATGGGTATAAAAAGGAACCATTACCTAAATTAATCATTACTTTTTACACAACAAATTTTCTGAACAACCTGGGTGGAGAGGAAGACGCACAAAGAAGAAAAAGAAAAAAAGTTCGGACGCTGTTTTTCAAATTCGAGGTTTAACGGTTGATTTTCGGTACAGGTCATAGCAGAAGAAATTGATCACCGCGAGGAGGTGGTCGTTTTTATACTAATTGTTTTTCCTTTCGGTAAGATTTCTCCTTTAGCCCTAATCTAGATCCGTTTTTGTTCTTGAGATAAACCTGTGTTTTTATGGATTAGAATGGTTGCCTAATCGTAGTAATGATTAAATATCGTAGGTTATTCGTAGAGAAGTTTGATTCAAGATTCAAGCTTTTTCTTTTGGTTTGCTTTTGGATTTGCTTTTGGATTTGCTAAAAAGGTAAGGAGGTGTTCTTCAATCGGTGTTTTTATTGTGCTATTGTTAGTTGGTATTGTAAACTGTTATTGCTCAATTGGAGAGGTATTGTGCCGTGCGAGTTAATTATTCTTGGAGGTTGATCGACCGGTTGCTGTTATGTTAATGTTCCACTAGTAATTATTATTATTATTATTATTATTATTATGGTATATATTTTGGAGATGGGTACTATATGGTCGGCTGCGGTTTATGTTTGATTTGCAAACTATCAGGTTGCCATCCTCCCTTCGCCCGTAGGTTCCCTTTTCATAGAAAACAGAATGTAAGTATACTATTTTCCAAAAAAAAGGGGGTTTATTAAAATAATTGATTTAATGGATATATTGTACGGTAATGATTTTATTTAATATATTTATCAAAGATGTATACACGATAAATTACTTTATACGTGTGATGATTATAGTATAAGGGTGATATCTATTACGGTAAAAATGTATTATATCAATTTTATACTTCTATGTGTAGTAAACGATACAATGTGGTATGTATGTCTTTTGAGACCTTAATTGGAATGTGGTAAAGTCTAACTTCCGACTTCAGGTGCCTTAGCATCAATCGCCACAACTGAGACCCTCTGCGGGGAGAAGATGGTAGCCCAGAAGGCGGTTGTTTAGACCTTGCGGGGTCATTGGTTTAGTAGCCATTGATGTCCTTTACAACGTGCTAGGTAGTTAATCTAGATTGTCTAGGACTAGATGTCCTTAGGAAGCCTTTTAAATGGAATGAACTTAGGTGGTTAGATTAACTACGTAATAAACATATGTGATGAGTCTAAAAGCTAAAACGTTGTAATTCTTGGTGAGGCACATTTATGATTCGCAGCATGGAATCATTTCTCATACGTAACGGACAATATTCGGGTTTTGGGAAATGTTCCACACGGAACCATCCGTGCCATATGAGGTCTTTGAATATGTCCCGGTGCATACCCATCATTCGGGCATTGTGTCCTTGAATTACAATGTAACATAGATAATTGCTCGTGATGGTGCTAGTAGACTAGCGAGAGAGTGTATTTTAATGCAACCTATATGGCGAGAGATTGTAGAATTTACTTGTTATGTATGATATGTTATATGTTGTGTGTAAACCGTTTCTTCTACCCTTGCTGAGTACGTAAGTACTTACCCCTTTCTCTCTTGTCCCCACCCCGAGAGGGTGGTTATCAAGACGATGATGAGTATGGATACGATGATGGAATTGAAGGAGCCGATGTTTGAGCTCGAGATGATATGTTGATGTTGATACTTTTATTTATGCAATTTATTACTCGGTTTAGGAGAGATGGTCGTAGTATCTTTTGATTTCATTTGGGATGTTATAAGTCACAACGACATTTATTTCGTTGTTCGTCTTTTCAGTTTTCTCAGACGTAGATTTTGGGACTTGGTGATCCGTTGGTTGTCGTTCGACATTCTCTTCCGAGTTATCTTTTAGTTTTAATTTAATGCGCTTTTACTCTGATTAATTGTTACGAGGCTTATGTATATATTACTTTTGACGATTTAAAAGTTAATATATGCATGCCGGGCGTTCTTTCCGGATAAAGTTTCAGTATCCGGGACGGGGCGTCACAGATGATGATCGTGTTATCTTATTTTTATTATTACATATCAAATGCTATATCTAAGGTAAAGGACTGAGGTAAAAATTTTGAATTTTTATTTTGTTCAATTTATTTACTATGATCAATATGATGATACCGTGATATTATACTATTGAAATAAATCAATTATGTGGTGGTGAAACAAGCCGATGAGTATATGATCAAAAAGACGTTTTCCACATGTCATATCTCGAACAAGCTCCTGCACCAGCAGTATCGAGGAAAAGGATTCTTAAGATATTTTGACCTTATATCATGCCTCTTGGTGGTTGAACAATACCTTGAGTTTTTGTTGAAAAAATCAATTGATCCCGACAGATTTGGTGCTAGCCCATTCCCTGAAGTGAATGTGGCTCGATCCTACAAATTTTGATCGTGGTCATGGACTTGGTCTTGGCCGTGAGAGAGGCCATGGATGATGGTAGGTTAAGCTTCTTAGCTACCTTAGTTGACACAAAAGTGTTAGACGCTCCAGTATCAAACAATGCCGTGACCACTAAGTTATCTAACATTATTGTACCTAGAACGTGAATTCATTTATTTAAACACAAATACAACATGATTTAAATCGTGCTATAAAAATACTCAAATAAATTACAATAAACCAAAGGTACCTGAAATAACATTGTCATCTGGTTCAGCCATCTCAAAGATCCACTCGCAAACACTCAATCGGGCGACTTGGGCCGCCCTTCCCATTTCCTTGTCTCGGAATATTCGAACTCCCCTTGGTTGGACATATCTTGGCAAAGTGCCCTAAATCTCCGCAATAGTAGCAACCGCTTGAACTAGCCTTACATTCACCTGAGTGGTTCTGTTGCACTTAGAGCAAAGTGGTGCTCCGATTGAGGTTTACTTGCTGCAGGGTGTTGTGTCTTCTTAAAATTTTGTTGCAGTGCTCCTCGACTATTACCTTGACTCGTACCAAAACTCCTCTTGTTCCCAATAACCACTGTGGCCTTCTTCCTAAAGGTCTCAACCTCCAAGGCCTTATTCAAAAATTCAGCCATATTCTTAGCTGTGAAACCTAACATACCAGATCAGATCGATAGGATAAACCTTCCTTGTAAAGGGCCATCTTTCTTTCTTCAACCTTCATCAACTCGGGTAGAATCTCCCAAACTCGTTAAACTTGTTGGTGTCTTGTGTGATCTTTGTCATGTAATTACATTGCTTAAGCTTTAAAAACCCGACTTGCCATGTTTGTCTCCAGACTGCCTCTGGGAAATACTCATTATAAAACATGGCCTTAAAGCTCTCCCGATCTGTCACTTTCCCATTGCTACTCTGTATAGCGTCAATGCATGCTTCAGCTGCACCTAAAAGGAAACAAACAGCTAACTGTGCCATCTCAGATTCAGGAACATGTATATTCCTGCAAGCCTTCTTGAAGCCTCTTAACCATTCCTCAGCCTTTGAATGATCGACATTCGCAAAGAAGTTTTGGACTCTATTTCTTCTCAACCTCGTATACCAGTCAATTGGTGGTGCTTGCTCGAAAACCGGCCTAACTGGTGGGGCTGGCGGATAAACTGGAGGGTATTCGTAGGGTATCTCTTGTCTTTGAAATGCGGTGTTGGTGGAAACCGTAGGGTGGGTAACCAAAGCCTTGTTGATGGTCAAAACGGGGTGAAGGTGGTACAGTAGGTCGAGAAGTATGACCCACTAGAGGAGGGTAAAAGGTCTGATGTTGCTGATGATGCAAAACTGGGGGTGAGGGGTGGAGGGTAAACACTCACTGGAGGTGGATAAATACTAGTTCCTAGGGGTACGTAGACTGGTGGAATGTCTCCCACTACAGTGACTCGTATAGGTGCTTCTCCTGGTTCTCCAGAGATGTAGTTATACCTTGGCTGAAATCATGGTGTAGTGTTCCGAATTGGTCGTGGCGACAAGTTCCTCTCGAATCGTGTGTGGGGTCGCCAGATGAGGGGTGGAGTGGGGCTCGGATGAGGTGAAGGGTTCTGCCTCACGAAACCGCCTCTAACAACTGGTGTGGGACTCTCTCGTCGAACTCCTGAGGCTTCAGCACCTGCTCCAGTTCTCGTGAACACTAACCTGATGATCAAAGAAAACTAGAACGTTACTAACAGAACTAAGGAAAACTTATCTTAAAGAAAGAAAGCCTAAAAGACGCTTTTCTCTGATACCAACTATAACGCCCCGTTCCCGGACACCGAGTCCTTATCCGGAAATCGAAACGTTCGGCACGCATAATATTAAATAAGCTTCTACTACGTCGTATCAAATAAAAGCAAACGGAAGCTGAAAGACTCGGGTAAATTTTTCCAAATAACCAAGAATAGAAATTTTAGAACTAAAGAGTAAATGTAACCTTATTACATCTGAAACGAAACCACGAATCCAAAATGTACGAATTCAAAAGTACTAAAAGTAAACTACAGAATCCAATAATGATCCAAGTCTATGAAGTAAATGAAATAAATGAATAATAAACAAGGTCTTCAAGTCCGGCGTCCTCAAACGTCGTCATCAAAGTCCTCCTCGAACTCCTCATTTACCTGTTCGTCTTCTCTCCCCCAAACACATAAATAAACATGCATTTGAGGTAAGTACATTTGTACAAAGTAAGAAGTAGAAGCTACAATTCAATTAAGGTTATTATTAAAGATGTTATCTTAGTGAGACCGACTCAATTTAGGGTTCATTCCATGCCCATCGACACGTCATAACTATACGTTTCTAGCTTAGTTTATCTTTGTTACATCATTACTCAAGGACACAATGCATGGAGAAAATTCCACCACGAGATATACTTGCCAACTACGGTGATTAGCACCGGTAGTCCCGGGATCTCCCCGGTATGCATATATGTTCGATGGATTTCCTCCACTACCCTTCAGCCTTTTGAGCCAGTAGCGTTCTCCACCTTTTATGAACGTATCACATCGCCGATTTGAATCAGTGCCTAACAACGAATATATGACGTTTTAGCTTTTACTACACTTATGTAATTATTAATGTGAATTAACTAGTCACCTAAGTGTTTTCAGAATAATACTCACCTTATCAGCTCTACTCCCTCACTTAGACAACTAAACATCACATCCTATCAACTACACAGACATTGATGAACCCTAGTTCACCAAAGCACAAGCCCTTTCATGCCCTTCCGACGGATCCGAACTTCAACTCCCTTTAAGAGTACATTCGGTGTTTTAACTGAACGAATCAGAAGTTCAATCGAAGCTTGTTCTTATTTAATTAATGTTAACATATCAGGATTAAGGGTTTAAAATAGTGAAAACACGATTATAAAGCAAAAAACCTAACTGAAATACTAAAAATAGTAAAAACAAGGTAAAACAGGTCAAACGCTCGTCTGCCATCCTATGGACGCCCGTTTGGCATTGAACGCCCGTCCACTAACCCCAGACGCCTGTCCGTCAAAAACAGCTACATCCTGATTCAAAAATCTGACCTCAAACGCCGGTCTGCCTAGTGCAGACGCCCGTTTGAGTTACTAGGGTCTCAGACGCCCGTCTGCCCAATGCAGACGCCTGTCCGCCTGGATTTTTCCTAAAACGCTAAAACTTTCACAACTCTATTTCTGAATCATTTCTAACCTAATGAACATCGATTTCAACTCAGTAAAACGTAGAAAACATATCTAAACATCTATGATCCTTTGATCAACGAAAGAGCACGTCTTTCTTGCATCTACGCGTCATAAAACACGATCTAAACCTCAATAACAATAATTAGAATTGTAGGAAGAGCCTCTTACCTTTTAAGCAAAGAATTCCAACTCCAAACCACGTAAAAAAAGAAAGAAAAGCGATCCTTTTACGCGAGGAAAACATGTGTGATAAATCGAAACTTAGATTAGATTCAATCACACGCTTCTAAACGACAACAACTACGAATTGATGAGTTTGAATCCATCAAACTCGAACAAGGACAAAACTAGGGCTTAATCATACCTTAACAGAGCTTCAACTTTTTGATGTCAAAACGTTGCTCTCTTCACAACGATTCCGGTGCTCGACTCTGATCTGAAAACCGTCAAGGATTGAATTAACAACTGATGAAAATTCCCTCAGCCCTATTCCCTTGCTCACACACGCAGAAGGTGAATTTTTGGAGGTGGAAAATCTGATTAAAAGATTATGGGGCTGATTAGGTTGATTTTCCCTTAAATAGAAAAAATCTCATAATTACCTAATTTCCATGATTTTCTATAATCACCCCTTAAAATCAGATTTTCTTCCTTAATTATATACGTATATAACTCGAAATTATGTATATAATTACCAAAATAATTAAACTCCGAATAAAAGGAACCGAACCCAATATTTCGTTTTCGCAAAATGACATGTTTGCCCTTTCCCGAAAATCGGAATATTACTTTCTTCCCCCCTTAAAGGAATTTCGTCCTCAAAACTTTGAACATACCTGGTAAGTCCATAAAATCTGGAAACTCGCTGATCATATCGTCCTCAACTTCCCAAGTAGCTTCATCCGGTGAATGATTGCTCCATTGCACCAGAACCAAAGGAATCAACCGTCTCTTAATCATCTTTTCCTTCCTGTCCAAAATTCTGATCGGTGTCTCATCATACAAAAGATTGTCTTGAAGAATCTCCGGATCAACAGTAGTCTCAACATCCGTCTTGGTCAAAAATTTCTTGAACATCGAGACGTGAAACACGTTGTGGACTCTTGACATGGATTCCGATAACTTAAGCTTGTAAGCCAACGGTCCAACTCTTTCCAGAATCTCAAAAGGTCCAACGTACCTAGGGCTTAGCTTTCCCTTTTGTCCAAAACGTTTCACTCCCTTCATTGGTGAAGCTCGTAGGTAAACTCTTTCACCAACTTCAAACTCAAGAGGTCTCCTTCTAACATCTGCCCAGCTTTTCTGTCTATCTTGAGCCGCCTTCAGATTCTTCTTGACCAACTAAACTCTTTCTTTACCTTGCTCAACCAATTCCGGCCCGGTGATTTGTCTTTCCCCGACTTCATCCCAAAACAGCGGTGTTCTACATCTTCTTCCATACAACGCTTCAAACGGTGGCATGCCTATACTTGCATGATAACTGTTGTTATAGGCAAACTCCGCTACCGGTAGGTAATCATCCCATGATCCGCCTACTTCCAAAACACAAGCTCTCAACATATCTTCTAGTGTTTGGATAGTTCTCTCAAATTGTCCATTTGTCTGAGGATGGAAGGCCGTACTCAAATCCAACTTGGTTCCGAAAGCTGCTTGTAAACTTTTCCAAAACCGACTGACAAATCGACTATCTCGATCCGAGACTATAGAGATAGGAACTCCGTGTAACTTCACTATATTATCCAAGTATAGTGTCGTCATCTTCTTCAAGGGCATATTAACCTTATACGGTAAGAAATGAGCGGACTTGGTTAATCGGTCCACGATCACCCAAATAGCATCACTACCGCCTCTCGTCTTAGGTAAACCGGTGATAAAATCCATAGTGATCTTATCCCACTTCCATTCCGGAATATCCAAAGGCTTAAGAATTCCTCATGGTCTTCTATGTTCTGCTTTAACCTTCTGGCAAGTATCACACTCTGCAACGAACTTGGCTATCTCCAGTTTCATCGAGGGCCACCAAAACCTTTCCTTCAAGTCTCTATACATTTTAGTGGCTCCCGGATGGACTGCAAAAGCGATCCTATGTGCCTCTCCCATGACTCTCTGTCTTAAATCACCAACATTAGGCACACACAAACGATCATGGTACCAAAGATTTCCATTCTTGTCTAACACGTATCCTACTGTGGGCTTTTCCCTTGCAACTCGCTTCAAGTCAACCAAAACAAGGTCTTCATCTTGCTTCTCCCGAATATCATCCATCAACTCAGACCTTGCTAACAATGGTGCCACAAATTGTCGGTCTTCAATCTGATCAAAGCTTCGGATTCTCAACCCATCTAACCGTTCTGCAACATCTTCAACACTTGAAACTGCAAACACTGGTTTTCTGCTCAAAGCATCCTCCACTACATTCGCTTTACCCGGATGGTACTGAATCTCCAAGTCATAATCCTTAACAAAATCCAACCATCTCCTTTGTCTCGTATTCAGATTCTCTTGGGTAAAGAAATACTTCAAGCTGTTGTGATCGGTGAAGATCCTGGCCTTAACTCCATACAAGTAGTGCCTCCAAATCTTCAATGCAAACACAACCGCTGCTAACTCCAAGTCGTGGGTTGGGTAATTCTTCTCATGCACCTTCAGCTGTCTGGATGCATAAGCAATTACCTTCCCTCCCCGCATCAACACGCAACCTAAACCTTGTCCCGAAGCATCCGTGTAAACGTCATAATTATCAAAGATCTCCGGAACTGCCAAAACTGGGGCTGTAGTCAACCTCTTCTTCAACGTCTGAAAAGCATCTTCACACTCACTGGTCCACTCGAACTTCACATCCTTTTGAGTGAGCCGGGTAAGTGGTGTAGCTATCTTTGAGAAGTCTTGTATAAACTTCTTCTAATAGCCAGCCAAACCGAGAAAACTTCTAACCTCTGAAACGGTAGTCGGTCTGGACCACTTCTCAACTGCTTCAATCTTTGCCGGATCAACCTTAATGCCATCTCCAGAAATGACATGACCCAAGAAACTCACTTGATCCAACAAAAAGTCGCACTTCGAGAACTTAGCATACAACTGGTTCTTCTTTAATGTATCCAGCACTATCCTTAAGTGTTCTTCATGTTCCTTCTCATCCTTAAAGTATACAAGGATGTCATCTATGAACACTATCAAAAAACTTATCCAAGTATGGCATGAAAACACGCTACATTAAATCCATAAATGCAGATGGAGCATTAGTGAATCCAAAAGGCATAACTAAGAACTCATAATGTCCATACCTCGTACTAAACGCCGTCTTCGGTATATCTGCTACCTTGATCTTCAACTGATGATAACCCGACCTAAGATCGATCTTGGAAAACACTCTCTTGCCTTGCAACTAGTTAAACAAATCATCAATCCTTGGCAAAGGGTACTTATTCTTGATGGTAAGATTGTTCAGCGCTCTGTAGTCTATGCACATCCTCATGCTACCATCTTTCTTCTTAACAAACAACACTGAGGCTCCCCAAGGCGAAGTACTAGGATGAATTATTTTCCTCTCAAGCATATCCTTATGCTGTGCTTTCAACTCCTTCAATTCAGCCGGTGCCATCCTATAGGGTGCCTTAGCAACTGGCACCGCTCCGGGTATCAACTTAATCTCAAATTCAATCTCTCTATCCGGCATGTTTCCCGGTAACTCTTCTGGAAACACCTCTGGGTATTCCTTGACTACATGGGTTTCCTCTAACTTAGGCTCCACTTGTTCCACATACACTGCGTACAACAAGTAGCCATCACAACCCTTCTGACAAGCTCTTATAGCCTTAACCGCTGAAATTATAGGGTGACGCTTCTTACTGGGCTTATAAATATTTCCTTGATAAGTCTTATATGATTTTCCCGGTATCTTAAAGGTCACTATCTTTTCTCTACAATCCAAGTGGACAAAATTCTCGGATAGCCAATCTATTCCAAGAATCACATCAAAATCTAAAAAGTCCAAAACCGTAAAGTCACTCTTGCAACGATACATTCCAACTCGAACATCTACTTGCGGCATCAACTTGGTTACCTTAGTCACTTTCCCTAATGGTGTTGTTATCTCCAAAGTGTTTATTAAAGGTTCCATTGGTAGGTTAAGCTTCTTAGCTACCTTAGTTGACACAAAAGTGTTAGATGCTCCAGTATCAAACAATGCCGTGACCACTAAGTTATCTAACATTATTGTGCCTAGAATGTGAATTCATTTATTTAAACACAAATACAACATGATTTAAATCGTGCTATAAAAGTACTCAAATAAATTACAATAAACCAAAGGTACACGAAATAACATTGTCATCTGGTTCGACCATCTCAAGATCCACTTTGGAAACACACTCAGGCCCAAGCGACTTGGGCGCCTTCCCATTTCCTTGTCTCAAAATATTAGAACTCCCTTGGTTGGACACATCTTGGCAAAGTGCCCTAAATCTCCGCAGTAGTAGCAACCGCTTGAACTAGCCTTACATTCACCTGAGTGGTTCTTGTTGCACTTAGAGCAAAGTGGTGCTCCGATTGGAGGTTTACTTGCTGCAGGGGCTGTTGTCTTCTTAAAATTTTGTTGCGGTGCTCCTCGGCTATTAACTTGACTCGTGCCAAAACTCCTCTTGTTGCCAATAACCACTGTAGCCTTCTTCCTGAAGGTCTCAACCTCCAAGGCCTTATTCAACAATTCAGCCATATTCTTAGCTATGAAACCTAACGTACTGGTCATATCGATAGGCTAAATCTTCCTTGTAAAGGGCCATCTTTCTTTCTTCAACCTTCATCAACTGAGGGTAGAATCTCCCAACTCGTTAAACTTGTTGGTGTCTTGTGATACTGTCATGTAATTACATTGCTTAAGCTTTAGAAACTGACTTGCCATGTCTGTCTGCACTGTCTTTGGGAAATAATCATTATAAAACATGGCCTTAAAGCTCTCCCGGTCTGTCACTTTCCCATTGCTACTCAGATAAGCGTCAATGCAAGCATCACCGCACACTAAAAGGAAACTAACGACCAATCTGTGCCATCTCGGTCGGAAACATGTATATTCCTGCAAGCCTTCTCGAAGCCTCTTAACCATTCCTCAGCCTTTGAATGCTCGACATTCCCAAAGAATTCTTGGACTCTATTTCTTCTCAACCTCGTATACCAGTCAATTGGTGGTGCTTGCTCGAAAACCGCCCCTAGCCGGGTGGGGTGGTGGATAAAGCGGAAGGTATCCGTAGGGTATCTCTTCTTCTTGCTAATCTTGGTGTTGGTGGAAACCGTAGGGTGGGTAACCAAAGCCTTGTTGATGGTCAAAACGGGGTGAAGGTGGTACAGTAGGTCGAGGAGTATGACCCACTAGAGGAGGGTAAAAGGTCTGATGTTGCTAATGATGGAAAACTGGGGGTGAGGGGTGGCTCACTGGTGGAGGGTAAACACTAACTGGAGGTGGATAAATACTAGTTGCTGGGGGTATGTAGACTGGTTGAATGTCTCCCACTACAGTGACTCGTATATGTGCTTTTCCTGGTTCTCCATAGATGTAGTTATACCTTGGCTGAAATCGTGGTGTAGTGTTCCGAATTGGTCGTGGCGACGAGTTCCTCTGAGAATCTGGTGTAGGGGTCGTGGTATGAGGGGGTGGAGTGGGGCTCGGATGAGGTGAAGGGTTCTGCCTCACGAAACCGACTCTAACAACTGGTGTGGGACTCTCTCTTCGAACTCCTGAGGCTTCAGCACCTGCTCCAATTCTCGTGAACACCATCCTGATGATCAAAGAAAACTAGAACATTACTAACAGATCTAAGGAAAACTTATCTTAAAGAAAGAAATCCTAAAAGACGCTTTTCTCTGATACCAACTGTAACGCCCCGTTTCCGGACACCGAGTCCTTATCCGGAAATCGAAACGTTCGGCACGCATAATATTAAATAAATAATATTACACGTAAGCCTCTACTACGTCGTATCAAATAAAAGCAAACGGAAGCTGAAAGACTCGGGTAAATTTTTCCAAATAACCAAGAATAGAAATTTAAGAACTAAAGAGGAAAATGTAACCTTATTACATCCGAAACGAAACCAACGAATCCAAAATGTACGAATTCAAAAGTACTAAAAGTAAACTACATAATCCAATAATGATCCAAGTCTATGAAGTGAATGAAATAAATGAATAATAAACAAGGACTTCAAGTCCGGCGTCCTCAAACGTCATCATCAAAGTCCTCCTCGAACTCCTCATTTACCTGTTCGTCTTCTCTCCCCCAAACACATAAATAAACATGCATTTGAGGTAAGTACATTTGTACAAAGTAAGAAATAGAAGCTACAATTCAATTAAGGTTATTATTAAAGATGTTATCTTAGTGAGACCGACTCAATTTAGGGTTCATTCCATGCCCATCGACACGTCCTGACTATACGTTTCTAGCTTAGCTTATCTTTGTTACATCATTACTCAAGGACACAATGCATGGTGAAAATTCCACCACGAGATATACTTGGCAACTACGGTGATTAGCACCGGTAGTCCCGGGATCTCCCCGGTATGCATATACGTTCGATGGATTTACTCCACTACCCTTTAGCCTTTTGAGCCAGTAGCGTTGTCCACCTTTTATGAACGTATCACATCGCCGATTTGAATCAGTGCCTAACCAAGAATAGATGACGTTTTAGCTTTTACTACACTTATGTAATTATTAATGTGAATTAACTAGTCACCTAAGTGTTTTCAGAATAATACTCACCTTATCAGCTCTACTCCCTCACTTAGACAACTAGACATCACATCCTATCAAATACACAGACATTGATGAACCCTAGTTCACCAAAGCACAAGCCCTTTCATGCCCTTCCGACGGATCCGAACTTCAACTCTCTTTAAGAGTACATTCGGTGTTTTAACTGAACGAATCAGAAGTTCAATCGAAGCTTGTTCTTATTTAATTAATGTTAACATATCAGGATTAAGGGTTTAAAACAGTGAAAACACGATTATGAAGCCAAAAACCAAACTGAAATACTAAAAATAGTAAAAACAAGGTAAAACAGGTCAAACGCCCGTCTGACAACCTATGGACGCCCGTTTGGCATTGAACGCCCGTCCACTAACCCCAGACGCCCGTCCGTCAAAAGCAGCTACATCCTGAATCAGAAATCTGACCTCAAACGCCCGTCTGCCTAGTGTAGACGCCCGTTTGAGTTACTTAAGGTCTCGAGCGCCCGTCACACTAATCTGACGCCCGTCCGCCTGGATTTTTCCTAAAATGCTAAAACCTTCACAACTCGATTTCTGAATCATTTCTAACCTAATGAACATCGATTTCAACTCAGTAAAACGTAGAAAACATATCTAAACATCTATGATCCTTTGATCAACGAAAGAGCACGTCTTTCTTGCATCTACGCGTCATAAAACACGATCTAAACCTCAATAACAATAATTAGAATTGTAGGAAGAGCCTCTTACCTTTTAAGCAGCAATTCCGACTCCAAACCACAGAAAACAGCAGCAAAACTGATCCTTTTCTGCAGGAAAACATGTGTGATAAATCCAAACATAGATTAGATTCAATCACACGCTTCTAAACGACAACAACTACGAATTGATGAGTTTGAATCCATCAAACTCGAACAAGGACAAAACTAGGGCTTAATCATACCTTAACAGAGATTCGACTTTTTGATGTCAAAACGTTGCTCTCTTCACAACGATTCCGGTGCTCGACTCTGATCTGAAAACCGTCAAGGATTGAATTAACAACTGATGAAAATTCCCTCAGTCCTATTCCCTTGCTCACACACGCAGAAGGTGAATTTTTGGAGGTGAAAAATCTGATTAAAAGATTATGGGGCTGATTAGGTTGATTTTCCCTTAAATAGGAAAAATCCCATAATTACCTAATTTCCATGATTTTCCATAATCACCCCTTAAAATCAGATTTTCTTCCTTAATTATATACGTATATAACTCGAAATTATGTATATAATTACCAAAATAATTAAACTCCGAATAAAAGGAACCGAACCCAATATTTTGTTTTCGCAAAATGACACGTCTGCCCTTTCCCGAAAATCGGAATATTACACTCCTGTAGTAGCAATATTGAAGGAAGTGGTTTAAATTCAACAAAATGATCATTATCAAAGAATAATCATGAAACTACTCGAATGAGAAGAATGATCCACCAGAAGTGGATCAACATTGAAATTAACTTCTAGAAGAATAATGAAATTCGATTTTCACGATGTGGCGTTAAAAGGTCACTGGTCGCGTACTTGTCGTACGGTGAAATATCCGGTTGAGAACAATGAAGCGTCAAAATATCGTAAAGGCAATGCCATAACACAATTACTCTATGTTATGGTCATCCAGAAGATGATCCAGATATGATAAACGTTGTTTATCATTTTTATTCAAAGTCTCAAATGCAGTAAATTGTGCGGATATTCCATGATGTGGATATTAAATTGAGACATTAGAAGAATTTAAAAAGATATAGATCTCTCGAAGAGATAATATACTTCTTCCCGATTGAGTAAATATCTCGTAATGTTTGTTGATACTCATATAAATGGATACACATTGAAATGTAGAATTCCACATAGGGATATCACATCAAAATGCTAAATCCCACAAAGGGTTATTGTAATACATAGATATGACTTGTGATGAAATGTTTTCCCGAGATTAAGGGGAGGAAAGTAAACTTGAATTTTATAAATCTCGTGGAAAAATATTATATTAATGCACATTTCATCACCTGATGCATTTAATTACTGAAGAGTGAGCAGCTGTAAATGCTCTGGTTGGAATAAATATCGCAGAAATGTTAATCCTAGAAGGACAATGTTTAATTGTCCCAGAAGGGAAAGTTCAAGAAGGACAGAATATGATATGTATCAAATTAATGAAAATAACACTATAAGCGTTAAAAACCAATTGGCTCGATAAATAAAAATCCTCAAAAGAGGTTACGACTATATTATTTATGAGAACTTCGGAAGAGTGAGCATATGCTCGAACAGAAAATATAGAGTCAAAGAAGCTCCGAAAGAGCAATGGCGTACTCTAGATGAGTAACGAAATTATAAACCCTTGACGAGGTCAAGGCTAGAAAATGTCAACAAATGTTGATAAATAATTTTTGGAGCAAAAAAAATATGCGGTTGTCATACATACATGAGGTAGGATAAACGAACCTGAAGTTCATTCCCTCATGTTATTTTTGCTACCCCCCAAAGAAAATGTAATGATTTTTGGAGAATATGAAATTGCATTTTATATGGTTAAATTATGTTCAACACTTGGAGCGTGAGAAACATATATGTTCCGACAAATATGAATCTCATACTGTTGAGATAATAAATGAATGTTACCATCGTTTGAACAATACGATATGATAACATTTGGACATATGAACGAGGTTCATAAAATAAGGTAGATATGCTTCGTAATATATACATAGTGTGAGACGATAGTGCTTGAAGCACATGAGATGCTAGAAGCATTAAATTCATGAAGCATGTATAGTGTGTGAAACACGAAGTAAATAATACATGAATTGTCCCGAAAGCGGGATACATAGTTTGATCTGAGAAATGATGGATCTAATATGAACTCCCGAAGAGTTACAAAGATAATTGAATATGAGTAATTGGCTTATATTATAATGATCCATTACATGTACAAGAGAGATATCTTTTGATCCTAAAGATCAATGGTTGTATTCTTTTCCCTTTAACCAAGTTTTTTCCACTGGATTTTCTTAGTTAAAGGATTTTAACGTGCCAACCAATGCAATAAGATCTTATATGTCATGAATCTTGACTTTTTTTTCCCACTGGGTTTTTCCAAGCAAGGTTTTTGGTACATGCCATATACGTTATAAAATCAAATCAGATGGAAAGCAAGTCGGGGACTTGTTAGTTACGCGGTTGACGGATATTTATCGAACCCCCAAATGGAAATGCTTCAAATTGGTTGTTCATTGATGTGCACTGTAAAAGAGTTGGCTAGTCAACCACTGAGAATTACAAAGAGATGTGATTGGTAAAGAGTTACCTACATTTCGAAATTATCTTGATTGATCTACCACCGCCGCTAATCGAGGTAACGAGATTGGATCTCAGCCACTAAATTTTTTTAGAAAATTCTTGAAAGTCAATTGGAAGTAGTTGATTAATGGAAGCAAAATCATAAACCAAAAGACTATTTTTTATTTTGCGTGCATAAACAACGACGCCTTTTTTATCTTTATTTTTGTTGTAGTTTTTAGCAAACTTTTATTTCTATGTTTTTATTCTCAATTATTAGAACCAAAATTAAATGACTGTTACTTTTGAAAAAAGTTTTAAAGTATGGTTTAGTAATTTTCATCCTTTTAAAATAAGCAATGAAACGAGCGATGCTTCATATTTGATGATGTTCTCTAAGACTTTAATTATTAATCATAACGGAAGCTCATGATTAAATAATTTGAAATGAGTTTTAATGAATTAATCATATATTGGATATAGCGATATCCAATTGGTCGTTTTGTCATATGATGACAATTAATTCAAACATTAGATGCGTTGAATGCGAATGACCACAACGAATTTTGGAAAAGGTGTTTTCGAAATTGTGAGATTTAAGTATCGACATAATTCTTTAATCATTGCTTAAAGGTTAATGGTGGGTCGTCAAGCCACCAAAGATAAATCACCTACTACCTTTATAACTAGTACATCGTAGAGTAAATCGAACTCCACGAGGAGCGGTGGATTTATTTCTCCTAAAACTTGTAAAGAAAATGATATTTGGTTTTTTTTATATCTATATTCCTAAGAAAAAAGCAAAATAAAATTCAAGAAAATCCAGAAAAGCTCCATCTAACTAATTATTTCCCCCATCGATTCCTACGATTTATCATCGATTCATTGATGACTCGTTAAATTATCAATAAATTGCTTATAGTTGACCACAACCGTGAATCAACCAATCTCTCCCAAATTTGTTAATTAGGACAACCGCCACTAATTACACCGTAATTATGGCCACCCGCAACGACCGCCTGGAGTTTGATGACATAACAGCCTTAAGATCAGAGAGACCCAATTACTAGGTATTAATCCAACCGGTTTAATTTTAACCATAGTATTGTCTATTTTACAACAGGGATCCATACGGGCTACGAACCGGTAGGCAATGTGTAGTTTACCACTAAAAATTCAATTTTTTATGGCAACCGCCTATGATGGAATTTGGTGCTTTAGATCAAATAATCGTTCAATTATTGTGCGCCAACAATCAAACAATAATTCAAATCTCAGTATTGTAAAATCGGAAAGTAGACAAATACTAACAATCTAACGAGAAGAAAAACATTTGGATTTCACAATCACACGTGAACCGAGTTCAATAATCAATCAACCTAATATAAAAAAAAAACTTATTCATTATAATATAAAATAAAATAAAGCAAAAATAAAACAAATCAATACCATCAAACGCCGGGCGGCCGGCCAGAAGTTCACCAGCTTCGGCTCTTGTTCCTCTTTTTATTTTTTTATTTTTTTATTTTTTATTTTTATTTTTTCCACTTTCCCATGTCTCTATGTTGTTCCACGTAAATACAAAGTAGTAGACCTGATTAAAATTCTACGCTAGGCCCAAGTAAAAGCCCAAGTTTTCTTTTTTTATTTCCTAATTACAGAACAAAAATTCTCATGTAATAATAATAATAATAACAAATTTAATTATTAAAAGGGGTCCTTTTAATATTAAAAGCCCAATGTGGACTAGAGAAAATCTACGATTGGCTTCAATCGACTTTGTCCTCTTTTTCTTAGTCGGGATAAACGTAAAAATCAAACTATGAACTCAAGAAAAACGCTTTTCTTCCATCTTCCACAAAACTTCCAAAATTTGTTCTATAAGTACCAAAATCTTCCAGCTTCCCTGTTGAGTTTTCAAACCCTGAAATCAACTAAAACATACTCGAAAAAAAGTATCTCCCAACAAAATAGATATAAAATAACCACACAAAACACTACAAAATATGGACTCATCAGTTAATTAAATAGTTTATGTTTTGAATATAATT
Organism: Gentiana macrophylla; assembly: GCA_026214975.1. NCBI lineage: Eukaryota > Viridiplantae > Streptophyta > Magnoliopsida > Gentianales > Gentianaceae > Gentiana > Gentiana macrophylla. Next base: position 73,603,009 of record CM047813.1, on the reverse strand, counting down.
CAAAAGGTTAATAAACCATTTGACAAACTTTGGGTTTTCTTTGTGAAAGAAATCGGGGACACAGCTCTTGTGACTTTTCTTTAAGTCATGTGAAGACTAAACTAAGAAATATTAACAAGTGCTTAAAGGATTAGAAGGAAATTTAGGGCATGTGCTTAAGTAAGAGGACTTATCGAAGTCTCCATTCAAAGCAAGTAAGTTGAGACGAATCTATCTAAGCTCAAGTTGGCTCTAAGAAGATTAAATACAGAATATCCTCAGATACGGAAAGTGAAGCAAACGTTGCAACATTTTCCATATAGAATTCCGAATTTGGCAAACTGATTAAGAAACTACATAAATGTTATTGTGTTCCGGTTCTCATGAAGAACACAATTTCAGTTATTGGTTAGGATTTAATGAATGACTCAATTGTAAGGAATAAATTTTATTCCGATAAAGTTGAGCCATCACTGAATCTAACATACTAGATTAGTGTAACTATATAGTTGATATAGGTGATAAATCTCAACCAAATATTTGTACGTTTGTTATCCATGATATTTTGTGGTTGTTCTAGACATTGTCTCTGTGGAAGAGAAACGTACAATCAAATGTCATTCTGATGATGTCTGAACCATGTGATTATGAATCATGTGGGTAATACGTATCTTTTATAAAGATGACTAAAATACCCTTTTATGAAAAAGGTTATAAAGTCTAGAAATTGACTAAAGCCTAAACATACTGATGTTTGTTGGTTTATGACAATTAATGCTGCAAATAATATTATTGTTTATTAATCTCTTGACTATTTTAGAAATATTTGAATGTACTTAGTGAAGTACAAAATTCGGAAAGCTCGAAAAGTTCGAGCTGGTACGAATATGAGATTGATGAACAACTTAAGAATTAATCTTCAATTGAATTGAAGTAATTAATGCCTGAAGGGTGTTTCAGAAGTTGTCTGAAAAGGAATTAGATTCTCCCTTAAAGGATACCATTTGGAATGCGCAATTAGATTGTGCTTCTAAAATGGAAATAGCACTTTATACGATAAAGATGCGGTGCAAGCCATGCAAAGTATCCCTTACCTATTTTGGGATAGTGCCCTTATTTAAAACATATACTTAACCAAGTTCCAAAATAAGGTTGAATGAATTCCATATCAGATATGGAAGAAGATGACATCAAATCCATCTTAACCGATGATTTAAGGTTGTCATGCTTCTAGCAAGCAGGCAATGTCTGAAAGGCTTGGAGCTTATTATGACATATGCAACTTTGTGGAATATCTTAGCAAGTACACTAGATATTATTTACTTACCTGTGGAACAAAAGTGTTTTTCCTTAAACATGATGTCTTCTAAAGGAAGTGTTTCTTCCAAAACAAACAGTGGGAGTAAATTGAGATCTCAAAAGAGTTTGAGAAACACAAAGAGATATTCAACCATTGGAACATGAGCAGGAGCAACATAGTGATGGGATGTAAGACACTGATAAATGCACACAAGTACTCTGTGAGTCTGTGGATATTCACAAGCCTGAAAGGGCTAATGGTATGATCATCTTGAAGAATGAAGATTTCAGGACTTATGAAAGAATGCTTGAAAGGCAAGATTAAGAGACATGGCTTGGAGCCATAGTGACAGATTTGGATTCTATGAGTGACACTCGGGTTATGAACCTAGTCTGTCTCATCTGAAGGGAATGTCTCTGAAAGATGTAGCATGTCTTTATAAAAGACTGACATGGATAGTAATACGATTATTGGTTAAGCTGAGTTGATGGCTAAAGGCTATAGGGTGTAAACCTTGTAATTACCTTTATTCTACCGGCTATGCTTAAACCTATTCAGATAGAACTTGTTGTAGCTACGTATCATGGCTATATGATAGTGTTGAAAATGTTGGGCCAATTGTTTGATGTTCATAGATGATAACGTGATGTGTAAGCTTACTAGATCCATTAATGGACTCAAACATGTTTCTCTGCATGAATTCTTTACTTTGAGAATCAAAGGAGTTTGATTTGATCTAAAGTGAAGATATACCTAATGTGCAAAGGGGTTAGTGGGAGTTTCATAGTTCTTGAGCATGGTATTGGATGTCCTTCTCGAGATTTGTTACCCCATATCATAGTCAATTAATTTTTGGTAGTTCAAGATCTTTATGAAAGCTTTTGGGAATAGCAGTTCTTATTTTGGAAATAAGAATCTATAGTGATGGAAACTGCTTGATTATCACGGTTCACCATTATAGATGAGATGTTAAAAGAGTTTAGCATAGATCAAAACAAGTGATACTGCTAGCCAGCATTCTTGGGATCTATCTATGACAAGATGTTTGTCCTTAAAACAAGGTGAAAGATAATACTTATGGAAAGGTTCCTTATGCCAAGGCAATAGGATCCATCATGAGTGTTGTGAGTAAAACAGATGTTCATACTGCATGAGGAGTCTTGAGTAAGTATGTAAGTGATTTTGGTAAATGTCGAGAATATCCTTAAAAGTGTTAAGGATGCGTTCCTAGTTTATTGAAACTTGGAATTGGATAAACGTAAATACACAGATGTATGCCCAGAGTGTTATGAAGATAGTGGGAGCTATAATCTGGGTTTGTGATCACTTCATTCAAGTGATGCAATGGGCTGGAAATGTTCTCAGCAAGAAGTCACCGAATATTCTACAACTGAGCCAAAACACAATATTGCCTTAGAGGCGCAGCGGGAGCAGTACATGGATTTAAGAGGTTTATTTCCTGAACCTTGTGCGGTTCTTCCAAATTTTCTATATAGCTAATATAGTAGTTGATTCATTGCTTAAATTAAGGTCCAGGGTCTCGTCAGAAATTCATGTGTGTGTTGAGGCAGTTCCTTTTGAATTGATCATTTGGAGCATGATATAAAGATAGTCTGAGTCCCCATGGATGGTGATCTGTTCATGCTTAGGGTTGGTTGCGAGTATTGCATGAGATTCTTGTGTTTCAACTTGGTCTTGTGTGTACGAGTGATTGGTTTTGGGTCAAGTGGGAGATTGTTGAAATGCTGTCCTAAACCCAATCGGGTTGGACCGGATCCGACCAGGTTGGATCTACTATTTCTTTTATGTTTATACATATGTTAAATGGCTTTTCTGTTATTATATATTTGTTTGTTTAATGGACCAATTATGATATTGTATATATATAATAACGTCCCTAGTGCCAAACCGTGAGAGAGAAATCATAATAGTGATTATGGTTGATGAGATCTCGACTCACTTTAACATGGGTACCATCTTCAATAACCACATGAGTGTCATTTGTTTTAGAGCCTGAATTACTTTCTGAGTGGGGTTTTGGGTTATCTATGAATTTAGCAACATAAATTCATGTGCCTTTACCAGTATCGTTTTTGGACATTAGTAGTGGGGGATATGTTTGATCTTACAATTGTCCTCATGATGCCCCATGTGCCAACAATGGGTGCAGTAGGCCGGGTGTTTCCCCTCTGGTAGAATCGCTTGCCAAAATCCATCACCATTTTCACGATGAATCCAAATCCTTGTGGGAATATTTTTCAAAACGTCTGCCTCAACTTGGACTCTTGCCAATGAGGGTTGTCGTAACTCTGTCATGGCTGCATAAATTCTTAGGGGTTTTCCAACACCATTCATTAGCGAAAAAATACATGGTTTGTTTGTGAGATGTATAGGAAATTTTGGAAGAGAGATCCAAACCGGAATGATAGACGGCTCTTTATCAACATGGAAATCTATGATCCATTTAAAAATTCTCATGATCTTGTTCCCTACCTGCCAAGAGGTTTGGAAAATAACCTGATATATAATCTTCATCTTGTTCGAATAGGATGAGAGCATGTTTGTTATCTAGAAGCCCTAGAGCATACCCGCCTCTGTAGTTTTGAATGTTGAGAAACTTCTTGATCACATCGAGGAATGGGCTGCCTTGGGAAAATTTACCGATGAGGGAGCGTTGAAAGGAGGCAGTCATTGCCGTTTCTGCTTCAATAGGAATGATAATTGAAGGTTCCCCTTTGAACATTGAAGAGGGCAACGAATCCATTAGTGTTCTTCATAACCTGTGCGTAAGAGATTGGAGGAGTGGAGGCCGGATCCGGAGCTGGTTCAGGAGCAGCTTCCGGCGATTGGCTAGCCATCTAGCCGGAGGAACCCTAGGAGAAAATGTCGCCTTGTTCTCTCGTCTGAATTTTTTGTTAATTTTTTTAATGGCTGCTTGGTTTAATGTCTTATTCTTTAGTTTTGATAAGCATTTATTTGCCTTGTCCGAATTTACCGAGAACCACATTCAATCAATCTTTCGAAAGTCGGTTTTTGACTTAAGAATTTATTTTCAAGCAAGGAAAATGTTACTCGAGATCAGTTTGATCAACCTTGCAGACTGAATCATTGACACACATCCTTTGATTCACAGCGCTTGCGTTGGGGATCATCCATTCATTTATTAGTATTTGAAAATTGTAGTTTAAGTTTTTGCATCCTCGTGTTCTTATCAGAAAATATGTAGTTTGTATTTATGCAAAGGAGCTAATAGCAAGAATAGTCCCCCATCTTTACCGAAAAGTTGTGACTTATCGCTCTTTTTTTGTTTTGGTTTGATCAGTTTCTCATCTTTCATTCTTTTCGTAAGAATGGTCCCATCTTTACCGAAAAGACGTGACTTAGCCCTCTTCTTTTGTTTAGGTGTGACTAGTCCCTCATCTTTCATTTTTTTTAGCAACTTTGGTTTATTTAAGTCACAGCTTTTCCGTTAAAGATGAAGGACATTCTTGCAAAAAAATGAAAGATAGGCTAGTCAAACCAAAACGAAATAAAAGGAGTATGGTACAGATTTTTTATAAAGATGGGGGACCATTCTTGTCAAAAATGAAACATGAGACATAGGTTAAACCAAAACAATAGAAAAGAGCCAAGTCATAGCATTTTGATAAAGATATGGATATTCTTGCTATGACTTTATATTTCCTCACAAGTCAAAATTTAGACAACATGGCCAATTAATTGCTTCAATGTCTTTTCAATATAACACCTTTGACTTGCCTACCCATCATCTAGAAGATTATGATAGGAGGCTCTTAATTATCCAAGAAAGTCACTATATTTGATTTTTCCCACCATTCAAAACGCTTTGCACTTTGCACACAGCATGTATGTATGCATGTACACACACACACACACACACATATATATATATATATGCAAATATTAGTCTGTAGTTAAGATGCTCGAATCGTCGTTAAGTCTCACTTCCCGGGCTGTATTGTGTTGTTGTTGTACATATATGTTTGCTGCTGAGAATCATTGTTAGAAGGATTGGGGTTTGGATAATAACAACAATGTCGAAAACGCAGAAAAATACAAAAACGCAGAGATTTGGTTTGCTCGACATGAACGTAGAATCGTGAAACACTTTCCTACAAAAGTTATTTGCCCCGAATCTTATGCCTAGGGTAACACAAATACTTTTGTGAGATAAGACTACGTTTTCCCTTCGATCTTTAGGCATAAAAGATGAAGAATGCTCTTGAAAATAGTATACAAAGTGTTTGAACTCTCAAAGATGAATGTGCTATATTTCTTATAAAAATTAAAGATTAAAGCACTTCAAATGATCATATATATTAGTGAAAACCGACCTTTTTTATGTATGCAACCATTGGAAACAAGTTACATACATAAAAGAGTTGGAAAGACTGAAAAAACACACCTCTTCAGAATTTCGGGCCACAGGCGGGCGCCTGTGGCCAGCCTGTGAAAGCCAAAACCGACCAAAACTCTCTCAATTTCCAAAAAAATTCTAAAAAAAAATTCTCACAGTGACCACTTTGTCACTATTTTTCCCAAACACTGATTTTTGGTCCTTTAAGTGGATTTTCAGTCCTTTAAGTGATTTTCCCGAAATAAACTTGATCATTTAAATCCGTAAACTCGTAAATACTTATATGAGCGTACACTCCGTACCTCCAAACTCACATTATAGCAATCCGAGTTCACCCATCTTTGTACCAAACCCCGATTACAATAAATGAGCATGATAACACTTAAATTACCAACAATCCTCCCCCATTTAAGTGTAATCCTTGGTTTAGCTGAAAACAGTAAAACACAACAACTCATGCATCAATGATAATGTCACGAAGATTGAATTATCACCTAGTAATATTACACATTTCAAATATTCGAGTATTGGGGTGTGTCTAAGCATTGAACCCCTTTACACGTTTTGAATACATGAAGATAACATACACATGAGTTAATATAACTCCAAAAGCTTATTCTTGACACTAATTAATCAGGCCTTGTGTCCATATCCATTCATGAGCATATAGAAAGCCAACTCTCGTACTTTCTTGAAGCGGCCAAACTTCATACTCATATAGGTGAGCCTTTATATAATCGTGCACCTGCAATAGCACTTTGTCAAAGACTCATTATGAAGAATCCCTTCATCCTTAACTTACAGGTAATAGCACATTCCTCGGGATAATATCATGTGCTCAAATCTAGATAATAGGCCTTCCACATTGAATTCTGCCTCTAACATTGTATTAGAAGGGAATTAGGTATCCTATCACCAAGATTCAAATGAGTTGTAAACCCATCCCGATAACAGACTTTTGTACCAAGTCTCTAGCCAATCCTTTTGTTAAGTGATCAGCTAAGTTATGTTGAGATCTCACAAACACAACCGAAATCACCCCGTGAGTGATCAACTCACGAACCGCGCTATGTCTAACGCCCAGGTGTCGCAACTTACCATTATACACTTGACTATATGCTTTAGACAAGGTAGATGCACTATCACAATGGATAGAAATAGGTGAAATTGGTTTAGGCCATAATGGAATTTCATATATCAAATTCCTAAGCCACTCCGCCTCTTTACCGGCTGCTGCTAAGGCAACAAATTCCGACTCCATAGTCGAGCTAGTAATACATGTTTGCTTTTTGGAAGCCCAAGAGATGGCACCTTCTCCAAGCAAGAACACCCAACCACTTGTAGAAGAATGATCCTCTACATTGGAGATCCAACTAGCATCTGAATATCCTTCTATTACTGAAGGATGTCCAACATAAGTTAAGCCAAATCCTTGGTTAACTTAAGATACCTTAGTACACGAGTTACCGCACGCCAATGATGACTACTCGGATTACTCGTAAACCTGCTTAGCTTTCCAACCGCATAAGCTATATCCGGACGTGTGCTAGTCATAGCATACATCAAACATCCTATTACCCGAGAATACTCAAGTTGTGATATTGGATTTCCCGTATTAGGCATGAGTTTCTCATTAGGATCCATGGGAGTATTAGCCGGAGTGGAGTTTTCACAATTGAACTTCTTCAACACTTTCTCAATGTAATGAGATTGTGTCAAAGAGAACCCTTTGTCACTCCTTTTTATCTTGATTCCTAGAATCACATCCGCCTCCCCCATGTCTTTCATAGAAAAGCTTGATGACAAAAATGCTTTGCAAAGGTCAACTTGATCTTGGTTAGTTCCAAAGATCAACATGTCATCAACATATAAGCAAATTATCACACCATTACCGGTATTGTCAAATTTGCTATATATACACTTGTCTGATTGATTAATCATAAATCCATGAGACAAGATAACTTCATCAAATTTATGATGCCATTGTTTAGGTGCTTGTTTAAGACCATACAATGATTTAACAAGCTTACAAACCTTATGCTCATTTCCAGGCAAAACAAAACCTTCCGGTTGTTTCATATAAATTTCTTCTTCCAAATCTCCATTCAAGAACGCCGTCTTAACATCCATTTGATGGATTACCAGATTGTTAATTGCTGCCAATGCAATCAACAATCTTATTGTGGAGATTCTTGCAACTGGTGTATAGGTATCAAAATAATCAATACCTTCTTTTTGCCTAAAGCCTTGAATTACCAATCTGGCTTTATACCTGTCGACAGTGCCGTCAACTTTCATCTTTCTTTTAAAGATCCACTTGTAGCCCAAAGGTTTGCAACCACGTGGAAGATCCGAAAGGATCCACGTGTTGTTTCCCATTATGGAATCCATCTCATCATTGACGGCTTCTTTCCACAACGACACGTCTCGAGACTTCTTAGCCTCCTTAAACGTCTTAGGATCCTCATCAATATTATAACAATATGAATATTGGAATCCTACTTCATCTCTTGTTCCTTCTACCAAATAAGTTTGATAGTCGGATCCAAAAGATTTTGCTTTCCTAGCCCTTTTGCTTCTATGAAGCTCCAAAGGCTCATCTTGAGAACTGATATCACTATTGTTCTCCACTCCAACATTAATAGGAGTTATATCCTTCGGTCTTTGTATAGACGAAAACTGATTTTCATCAAAGATAGCATCCCTTGATTCAATCACAGAATGAACGGCAACTGAAACATTAGGCTCTATAACATAGAACCTATAAGCCTTGGAATGCATAGCATATCCAATGAATATACAATCAATGCCTCTTTCACCCAAGGTTTTAATCTTAGGCATGGTGAGCCTTACAACAGCCCTACATCCCCGAACTCTTAGATAACTCAAGCTTGGCTTCTTTTTGAACCAAAGTTCATATGGGGTAATAGGATTCCTTTTATTAGGAACTCTATTCAGCAAATAACAAGCCGCTAACATGGCTTCTCCCCAAAATCCCTCACTCAAACTCGAGTAAGATAGCATGGAATTAACCATCTCTTTAAAGTACTTGTTTTCCTTTCCGCTATACCATTTTGCTGCGGGCGTGTAAGGCGCCAGTAACCTCATGTATAATCCCACATGACCCGAAAAAGGTTGGATCAAAGTATTCACCACCTCGATCGGTACATAACTTTTTAATTTTAGAGGTTAATTGCAACTCAACTTCACTTTTATAGATTTTGAATTTATCGATTGCCTCATCTTTAGAATGAAGTAAAACACATAACAGAACCGAGTGCAATCATCTATAAAAGTCACTACATATCTTTGTTGCCAAAAGACGGTTGTAGCACAAAAAGTCACATAGATCACTATGGACAAGATCCAAAATCAAGACGACCTTTCAACACTATGAAAAGGCTGTCTAACAATTTTGTTCAACATACATGTATCACATTTATTTATATTCATATCAAAAGATGGAATCAAATCATGCTTAGACATTAATAACATGCGTTTGTAATGAACATGTCCTAACCGAGCATGCCATAAAACAGAAACATTAACATCATGATTCATACAAACAATATTCACAACATCATGCTGAATGTTAAGCATAAACATACCATTACAAAGATAACCAAATCCTATAAATACACCACACTTACTTAAAATGTATTTGTCAGACTCAAAGACTTGTTTAAAACCATCTTTACATAATAAACTTCCTAAAACTAAGTTTTTCCGGATCCCCGGAACAAATAGAACATGTTTTAAAATTACAAATTTTCCAAAACTAAAAGGTAAAACAACATTTCCTCTTCCACGGATGGCGGCCTTTGACTCGTTTCCCATAAAAAGCATGGATCCATCGTTAACAGGTTCATAATCTTTAAACCAACGTTGATCCTTGCAGACATGCTTTGTCGCACCCGAGTCAATCCACCAAGCAACATCATCATCCTGCACATAAAATGCCTCAGAAATCTGTGGTACATAATTCATATCTGAATTAAATCCACAAACAATATTCTGACCTTGATGTTTAGAAGCACCTTGGTCCTTAGACCCTTGCCCCGAACGGTTGTTTGGCCCTTTCTGATTCTTGCCAAATCGACAATCAGCCTTAAAATGCCCAACTTTCCCGCAAACACAACAAGCACCTTTCGGTTTCTTGTTGGCATCTTTGCCGTTGTTTTTAGACGATTGCCCTTTCCTTTTCTTCTGGTTCTTTTGAGAACTTTCACCGGTTTCCACCATATTTATGGAAGTAGAATCCATTACCACTTGACCCTTGGTTTTACCGTTCTCTTGCACCCTTAGAGATTCCTCTATACGCAAGTGACTACCAAGTTCTACCAGAGATAATTCTTCTTTATTATGTTTCAGAAAATGTTTAAAATATTTCCAAGAGGGTGGCAATTTATCAATTATACTAGAAACTGAAATAGACTCATCCATTTCCATTTTATGCTGTGCAAATTGACCCAAAATGCGAAGAAGTTCATTGTACTGTTCCATTACCGAACGTGAATCCACCATATTATATTTCATGAAGTTTCCAACCAAGAACTTTTTACTGGATGCATCTTCATCCATGTATTTTGATTCTAAATAATCCCAAATTTCTTTGGCAGATTCAACATTTTGGTAAATATCGAACAAAGCATCAGACATACCATTTAGAATGTGGCCTCTACAAATGTAGTCATCATTCTCCCACTTGTTCTTTTTTCTCAACTCTTCTAGAGGTCCGTCCTCCATCACTTCCGGCATTGGTGTACTAAGCACATACACAACCTTCAAAGTTGTCAACAGAAAATGCATCTTTCTCTGCCATCATCGAAAATTGACTCCATCGAACTTTTCCAACTTCCCAAAATTTGCTGTCATCTCCTTGACACTTGACATTGTTAAACGAATAAATTTTGTAGATTGTTAGAAGGATTGGGGTTTGGATAATAACAACAATGTCGAAAACGCAGAAAATACAAAAACGCAGAGATTTGGTTTGTTCGATATGAACGTAGAATCGTGAAACACTTTCCTACAAAAGTTATTTGCCCCGAATCTTATGCCTAGGGTAACACAAATACTTTTGTGAGATAAGACTACGTTTTCCCTTCGATCTTTAGGCATAAAAGATGAAGAATGCTCTTGAAAATAGTATACAAAGTGTTTGAACTCTCAAAGATGAATGTGCTATATTTCTTATAAAACTTAAAGATTAAAGCACTTCAAATGATCATATATATTAGTGAAAACCGACCTTTTTTATGTATGTAACCTTTGGAAACAAGTTACATACATAAAACAGTTGGAAAAGCCTAAAAAACACACCTCTTCAGAATTTGGGCCACAAAGCGGACGCTGCTGTAAGCCACCAACGAAAGCCAAAACCGACCAAAACTCTCTGTTCAATTTCGGTGTAAAAATTCTCACAGCGGCCACTTTGTCTGCTTTTCCCAAACACCGATTTTTGGTCCTTTAAGTGGATTTTCAGTCCTTTAAGTGATTTTCCCGAAATAAACTTGATCATTTAAATCAAGTAAACTCAGTAAATACTTATATGAGCGTACACTCCGTACCTCCAAACTCACATTATAGCAATCCGAGTTCACCCATCTTTGTACCAAACCCCGATTACAATAAATGAACATGGTAACACTTAAATTACCAACAATCATCACATATCTGCACAAAATATGCTAAGCTACAATTGCACAAACACAATTGGAAATTACACTTAGAACAGCTTATTCCACTCAAATCTCAAAGACATCATCTCCGAAACTGCCCTCAACATCAGCCAATTCGGATTCTACAGCAGCACAGCACAGTCGAAGGCGGCGTTGACTCATCAGTCTACGCCATCGCTCTTTGCTGGGAATATGTTGATATAGAATCGTGTCGCCGTTGTATTAAAGACGACGCCGGTAATAACCTTACAAAAGTATGTCCTAATCAAAAGGAAGCCATTGGATGGTATGATGATTGCATGTTTAGGTATTCTTCCAGCAACTCCATCCATGGAAACATGTCCTTAACTCCTTTCTACAAGAAAATAAACTCTACACTTGCTACAAACATTTCCGGGTTTTCCCAGAATCTTAATTACATCGCTGGTAGTCTTCTCGAATCCTTACAGATCAACTTCAAATCCTACCCTTCTTATAAATACATAGCATGTAACACCCCGCTCCCAGATACCGGGCCCTTATCCGGAAGAGAAACGTTCGGCGTGTATAGCATTAAATAAATCTAATATTATAAGCAAGCCTCTACGTCGTCGTATCAAATAAAAGCACATGGAAGCTAAAAAGACTCGGGTAAAACATAAATGCTACTAAGAATCGAAATTAATCATACTAAAGATGGATAGTTAAATTACAACGACGAAAAACCCAAAGACTTATACAATACGAGGTCTTAAAAGTAGAAATACAATAAGTCTAAGAAAATAAATACAACTAGTCCAGTACAACCTTTTTAAAGAAAAGGAACTAGAAACTTCGTCAAGGCTTCAAAGCCTTCAAAAGTCGTCATCTACCTGATCAACCTGTTCGTCTTCTCACCCCACAATGCATACAGAAGAAAATGCAAAGGATGTAAGTACAAAGTACATAGTAAAAGTGAGTTCCTAAAGAATAACTAAGTTATACAATGAAAGGTTATTATTATGATTATTAATTATCTTTATGAGACCAACTCAATCTAGGGTTCAATCCATGCCCATCGACATGTCATGACTAAACGTTCCTAGCTTAGCTTATCTTGGTTACATCATTACTCAAGGACACAATGCATGGTGAAAATTCCACCATGAGATATACTTGCCAACTACGGTGATTAGCACCGGTAGTCCCGGGATCTCCCCGGTATGCATATACGTTCGATGGATTTCCTCCACTGCCCTTCAGCCTTTGGAGCCAGTAGTGTTGTCCACCTTTTATGAATGTATCACATCGCCGATTTGAATCGCCTGTCCGAGAATAAGTGACGTTTTAGCTTTTACTACACTTATGTAATTATTATTGTGAATTAACTAGTCACCTAAGTGTTTTCAAGTAAGCTCCCTCACATACACTACTCTATTTCATATACCACTAGACACGGACAAGGCCTAGCAAATACACAGACATTGATGAATGCTAATTCATCAAAGCACAAACCTTTTCATGCTCTTCCGACGGATCCGAACTTCAACTCCCTTTAAGAGTACATTCGGTGTTTTAACTGAACGAATCAGAAGTTCAATCGAAGCTTGTTTATGTTTAATTAATGTTGTTGAATAAAAAAAAATTAGGAATCTAAAACTCAACACAAATATACCAAAACATATCACAACTCAATAATTACAACTTAGCTTGAATTCTATCACCAAATAACACCAAGACTCACCAAAACTCAACCTATCGTTATAAAACTATAATTACTCATTAGGAAGAGCCTCTTACCTTAATTTCCAGAAAAACCGAAAGCAAAACTTCAACCAACTGCAACAACTGTTGATCCTCAACCCCAAAACCTATTTGATCAACGAGAAACCCTAAAATCCTATTTCTTTGCAGAAACCCGAAACTGAAAAAGTCCATAAAACTGCAGATTACCTAGATTAACTGCTGCATAACTATTTTTAGAATGATTTACGCCCCAAGACGATCGTTTCGACTACTCATGGCTGAAAAACAGAGTTACGGATTGAAAGATACGAATTTTTCAAGAATCTAACTCTACGAATACCGAAAACTAGGGCTAAACTGAAAACTTACGAAATTGAGTGATGTTATTTTCCAAAGTTGCGTCTCCTAGTGCTGATCACTTTTCTCTCCTGCGGCATCTTGAACAGATGAACGGATTGGTCACACGATTGAAGATTACGTTCTCCCTTTTTCTGGCATCTTCTACGCTGCTTCTTATTCAGATTGCCGTTGCATCTTCTTCTTTTTTTTTTTTTTTTTTTTCTGAATTTGCGTGACATAATAAGAGTGGATTTTGGCTATTATCTTCCTTAAATGGCTATTAATTAAATCTATTAATTGAATAACAAAATCCCTTAATTAAATCGTTTTTAATTAAGTAAAAAGAACAAATAATAATTAGGTCGTAGTGATTAAACCCAATTACTATTTTACCCTTTTACGAAAAGTCGGGATGTTACATTCCTTCCCCCTTAAGAGGAGTTTCATCCTCGAAACTCGAATGTAACCGGTTGTACTTGAACTCTGGACTTTGCGAAGCGTTTCGTCTTCTAACTCTTACAGTCTTCTTCTTCTTCCATCTTCCCAACTCTTCTACTTGTCTTGAGCCAACTTTAGGTTGCGACGAACTGCTTCAATCTTCACGTCGCCTTGATGTATCAACCTTGGTCTCGTATTCTGTTGCCGCTCCACTTCATCCCAGGAACTCACGTTCTTCTATCTCTATCTTCATGAAAGATCATCAAGCCAGATCTGTTCCAACTTATGTACATCTTGGTCGCTCCGAGATGAACTACAATTGCCATCTCGAGGTTTTCATTCTTCATTGTCCTTCACAATCTTCCGCATTCGAACCCAAATCGATTCCGATGCCGACGGTTGCTATCTTCATCTAACTTCGTGACCAAGGGCTGGTGGTTGGACTCCAACCACTCACTTGTACCCGGAGATAATCGGGTCTTTGTCTTGTTTCTTCACGAACTCGTCAATTGCCTCAAATCTTGAAATCATCGGTTCAACACTCTTTGCTTGCTCCTCGCCGCCATATATACCCGAAAGTCGAATCTTCCCAGCCAAAACCACACTTCTGGCACACTTGACTTCTTTCGATCCCAACTTCCATCATGGCACCATAAGCTTGATGAAGAACTGCAAGGATCCCAGCTGAAGGACTTCTGAGACTCCCTGTGAGTGGAGAACATGCATTGCCATGCTTTCTCTCTGACGGTCTGATCTAATCCTTATGCCAAAAAGAGTTAGCTTGGAGAATAAATAAAATTGAAAAGTGACAAGTTGGGTACCAGGGTGGCATGTCAACTAGGTAAGCCAAGGAACGATACAATGCACTTGAAATAAGAAATGTTGCTTGGGTTACAAGCAAAACAAGATGATTTCGTGTTGGGGAAAAGTTGAAGGTGGTTCCAAACTGAATAATGAGACATTGTATCATAATACAAGGGATAGCCACCAAAAGGAAAACAAAAGGACACCATGCAGATGAATTTTTTATTGAGAGAGAGAAATTCTGCAAGATACGGTGGTCGATCTGCAAAGACTTCAGAGGTAACTTGATGGTAATAAGCTTTCATATAAGCCTTGAGAAAGTGGAGACGTTAATGGTAACATCACACAACATAAATCAAGGTAAAGGTGCAAGGTCGAGCACCAGAAGGACTAAAAAGATAGAAATCAAAAGAGAACAAGAATCTCAACATGAAGGAGCCATAAAGACAAAACGAGTACACTAAAAGGTCTCAGAATAAAATAAACACTTGTCAAAAAGTGTCCAAGTTTGCAATAGTCAAAGAGAGGTTATTTTAGGATTTAATAGAAATAGAAATTCCCTCAAGGAATTGTAAGGGAATATCAAAAGTTTGAATAAGTAAGCGGTAAGCAAGATTTTTAAGTGAAGAGGAAACGACACTTAAGGATTGTTGGATAAGGTTTGATTTCCAAGAATTAATTCGAAGTTTCAAAGGAAGTTTAAACGATTATTGACGATTCAAATCAAAGATTCAAGGTTGCACTACTCGAGAGGAATAGTACACTGCCAAGGAATAAATGCTCAAGGTTAAAATAAAATAGACTTTCAACCGGTGTAACAAAATTGGAATAGAAACGCCAAACAGAGGATGGAAAAAATCAAAAGGCATATCTGGCGGTTCATGGCTCTAAATGGCCTGAAAGAGAGTTAAAACTGAATGGTACGAGGTATATTAATCTGGATTGAAATTCAATAGAAGTTTTGGAGTTCAAATGTTGGTTGGCTAGATAGGTTCGGAAGGCATCTTGAAAGGTCTCACTTTATGCGCTTTGAAACTAGTTTAGCATAAATTGCTAGAAGGTTAAAGATAAGTAACTGAAAAGGAATGTCATGGTAGGCTTAAAAATTCGACCGGCAAAAGGAGATATGCATACCTTAAAAGAGCAGGCAGCATTAGGTGAAATAGTTACAACATCGACACTACCCTTAGGAGGGGAGTTGAGAATGAACAAAAATAAGAAAAATATTCTGACATCAGAAGGCTTAGTCAAATTTGAATTTGAAATGAATGGAGTGCAACAATGTTGAATTTTGAAGAGAACTTGTTTCTTGATTTGAAAAGTAGGAAAGTATGAACTTGTTAAGAGGAAAAGACTTATAGAGATGTATTTCGGAGGTAATTCATGACATCAAACAGAGAGGACCTGTTGAGTTTAAAGGTCTCAAGTGAGGGATTACATGAGAAACAAATTACCAGAAAAAGTATAATTACAAAAGGGCACGAAAAGGGTCTGAACAACAAACACGGCATGCTTGAGGATAGCATATTGGTTCTTGTTTAAAACTGCAAAAGAAATTATAACGTTAGCTTTACAAACTCCTACTAAAAGGTTTAACTCAGATGGAGATCAAACTTCGGGGAACTCCTAAACATAACAGTCGTAACTTACTACCCTCTTAGCCCAAACCCCAAGTCAAAGAGGTGAAAATCCCTTTTAGGTTGCTGTGTATGATATTTACTCCAGATCTGACATTATCAATTGTTTAAGAACAAACGAAGAGGAATTTGAGCACAATCCAAAGAGAAACTATTTAGATACTGGAGTTTTTCAGGTGATATAAAAATATTGGAATTTTTGAATGAGATAAGGTTGGTCAAAAATAGTTATTTCTGACGATTGCACAAGCTGTCAGAATTTCCAGATTCATAAATACTGGGTTGAATTGCAAATCGAGATCAAACTAAAAAGAATCTGAACTTAATTCCAAAAGAGAAATTGTAGATAAAAGTTTTGTCTGCAACATATCAAAAATTCAGGTCATTTAAGGGTGTTTAACCTGTTCAAATCAGAAGAGGAAGTGAAGGTGCTGCTGCAGATTTTCTGGACAGAGTGTCCGGCATAAACATGAATTTTATGAACAATCCATAACAATTATCGAATTGATGTAAAAAGAGAAGTTGTAGATAAGACAGTAATCTACTTTGCTGAAAATTTGCAGAATTTTTGGAACACGGTAAGTTGTTTAACCTGAAGGGAAAACACGGAAACAAAAGCATTCACTCATGTTGGGTAAAGCCAAACACGAGGATGATGAAAATTATGTGCCAAAGTATGAGACCTTTAACAATATTAGTTGAAACGACTGAGGAGTACTTTTAAAGGATAAAATTTACATATGCAGTTAGTGTGGAACCATCTCAAGCAAAGCAAAGGTCAAAGAATTTTGGTAAACATAAACCAAGCGATAGCAAAAAGAAAAAACGGAGGATTTGTAGAGTCGATTCTTTAAACAAAAATTTGTATGTACTAAAACATCTTGTAGGGGATGCATTAAGGGTAATCACTAGGATGCAAAAGTGTGTTGCCCCAAAATAGCTAAATATGATATAGTTGGAAGGATATGCAATTGTCAGTTAAAATAGTTCGAAGGATGAGAAACTTATTTTTCTTAAATCAAACATTTGACACGATGAAAACATCTTTAACAAAAATAAGGCACATCAAATGAATGTACACACATGGAAAACAAAACTTCGTAATAAGAGACTTTTACCGAGTTTCAGAAGTTTCAAATGGAGGATTTAACCAGAGCATGAGTTACAATTAGTATGGATGGGGAAACATTGAAATCGGGATAACCAAGTAGGAAACTAGATGATTATAAAAGAGAATCTTATTAATGAAGACATAAGATTGGAAAATCACCACGCAATCGTTTCTTGCCATCAAGGAGCACTATAACGACAACACCTAGTCTCTACCTACCAAACTTCTTATCCTGGGTAACAACTAGTTTAAGAATCAGATAAATCAAAGTATTCCCATCTCCTACAACCTACTACACTATAACTTACAGGGTGAAAGAAAGACATCTATCCTTTCTTGACCAGAGGACTTAAATGGTTTTGAGAAATTCGGGTGCATACATAAGCCATGAAATAATTGATTTGCACAAAACAAACTAAGCTGATTTTGAACATGAGGCAAAGAGAAAATCTGTGAGTATATAAGTTTTACATATGATGCTCAAAAATCAAAAAATTTGGGAAGCCATAGGTCGGTCAAAATAATTCTTTTCATCTACTGCTATAAGCTGTCAAAAATTTCAAGGACTTCATCAACTGTCGTGTGTTACAGATTGTGCTCAAACCAAAACGAATTTGCACTTGGTTCCAAAACAAAAATTATAGTACAGGATGTTTTCTACAATATACCAAAAATCCAAGTCATTTGGAGGTGTTTAGCTTATTCAAAACAGAATGATAAGTAAGAGTACCGCTGAAGAATTTTCTGAACAGAGTACCCCTCCTTGTTAAACAATTTGTGAACAATCCATATTCAAAAATAAATTGATGTAAACAGAGAAATTGTAGATAAGACAAATTTCTAAGTGGCTGAAAATTTACAGAATTCTTGGAACAAATAAAATGATATAACATGACATGTAGAAACGTGAACAAAATTGTTTACTCATTTTGCAAAACACCAAGTTACAAGGAAGTGATTTGAACCAAATTTAGCATTACGAAAGCAATTAAAACCTCAAAAAGAAAGAAAAAAAAAACTTGAGAGGATCATATAAGAGACGTGAGCTTAAAACTCAACCTACGCCTAAGGACACTTTTCACTTGGTCCTAGTAAAACTTAACCACGTTCTAAGGATTCCTAATCCAACGAGAATTTACCACCAAGTTCAAGAGAGATCAGAAGGGTTCAAAAAGATCTAAAGAAGTCTTATCTTAGAGGAAGAGAAGCCTAGAACAGAAATGACGCTTTTCTCTCTGATACCAACTGTAACACCCCGCTCCCAGATACCGAGCCCTTATCCGGAAGAGAAACGTTAGGCGCATATAGCATTAAATAAATCTAATATTATACGCAAGTCTCTACGTCATCGTATCAAATAAAAGCAAATGGAAGCTAAAAAGACTCGGGTAAAACATAAATGCTACTAAAAATAGAAATTAACCATACTAAAGATGGATAGTTAAATTACAACGATGAAAAACCCAAAGACTTATACAATACGAGGTATTAAAAGTAGAAATACAATAAGTCTAACAAAATAAATACAACTAGTCTAGTACAACCTTTACAAAG
This sequence comes from Gentiana macrophylla, assembly GCA_026214975.1. Classification (NCBI taxonomy): domain Eukaryota; kingdom Viridiplantae; phylum Streptophyta; class Magnoliopsida; order Gentianales; family Gentianaceae; genus Gentiana; species Gentiana macrophylla. The sequence continues at coordinate 73,584,084 of CM047813.1, read as the reverse complement.
AAAAGGAACTAGAAACTTCGTCAAGGCTTCAAAGCCTTCAAAAGTCATCATCTACCTGATCAACCTGTTCGTCTTCTCACCCCACAATGCATACAGAAGAAAATGCAAAGGAGGTAAGTACAAAGTACTTAGTAAAAGTGAGAAACTAATGAATAACTAAGTTATACAATGAAAGGTTATCATTATGATTATTAATTATCTTTATGAGACCGACTCAATCTATGGTTCAATCCATGCCCATCGACATGTCATGACTAAACGTTCCTAGCTTAGCTTATCTTGGTTACATCATTACTCAAGGACACAATGCATGGTGAAAATTCCACCATGAGATATACTTGCCAACTACGGTGATTAGCACCGGTAGTCCCGGGATCTCCCGGTATGCATATAGGTTTGATGGATTTCCTCCACTACCCTTCAGCCTTTTGAGCAAGTAGCGTTGTCCACCTTTTATGAATGTATCACATCGCCGATTTGAATCAGTGCCTGACCGAGAATAAGTGACGTTTTAGCTTTTACTACACTTATGTAATTATTATTGTGAATTAACTAGTCACCTAAGTGTTTTCAAGTAAGCTCCCTCACATACACTACTCTCTTTCATATACCACTAGACACGGACAAGGCCTAGCAAATACACCGACATTGATGAATGCTAATTCATCAAAGCACAAGCCTTTTCATGCTCTTCCGACGGATCCGAACTTCAACTCCCTTTAAGAGTACATTCGGTGTTTTAACTGAACGAATCAGAAGTTCAATCGAAGCTTGTTTATGTTTAATTAATGTTGTTGAATCAAAAAAAAAATAGAAATCTAAAACTCAACACAAATATACTAAAACATATCACAACTCAATAATTACAACTTAGCATGAATTCTATCACCAAATAACACCAAGACTCACCAAAACTCAACATATCGTTATAAAACTATAATTACTCATTAGGAAGAGTCTCTTACCTTAATTTCCAGCAAAATCGAAAGCAAAACGTCAAGCAACTGCAACAACTGTTGATCCTCAACCCCAAAACCTATTTGATCAACGAGAAACCCTAAAATCCTATTTCTTTGCAGAAAACCGAAACTGAAAAAGTCCATAAAACTGCTGATTACCTGGATTAACTGCTGCATAACTATTTTTAGAATGATCTACGCTCCAAGACGATTGTTTCGACTACTCATGGCTGAAAAACAGAGTTACGGATTGAATGATACGAATTTTTCAAGAATCGAACTCTACGAATACCGAAAACTAGGGTTAAACTGAAAAATTACGAAATTGAGAGATGTTATTTTCCAAAGTTGCGTCTCCTCGCGCTGATCACTTTTCTCTCCTGCGGCATCTTGAACAGATGAACGGATTGGTCACACGGTTGAAGATTACGTTCTCCCTTTTTCTGGCATCTTCTGCGCTGCTTCTCCTTCAGATTGCCGTTGCATCGTTTTTTTTTTTTTTTTTTTTTCTAAATTTGCGTGACATAATAAGAGTGGATTTTGGCTATTATCTTCCTTAAATGGCTATTAATTAAATCTATTAATTGAATAACAAAATCCCTTAATTAAATCCTTTTTAATTAAGTACAAAGAACAAATAATAATTAGGTCGTAGTGATTAAACCCAATTACTATTTTTCCCTTTTACGAAAAGTCGAGATGTTACATAGCAGGGGCTAGCAGCACTCTTCCTGGTGGAGACGATATATATGGATATATGCAGTGCACTAATGATATTTCATATGATGATTGCATATCTTGCTTGAATCATACCAAAATTGAATTGCTTAGTTGCTGTAATAATGTTGTCGGCACTACAAGAAATATCATTTTTGGGACGGAAAAAAGTCGTTCGCAAAAACATAAATTCGTCCCAAAAGATATTTAAAGGGACGACATAAATTTCCTAGTCGTCCCCAAAAACATAAATTTCCTAGCTGTTTTTTTCTCTTCTAGATATACCCCTTTTTGGATGAGCCTTCAGATCATCCACCTCCTCCATTATCGTCGTCATCAACCAATATAGGTGATTATATATATGTATATAAATGTTTTTATGCTTATGAATGAAAACTAAAAAGGAAGTAGAGAAGACAGGGAAGAACAAAGTAAAAGGGCTTTAGTTTACGCGGATTATTATGCTCTTTTGACAGTTTTCTCCTTTTTCGGCTTGTTCATGTAATCTCTCTTCGAGCAGGGGTTTTATTTTTTGGAAACATGGGGTTTTTATGCTTTTTTTTTCTGCAGGAATCAAACCTACAATCAAAAACAAAAAGTGTGCCAAATCAAAGACGATCATTATCGTTGTTTGCGTCACTGTCGCTTTGTTAGTTTTAACACTAAGTGTCCTTGTTTTCAACATGAGACGAAGATGGAAAAACGTAAATACAGGACATAGACAGAAAGGTAAGTTCAGATTGAAATATTATTTCTAATACTGTATCATAATGCTCATATATACTTTCCAGAATGTTTATATATCTGAGTATATTGCATTAATGAATTTGTAGGAGAAGATCTGAAAAAACTAAATGAAATTCGTGATACATAGACAAGAAAACATGATTTTTCTTTGATAAGAGCTGCAACAGAGGATTTCTCAACTGCTAACAAGTTGGGACGAGGCGGACTCGGTGAAGTCTACAAGGTACCTTTTTTTTTTTCTTTCAACTTTTGAGAAGCAAACTGATATACACGTGTGATGCTACTATCACAACATAACTGTCATATAACTGTGCGTATATATATATATATATATATATAAATTTTAGGGTGTTATGTCTGACGGAAAAGAGATAGCTGTGAAAAGACTGTCTACAACGTCGGGTCAAGGAGAAAACAAATTCATGAATGAGGTCAAATTGCTAGCTAAGTTGCAACATAAATGTTTGGTCAAATTGTTGGGTTTTTGTTCAGAGCAAACAGAGAGGCTTGTGATATACGAGTTCATGGCAAACGGAGGCCTTGATAAGGTCCTCTTCGGTAAGCATCTACCTCTTTTCTTTGTATATAATAATTGTTGTGCTTTATAAGTTACAACATTTTGCCAATTGAAACAGATCCGATAAATCAATCAAGGTTGGATTGGGAACAGCGATACAAAATAATAAAGAGTGTCGCGAGGGGAATTATGTATCTGCACGAAGATTCACGTATGCTGATTATTCATCGAGATCTCAAAGCAGGTAACATTCTTCTGGATGAAGAGATGAATGCAAAAATATCAGATTTTGGTATGGCAAGGCTATTTGTTTTGGATGAGGGTGAAGTACTTACTAAAAGAATTGTCGGGACCTTGTAAGTCCTTAATACTATTGTTCGGGTAATGCTATAGCCACAACCTCTCAGACAAAATGAGTGAATATGATGGATTTACACCATGATTAATTGTGTCATTCGTTGTGCCTAGCATTAGCCCTATTGTTCTTTGATTTTTTTTTCCGTTCTCACTCCTAATGTGTGTTTCACAACAAAATGACATAACACATTTTGACACAATTGTTCATCGCGTCGGATATATTGATTGTGATGTGTCCACATCATGATTAAAAGCAACAAACACATCAGAAACATCTTGATTGTTTCAAATTGATGGCTCTGATACCAGGTTGAAAATATGGCCACCAACATGTAAAGAGATAGACATCATTCTCAAAACCTAAATTATAGATGTTGTCTAAAAATATTGCAGCTCCAATAATTTCATCGCGCGTGCACTAAAACCGACAGTGTTGATATATTGATGATGGATTTCGCAGTGGATATATGGCGCCCGAATATGCAATGCATGGACTGTTTTCTGTGAAGTCTAATGTGTACAGCTATGGCATCTTGCTTTTGAAAATTATATGTGGCAAAAAAACCTACTCTGCCCAACCGAAGACAGACTAGAGGACCTTCCCGCCTATGTAAGTAGGGTTTATCTATCTTTTATTAGAGCACTTGAAGTATATACTATTATATATAAGAGGAGATTAATCTATAGTATATGAATTTGAATTATTTAGATCCATAAAAAACCATTGATATGCAGCATAATCTCTACTAAAATATATAAAATACAGACAAAAATAGCGTTTGAGTCTGTGAAATAGAGATATATTAAATACAAAGTGATGCACTAGCCTCAGTCTATACATTTTCTAGTCCCATATTTTTGTTATTTTCTGTTCATACATGCGTTTTCGTTACCGTTCTTCTGATTTCATGTTAGACAACATGCTAAACGATTAATTTCCCTAACTAATTATGCATAAATCTAGAGTGAGTAAGAGTACAACACTATTTAGCTAACTATTTCTCCATGACAGGCTTACAAAACATGGAGAGAAGATAAAGCTTTAGATCTAATAGATCCCATGCTGACCATTGATTCGGATTCGATGCAAAACATGATGAGATGTATACACATTGCCTAACTTTGTGTCCAAGAAAACGCAGGTGATAGACCTACAATGGATACAGTGATTCTGATGCTACAGAGCTCAACGCTCACTCTACCGACACCATCCGGGCCTGGCTTCTTCATTCGTAACACCGAAACCGTTGCTCCCAATATTGCAATTTCTAGCTATGAGATGTTGTTGAATGATGGCGAGACGGATTCCTACCAATGTCCTCGCTAACAGTTGATCAAGGTTTTACGATAGGGTAATGCTCCAGCCAAAATCACTCAGACACAACATGTGATAGCTTTCTTTATATCCATGGTGAAGAAACAAAACTAGAAACTGGAAATGTGAAACTAGCAAAATGGAAGCATGAAGAAGAAGAAGAAGAAGAAACTGTAGAAATTTATTAATCATCAATCTGAATGTTACAAAGTGTTGTTCAGCCTTATATAGGCCTGACTAAACTTCTGGTACACTTAACTAACTAACTAATTGCAGTTAATTGCACTAACAGACTCCTAACCGTATTTCTATGCTACTGTTTGATGAAATGCCTCATAGATGTCTGCTGCTGCATTGTAGTCCTAGTGTGCTGCTTGATGCTGCCTGCTGATTTGCTGCTGCATAATGATTCTGGTACCGACCAGAATCACCGAGATTGGGTATCGAATTGCAAATGTGCGGCTGCTGTTTGTTTGCTTTATTTAATTTTTTTTTATCCAAAGTGTTTCGTTATAAAAGTACTCTGTGCCTTTTTGTGTGGATTAATCCGGTGCCCCAATCACTATCCTTTTCTGCTAATCCTTACTTCAACAACATGCTCATTTGTACACCGATTTTGTTTACCGAAAGTATATCTAAATTGTTATTCAATAGATGACAGTGGGGGATCCGAATTTTTTTTTTCCTCCAGAGGGAAATGCATATATATATATATATATATATATATATATATATAGATATATTTTGAAGGGAGCATAAAATTCATTTGTCGGTAAAATTTGTTGTATTTTCAGGGATATGGTCCCATTTTTGAACTATTTAGATCCACCTTTTTTTTTTTTTTGAAAAAACGAGCCCTTATTTTATTAATAACAAGTGGAAAAAGCCACAAAAGTATTCTTACAAAGCAGAAATTCGTGGGTAAAGGAGCAGCAAAAAAAAATCAAACAGTAGGCAAAAATTATAAGTGCCAAGCTAATCTAAGATTCTTCACACGCTGCACTATCTGTGATATCAACACAATAATGGGTGGGTGATCCATCTGTGGATTATGATAAATCTTATTTCCTCGATGCCAAAGTGTGTATATCACATCTCTATACGTATACGCCCAGTAAGGAGGGTCAGTACTGCTATGGATGTTCTGGGCAATCCAGTTCTTCACATTATGTTGATCAAAAAATTCCTGCCAAGGAGCTCTGGGTACAATGTTTTTCCAAATTGTCTGGCAAACCTGCAAATATTAGTGCTACTAACATGCCTTCTGTGAAGCATATCAAGAGTTGGAAGGGATTCATGAGCAAGTTGCCAAAGTAGGAAATTGAGTCTTCCTGGACCTATTAGTTTCCAGATGTTTAGCCAAGGAAGATCAGATTCAGGAGCAATGATCTGAGAACTAGTGGTGGCAGAATATGCATCGAATATGCATCAGCAACAGCATATTTGTTTTCATTAGATCCTTTCCAGTTATGGTATCATCTCGATGTTGAATTGGTCTCAGTAAAGTCTGCAGCAACCAAAGAAATACCTTTCCAAGTTGCGTATAGCTTGGCTTTGGCTTTTCAAAAGGATTTCCGTATTTCAACCCCAGCACTTGAACCCAAAGGGATTTATCATCCGTTAAAAGTTGCCACACCAATTTTCCTAGTAAGGAGATGTTCATTTCATGAAGTCTCTTTAATCCTAGTCCTCCTTGTACCTTTGGTTGACAAATTTGATCCCAGGAAATATAGTGCATCCTTTTCAGTCCTTGGTCTTCTCCCCAGAAAAAAGCTCTATAGATTTTCTCCATCTTTGTAAACAGCCACTAGGAAGCCTTGTGGTTTGCATGATATAATAGGGATGTGTGGCTAGAAAGGATTGGATGACCATCTTTCCAGCTCTAGACAAGCATTTAGCTTTCCAGCTGGCCAATTTCTTTTTCATCTTATCAGTAATAAAATTGTACCTCTTGATCATCATTCTGTATGAGCCAAAGGCACCTCCAGAGTCTTGCCCAAAATCCTCCACATGCTGCATATTAAGGTTCTGACTAATGATCATCTTCAACTGGTATGAGGAGTTTTTGGACAAATGAAATTGTGATTTTTGTAGACTGATCTTCTCCCCAGAATATCCACAGAATAAGTCCAAGAAATCTTTCATGATAGTTGCTTGCTCTACAGTGGCCTCACCAAAGAGAATGAGGTCATCAGCAAAGAACATATGAGTTAGAGGAGGACAATTTCTTCCAATCCGAATGGGTTTCCAGTCACCTTCTTTTACTGATTTTTCAATGTATTGGCTAAGAACTTCCATGCAAAGATCAAATAAGTATGGGGCCAGAGGGTTTCCTTGTCTGAGTCCCCTAGTTGGGTATATGGTAGGCAATGTATTACCATTCCACAACATTGACATTTGTGCACTTCTTAGGGAGTGCATCATCAAGCTGATAATGATATGGGGCATACGAATTCTGAGAAGCACTTGCTCAAGAAATTCCCAATTGACTATGTCATATGCTTTTTCTAGGTCAATTTTGATCATCATCTCACATCTCCGGCCTTTTTTATTTCTAAAGTGATGTAGCACTTCTTGGGCAATTAGTACATTACCAGTGCTGCCTCTTCCAGGAATAAAGGCTGATTGGGTTTGGCTGACGAGGTTTCCAATAATCGATTGCAATCTATTGGCTATCACCTTTGAGATTATTTTGACACACACATTGGTCAAGGCAATCGGTCTGAACTGAGAAGCATATTGATCGAGGCTAAATTCACCCTTCAAAAACAATTTATAAAGACTCAAACCGTGGGTAAACTAACTCTCTAACCGGCAGTGTACCGGGTCGATTGCTAGAATAGCTATAGGAGTACGAGGTCGAACCCAAGGGAAAAGTGTTCGTGAGTACAAAAGTGGACGTGTTACTTAGTCTAGGTGATCATTCTTTTTAAAGTGTTTGTTTACTACAACGACACTAAAGTGATTTATACTAACAAGTCTAAAGATAGAAAAGAAAGAAAGAAGATTACCTACTAGGTTTTAAAGATAGATTAAGGGACATAGCCGAACCATGATCAAAGAAGCTAATTTCAACCCCAAGGATAGACGTAACCGGGAGTGTGCATCAAAACAAATGAACTCTTGCATTCAATCTCATGGGTGCGTACTCCTAATCCCGGTGCTAAGGTCTGAACAACTCTCTCCTAACACCTTGTGCCAAGTTAACTACCCTTCCCTAAAGAAGATTCACTAACAAGACATGTTATGCACTAGAGCCGCTTAAACGTTAAAACGAGTAACCTCACTTTGGGCTCGGGTTTAACAACTAAGGCGAGTCTACGCCGTGATCTTAGAACCCCTATTCCCACACCCCTCTATCTGAACAACTCTTTAGAGTGATGTGTGTGATTTTGACCTAGGTGATCAATCTAACCCAAATCTGTTATAACAAGTTCTAAGACATGAAACATGCAAGATACAACAATAAAAAGCACTACCCACTCCCAATTTCATCACCCAAAGGGTGATTTCACCAAATTTCACATGATTCGACTATGAAAAGGGATTAGCTACTCATTATACTAATTAAAACATGCACAAAACAGTAAATGAAAGCCATACAAAGTAAAAGAAAGGGGAAATTTACCATTAAATTGCAGAAATTCGAGATTAGAACCAAAAAGTACAAAATAAAGAAGTAATTAAAAGGTGGTCTCTTAGTGTTTGGAATGGAAATCTAAGCTAAGAAATGGAAAGATTAAGCTAATGTTATGTTGATGTAAGCTAAGAGAAAGTATTCTAAGTTATTACAAAAATCGAGCTAAGACATGGGTAGAGTTTTGCTAAGAGAATGAAGATATTCAAGAAATAGTCTAAGGGGGGTATTTATAGGTGGGAGAAAAAATCTGCAGAAAATTGGTCCAAACGCACGTTTGGAGGGATGGAACTGGCGTTTGAAATCTTCAAACGCGCGTTTCGAATAGTTGAAACGCGCGTTTCGCTTCATTTCTGGGCATGTTCTTGGCTGATCTTCATCTGTAACGCCCGTTTGAAGGACTTGGAACGCGCGTTTGGAACTCTTTCAAACGCGCGTTTAAAGGGGTTCAACTCTGAATCAAATGGCAGCTACTGAACGCAGCGTTTGGGAGGTTCAAACGTGCGTTTGAACCCCTGTTGCCCCAAAACTTCACTTTTCTCCCTTTTGATCCCTCTTCTTGCCTCGATCATGCTTTTCACCACAAATCGTCACCTTCCGGGTCCTCGAGACACCAATACCCTTCAACATCATAAACAACCAAAAACATCCAAACAATTCCGGAGGGTAAAAGTGCTCGGGATTGGGGTTAATATCAACAAAAAGGGGTAATAATCCATCAAAGCAATGGATTCACACCCCGTGCTATAAGCTCACGATAACACCCCGAAAACGGTCTAATTCACCCAAAAATGTGCTGAAACTATGGTAAATGGGGATGAACAATGCACCGGAGTCACGTAAAGTTGACTCCCATCAACCACCCCACACTTAGCCTTTGCTCGCCCTCGAGTAAACTATGCGTTTTAAAACTAACCAAGGGGTTCAACGTTGTGACGTAGGTTCTACTACCCACACTCTCGAGGTAATCACAAAGTAAGAAACACGAAAACATACACACCGGTTATAACATTATCAAGAAAATGGAGTGTGTGTTGTGTCAAGCTACGACCAAGTGTTCAAAATGATTGTCGGGGCTTGAATCCCGACCAAAAGTCTACCAACTGTCTCATACCAACCACCCTTTCCACTAATCAAGGTCACTAAGTTTGGACACAATCAGGTAGGACTTGAAGGGTTATAACGTTAGGCTAGGGTAATTCCGGCTAATCAAAAAGGGTATTTTGGGAACTGGAGAAAAGAAGTACGAGTGAACCTAATCAACAAGTTTACCACTTCATCTCTTTTGATTAATTTAAACACTTTGGGAACTATAGGATACTAACATACCCGAACTCCCACGTCATAAAGATAACTTTTGAGCTCAACACTTTGACTCCAACCATATATTTCCAAGCCTTTATTCATTGAGATCTTCTCAAATTATTTTGAACTTTGATTTTTTTTTTTTGAAAGAAGAAATTTCATAGATTTTTCTTTTCTTCTTGGGCCAAACCCAAACACTAGGCCCAACTTAGCTCCTCTTCTCCTTATAGCTCCAAACAAGAAAACACCAACCCATCAAAACATCATTTCCCCCACCCCACACTTGCCTTAGCAAGTGTGTTCTAACAGAAGACTAAGTCCTTTCGTAGGGTATAAATGAAGGAAATGTGACCAAAATTAAGGTTCAAGGGTAGGTTTCTGACTAAGTATCAAAACGGCTATAAAACGAATGGTGGTCACACCATTCTATCAAGGCTGAGAGGGACTACGAAGGTCTAATGTTGGGGATTAGGTTTATTTGGCTTTGGTAGGGTCAAAGAGACGCCAGGACCGTCATCCCTTATCCTACTTAGGTAAACCTTTCTATTTCGTCTCGAGACTAATGGTATGAGATGTGGTAGCAACCGAATTGTGCACAAATTGTAGCTTACGTGAAGTTAATAAACTCCATCCTCCAGATAATATCAAACCGTAATGTACACGTTCGGGGTCCCTACTAAGGTGATCACCACTCGAATGTGAAAATAACACACACAACACGGTGTTAAAAACCCTTGAAATTTTTTAAAATTTTACCCAAAAATCGACTCAAGCCCGGTCATAGGCTAAGCATACCACATATTAAGCACATTTATCAATAAAAACAAGAAAACGGCCAAGTCTCCCACCCCACACTTAAACGAAACACTGACCTCAGTGTGTGAGAGATAAAAAGAGTAAAAGACTTAGCTGTTTGACCAAAAAGACCCGGCATAAAGGTGTAATCGTGACTCGAAACTCGTGACAACCTCGTGTAAATCCATCCCGTAACCTAATTCGAGATCAACAGAAACAAAGAAAGCGCATGCACGGGACTGAATCCTCGTGCTATAAAGCAAGAAATAGGGTAAGCGGGTGCGTAAAATAACGAGTCCATGCCACAGTGATGAGATCAAAGCATAAAGAGGGGGAATACGGGATATGCAATGGAAGTATACAATAGAATTAATGAAAACAGAACATCCATGCATCAGATATAAACCAATAATAAAATCCACGTCATCCCACAGTATAAGTCAAAGAAAAGGAAAACATACACGGTCAAGCAGGCCTCGGGGGCTCAAAAATATGTGCGCGTGCATGTAAAGTGAAGTGTATCAGTCAAAATAATAGAAAAAGTATCAAAAGTAGCTGAAACAGAACTAGCAAAATGAATGTAAGCAATAAGATGCAAGAAAACGGCTAGTTTGCTCCAGTGCCCTGTCCGTCAGGAGAAGGTGTGGTAGAGGCTGGGGCAGCCACAGAAGCTGCACTCTCCGGCTGTGTAGACCTCTCAAAGACTGTCCTCTCCCGACTGCTCTCTCACCATTGTCGATCAACACATCTAAAGATATGTCATCAAACCCCTCTTGTGGCTCATCAACAAACGACTCCTCTATGATCCGCTGCAAATCCTCCTCAATCTCTTGAGTATACTGAAATGGTGAGACATCCAAATCCAAAGAAGGAAGCTCAATCTGCCTCTCCTGAGCGAATACCTGCTGATTCTCCACAATTCCATTCAGAGTCACCCTCAGACTGTCCATCCAATCCCGCTGTTTATGTGCAATGAGAAGCCCCTGCCGCTCACTAAGCCACGGTCCCCCGGCTGTAGGTGTAGAAGGTGGAGGTGTAGGTGTGGTGGAAGGTCCAGAAGTGAAAGGGCGAGGTGGGGGTATAGTAGTGGTGGTAGTGGTGGTGATGACAGGTGGAGGTATAGGGAGTGCGGTGGATGTAGTGGAGGTGGTGGGGCGGAGGATGGTGTGAATAAGTCATGGGGTAGGCCTAGGAGGTTTTGGAGCGGTGCGGGCATTGAACGGCTTCGGTACCACGGGCTGATTCTTCTTCCTTAATATTTGATCATCAGGGTATTCATCGACCGGCACTCTCTTGCATAAGCCATAAATGAGGTAGGGGCACATGAGCATACGACGCTTGACCTTCTTATTTTCTCTAAACTCCTCGAAAATAGTTTTCCCGACATCTACCTTGAGATTATAGTGCAGAGCATACAACAATTGCAAATCCTTGATGTGGAAATGCGTTATGTTGTCCTTCGGTAGCAGGCGATTCTGGGAAAATTTCACCTTTACTTTCCACTCATCAGGCCAAGTTGTCGTCACTAACTGACTCCGTGCATTACTCCCCTTAGAAACCCACTGTAAATCTGGATTGATGGCCTTCCTCATTTTTTCCAACGGATCCTCGGTCTCAGTATTATCCCAATGCTATCTCTCCGCAAACCAACTGATATAGCCTGGCCATCAAAAGCAGGTATCCGGTAGTAGTCATTAATTGCCTGGGCGGACCACGGGACATTGACCCATCGCACCTTGATGAACCCTGACTCTAGATTGGCGACACTGAAGTTCGCATACCATTCCCGGACAAGTGAGAGATTGAGATTCCCCTCCGGCTCATAAATCAGATTATTCCATCCTCTCTTCCTTGAGTCATCTATGAAAGTTTTAGGAATAGCTTTGAGGTCTAACCCCCTCACGTAACACATGTTCTTCACGGCGATGTACTCATTATAGTTAGTGAAGGCCACCGGTGAGTTAAAACGCTGCTCGAAAGGTATAGGGTCATTAGGAGGAGGAGCTAGTGGAGGATCTCGCTCGAGGGCACTTTGTGGAGGGGTAGTTTGTGGAGGAGGTGAAACAGTTGTTGTTATAGTTTTGGCTCGCAATCGTGCCAAGGGCACATCACTCTCAAGGTATGTTGCCTCCTCACTATCACTACTAGAATTTCTCCCCTCACTGTCCGGTTCAAAGTCCTCATCTAAGGTCTCATCTCTCAACTGTCCAGCAGGCCTAAGGGCTCGAGGGTTCCTACTCTCTGCACGGCCCGTGTCAATAATCCGAATACGACCCTTAGGTATCCGAGGATAAACTAGGGTTTTTTGCTTCTTGGGCATATGTTTCGTTACCGGCTGTTTCCCTTTCCCTTTATCCTCGGTTTCTTTCCGCTTAGTCTCTCTCATTATCTCTGAACTCACCCAAGGACAACCAATCAACCCAATCAACAATCAAAACCAACCCGGTTATCCTCCAAGCGGGATTTCAAAACAAACCAACCCAAACAACGAAACACCCCACAAGAGCCACACCATTCATCATCGATCAACAAAACAAGCAAAACAAACAGAAATAGGATACATAATCAATAACAATCAATAAAGGGGATAGGGGTGTTAAACCAAAATAGGCCAAAACTAACCCTAACCGAAACTTAGACGTAAAACCGAAATGTACCTGTACTATGCTAAAATGAGATGACACGAATGATTTGGAGCGAAGAACGAGCCTCGAAACGTCAATGGAGGTCAAATTCGACCTAGGCAAAAAGTTGCCCAAAGTGAAGATCGAATCGAGGAATTGGGGGAGTTGTTGTTGGAATGGAGTAGTGGAATCAAAAGATGAGATTGAGAGGTGTTGTTTGGAGTTTAAATCGCCAAAAACGGAGTAATATTGAGTGATTTCGAGTGAAAAGGGTGAGAGGTGGCCGCTGGACGCTGTTAGGATTGAAGAGGAAATCTGAAACGCGAGTTTGAAAATGCAGGGGTATATGAAGGTGATGAACCCAAACGCGCGTTTGGAATGAGTGGAACGCGTGTTTTGCATGTTCAAACGCGCGTTTGAAAAGTGAAACGTGCGTTTGGGTTGGGGAATTAAGAACAGAGAGTTGAGGCCCTAAACCTGCGTTTGAAAGGGTTCCAAACGCGCGTTTGAAGAGTGAAACGTGCGTTTGACAGGGCTAAACGGGCGTTTGGACCAGAAACAAGGATAACATGAGATTCTACCCCACACTTGATTCTAACCGCCCCGAGACCACTAGAAACACCAAACTCACTCCACAAAAACTATGAAATGGTGGGTTGCCTCCCCCAAGCGCCTTTGTTTTACGTCGTTGGCTCGACAAGATGGATTATACGGTGCCAACTTTTTCAAGTTATACCGTTGGCACAAGACGAGAAAGGGTAGAAAGAGATGAAATGGTGGATCGAAGATTATACGGTTCAAGATTTAAAGTCCATGACAAGACTTGCACGATTCATCACACGGTATGGGGTCTTCAGGGTTCACTATTTCTAGAGCTTCATCGTAAGGAAACCTCTCATACCTTTTTAACCGTAAACCATTGGTGGTAAACGTGACAAACTTAGGATGGGTGATTTCAATAGCACCGAACGGATAGACTTTCGACACCACGTAGGGACCGGACCACCTAGACTTCAACTTCCCTTGGAAAAGATGCAAACGAGTATTGTAGAATAAGACTTCGTCACCCTCATTGAAAACACGAGGTTTGATCAACTTATCATGGAGTAGCTTAGTCTTCTCTTTATACTTAGTGGAAAGGTCATAAACACAAAGGCGGAACTCATCTAGTTCATTCAATTGGGCCATACGCTTCTCACCAACTAAGGTGTCATCGAGGTTTAGCATTTTGATGGCCCAATAAGCCTTATGTTCGATTTCTACGGGAAGATGACAAGATTTCCCATAGACTATCATATAAGGTGACATGCCTAGGGGTGTCTTAAAGGCTGTCCTATGGGCCCACAAAACATCGTCTAACTTTAAAGACCAACTCTTGACATTAGTGTCTATTCCTCTCTAAGATACGCTTAATACCCCTATTCGTGACTTCAACTTGACCACTCGTTTGGGGATGGTAAGCGGTACCTAACTTGTGTTTCACTCCATACTTCTCTAAAAGTTTGTCAAACGGTTTATTGGCAAAGTGGCTTCCATTATCACTAATTATAGCACGAGGTACCCCAAACCGACAAAAGATGTTCTTTTTGAGAAACCGGATAACAACATTCCTATCATTGGTGGGCGAGGCTAAGGCTTCAATCCATTTGGACACATAATCACAAGCGACTAGGATATACTTGTTACCACACGAGGAAGGATAGGGACCCATAAAGTCAATGCCCCACACGTCAACAATCTCACAAACAATGATCGGCTTTTGAGGCATTTCACTCCTCCTAGATATATGCCCGGACCTTTGACAAGAATCACAAGATTTCACATAAGCATGTGCGCCTCGGAATAGAGTGGGCCAATATAGTCCACTTTGCAACACTTTCAAAGCGGTCCTTTGCCCAGAAAAGTGGCCCCCGGCCTCTTTATCGTGACAAAAAGAAAGCGTGCTCAAAATCTCACTCTCCGGGATGCATCTCCTCAAGATACCATCCGAACACAACCTATATAAGCAAGGATCCTCCCAAACATACTTACCAACCACACTAAGGAATTTACGCCTTTGATTTGAGTCAAGGTCGGGATCTATAAAACCGCACTCGTGGTAGTTGAAAAAAGGTGCGAACCAAGGACTACCTTCTTTACCGACTTTTAGAAAGTTGCCTTTCTTAACCGGAAGAAGGGTGTCAAGTGCATAAAGTTGCTCGTGAGGAAAAGAGTCATTTATCTCAATTTGTGCCTTAATCAACTTCTCACTAAGCTCCATACGACTCAAATGGTCGGCTACGATGTTCTCACACCCTTTTCTATCATGGATTTCAAGATCAAATTCTTGCAAGAGTAAAATCCACCTCAAGAGGCGGGGCTTGGCATCTTGCTTGGCAAAGAGGTAACGCAAAGCGGCATGATCAGTGTGCACAACTACATGAGAACCTACGAGATGAGACCGAAACTTATCAAACGCGAAGACGACCGCTAGAAGCTCTTTTTCAGTGGTGCTGTAGTTTTGTTGGGCCGGATTCAAGGTATGACTAGCATAGGAAATAGGCTTGAAGATTTGATCGATCTTTTGACCGAGGACCGCACCAACCGCGGTGTCACTCGCATCACACATTAGCTCAAATTCTTGATCCCACTTCGGGGCAACTAAGATAGGAGCGGATACAAGCAATTGCTTGAGCAACAAGAATGCTTCAACACAAGCTTGGTCAAAATCAAACGGGACGTCTTTTCTAAGAAGAAGGGTAAGAGGACGGGCTATCTTCTAGAAATCCTTAATGAACCTACTATAGAACCCCACATGGCCTAGAAAACCCCTAAGAGTCTTTAGGTTAGTGGGCATAGGAAGCTTAGCTATCGCTTCTACCTTAGCCTTGTCGACTTCTGTACCCTTACTAGATATCTTATGCCCTAAGACTATCCCTTCCGTGACCATCGAATGACACTTTTCCCAATTTAGCACCAAATTCGTCTCCTCACATCTAGTCAACACCTTTTCAAGATTATCTAGACAATCCTCAAAGGAACCACCAAATATACTAAAATCATCCATAAAGACTTCTAAAAATTTCTCAATCATATCCGCAAATATGGCAACCATGCACCGTTGGAATGTCGCGGGTGCATTACACAACCCAAAAGGCATTCTACGGAAAGCAAAGGTACCATAGGGGCAAGTGTTGGTAGTCTTTTCTTGGTCCTCTAAGGCCACATGTATTTGGTAATAACCACTAAACCCATCAAGAAAACAATAAAAAGCATGGCCACTCAATCTTTCCAACATTTGATCAATCAAAGGGAGGGGGAAATGATCTTTACGGGTTTGGTCATTTAGCTTTCGATAATCAATACAAATTCTATGACCACTTACCAAACGCATAGGCACCGCCTCACCTTTGTCATTGATTTCAACGGTCATACCTCCATTCTTTGGCACCACTTGGGTGGGACTCACCCACTTGCTATCCGAGATGGCATAGATGATCCCAAGCTTCAACATCGTGACCACATCCTTTCTCACAACCTCTTGGAGGTGTGGATTGAGCCTTCTTTGGGGTTGCCTTACCGGCTTCGCTCCATCCTCTAGAATGATCTTGTGTTGACAAATGGTGGGACTTATACCCTTGAGGTCACACATCTTCCACCCAAAAGCACGCTTATGCTTTTTAAGCATTTTCACCAATTCCTCCTCCTGCAAATCCGTTAGTGTAGCAGAAATAATCAATGGAAGTAAATTATCATTTTCAAGAAAAACATACTTCAAATGAGGTGGAAGCGGCTTCATTTTCAAGTCTTTTGGTGGGTCCTCAATTGACGGCTCCTCTAGTTCTCCTTCAAGCCCAAGATCGATCTTCTCACCCATTTTCACCCACGAAAGCCGTCTCTTCGAGTTCTATTGCTTCATCTTCCAACTCTTCTTTTTCATCAAGTTCCGTGCTCACTCTTGTCATGCGTTCATCGGACTTATCTTTATATTCCTGCATGTCAACATGTTCCGAAACGCAAGAATATATAGCATCCACAGAAAAACAGTCCTCGGTGCTCTCTTTAGGATATTTCATGGCCTTATAAACATTTACTGCGACTTTTTCATCTCCAACTCACAAAATAATCTCTCCACTCGCGACATCTATCAAGGTCCTCCCGGTGTTCAAGAAGGGACGTCCTAACAACAAAGGTGTTTTGGAGTCCATCTCCATATCTAGCACCACGAAATCTACCGAGAAGGCAAACTTATCCACTTTCACTATGACATCCTCTATCACTCCTATAGGCTCCCTAATAGACCTATCCGCCATTTGAAGGGTCATCCCCGTTGGCTCCAACTCTCATAGGTCTAGGCTTTCATATATAGCACGGGGCATTAAGCTTACACTAGCTCCCAAATCATATAAGACGCTAGGAAAATGAGTTGTACCAATAGTAACCGGAATAGTGAAACTACCCTTGTCTCTAACCTTCGGGGGAATTCTAGATTTAGCATAAAAATAGCGGAGCACTCTTCATTCAAACTAAAAACCTCTTGCATTTTACTCTTGTTAGTTAGCAAACCTTTTAAGAACTTACAATAAGAGGGCATGTTTGCTAGTGCTTCTAGAAAAGGAATGTTCAAGTCAATTTTTCGCAAAATCTCAATAAATCGAGTTTGTGCTTTATTCAAGCAACTTTGTCAATGATTCTTAGGGGTATAAGGTAGAGTACTCAAATCAAAATCTTTTGCAGGAGGAGGGATCATACCTTTCTTACCTTTGGTGCGTGGGGGAGACGACTCTTTCATTGGCTCTTTCCCTTCTCTTCTAGTTGGTTCCTCCTCTTTCACATCAATAACCACATAATCTCCCCTAGCTTGTGCTTCTTTCCTCTCAACTTCCTTTCTCTTGACATATTCTCCATGATCTTCATCATCTTCAATCCCATCAATATCGCCATCCATGGCCCCGCCTCGGTCTCAATAGGAGCTTTTCTAGCTTTGTCCTCCCATAGAACTTTCTTTTCACCGTTTGTCCTCAACACTTTCCCACTTCGAGTTAAGATAGCGCTTACATTTCTTGGATTCTTTTCGGTGTTACTCGGTCAGCCGCCTTTCAACTGTACATGTTCCACCACTTGACCAAATTGTGTCTCAAGATTTTTGATGGCAGACCCATGTTTGTAGTTCATCTCAACCATGTCCTTCTTTATCTCCGCAAAATTTTTGTTCATTTGCTCCAATATGACATCGGTTGCACTCTTTTGAGGTATAGGAGCCAAAGGAGGAGGGTTTTGATAAGTGTTAGACCATTGCTGATTGTAGCCTCCTTGGTGTTGCCTTTGGTGTGGAGGTTGATAGAATTGCCCTTGAGAAGATTGGCCTTGATTTTGGCCTTGTCTATAACCTTAGTTTTGGCCTTGGTTTTGATTTCGGTTCCAACCTTGATTGTTGTTGTTTCTCCAAGAACCATCACCTTGATTTCCATAATTCCCTCATTGACCTTGTCCCACAAAGTTTACATCTTGGGATTCTTCATACGGTTGCCCGATTTGTTGCTCTCCCATATATTGGCCTTGATAGGAGCTTTGCAATTGATTTTGAAATTGAGGTCCCGCATTCCATTGCTCCATCGAACAAATACTCATCATCCGCTTTGCCAACTCATTCATATTGTCTTGAGATAGAGTGCTAGGTTGTCCTTGAGTTGGGATTGAGGATAAGCCATATTTTGAGCTTTGGTCGTCATCCTACAATCCTTTGCCGAGTGTGATCCACTACAAATTTGGCAAAGCTTAGCACTCTCATTCTCCTTTTGCAATCTACCCAACTGTTGTTCCATCGCTTGTACTAGAGCATGATATTGATCATTTGCCTCCACTTCTTTCACTTCAACCAAACCGGGCTTTTTACTCCTTGTCCCCTTTCTACTTGACGATATGTATTGCCTTGAGGTCTCGGAAATTTTCTCAATTTGGTTCATGGCCACTTCGGGTACCATACTCATAATATCACCATTGCACGAAGCATGCAAGGTACTTTGATGAACTTGATCCAAACCCCGGAAGAAAGCATGAACTACCTCGTAAGATCTCAACCCGTGCCTCGGGCACTCTCTCAACAAAGCCTTGAACCGATCCCATGACTCATGTAGCTCTTCTCCTTCATAAGCATTGAACGACATAATAGCTTCTTTCATATCCATGGTCTTCGATGGGGGATAATACTTGAGTAGAAAAGTCTTAATCACTTCCTCCCATGTGTGTAAAGAATCATTAGGCAACGAATCATACCACCGCTTAGCTTGTTCTTTCAAGGCGAACGGGAAAAGCATAAGTTTGAGCGCCTCATCACTCACCCCATTGATCTTCGTTGAGTTCACTATTTGGAGAAAGTGATCAATGAACAAGTGAGGGTTTTCCAAAGCGGTTCCCTTGAATATAGCGTTGTCTCCCAACAAATGTATGATGTTTCTATTCAATTCCAAATTTTTGGCGGCCACCGGTGGCATTCGAATTGGACTATGCCCCATGGTTGCCGTGGGAGCTAACACAAAGTCTCTACAAGTCAATCCACCTTGATTTTTCTCTTGTTGACCGTTAAACCAATTAGGCATCGCATTTGCACCTTGATTGTGAGCTTGATTTTGATTCTGTTGAAACTGATTCAACATCCATGCGTTGAACTATTGCATAACTACGTGATCCATTTGATTCCCTTGGGCCTCTTGTTGAACATTCTGTGGTATAGGCCCATTCGCATTCACAACGTTGTTTCCTTGTCCATTCCCACCTCCTTGTGCATTGTTATTGAAAAGAGGCGGGTTTTGATTCGGGACTCCATTATTGATCCCCAAATTTCCTTCCAAACCTTGTTCACCGTTTCGTGCCATATCGGATCCTTCTCCCAACTCACCCAAACTATTCTCTTCAAAGACCGGATTCGACTCCTCTACTTGATGACCTCTTCTTCTTTGACTATTTCTACACCTTGCGTAAGCCACAATCCCGTCTATGTATGGTTCGAGTGGTGTTTGAGATCTCCGGGTCATGCACTACAAAAAGCAAACAACAAGAAAACAGTAAAATAAAACCTAGGCCCAAGCCTTCGGTTCACTTGCAAGATATCACAAATAGCACACTATTCCCCGGCAACGGCGCCATTTTGATCGAGGCTAAATTCACCCTTCAAAAACAATTTATAAAGACACGAAACCGTGGGTAAACTAACTCTCTAACCGGCAGTGTACCGGGTCGATTGCTAGAATAGCTACAGGAGTACGAGGTCGAACCCAAGGGAAAAGTGTTCGTGAGTACCAAAGTGAACGTGTTACTTAGTCTATGATAAGCGGATTTTCTAGGTCCGGTCGATCAAGTAAAACTTCAAACCTTAGCAAAATCTACTTTCTAACCGGCAGTGGACCGGGTCGGTTGTAGGATAGTGCTTGAGGAGTCCGAGGTCGAACCCACAGAGATTAGTTTTTGAGTACCACAGTTGACTTAGCACTCAATTCAGGTCAAACAGATAGATATGAAGTTATACTATTGCATAAAAGAAAGATTACACTACTCAAAATTCTAAACAATTAAAAGAAGTATGGCCGAACTACGATCCAACGGATTACTTTACCCTTAAACAGATTACCCCGGGAGTGTGCCTTACCTTACTTCACCGTCTAACGATAACTCATAGGTGTCGAGTCCTAATTCTAGTGTTATTCACACCCTACGCGAAGCTCGTCAATCCTCCCTTTAGAAGACCGACTCACCTAACGTGATTAAGCTCTAGACTCGCTCGAACAACCGATACAAACCCCGTATTAGAACTGGACTTGATGACTAGGGCATCAATCTAGTACACGGGTAGGTGTCAAACTACCTTTCAAGTCCAAAATCTCTACGGTCCCGAAACCCCGTTCCCACACGTCGCCGCAACATACATTTATAAGCTAAGTGTGTGCAATGGTGAACTAGGTGATCAATCTAGCTCAAAAACGATTCAAACAAGTTTCGAGATACGGATTATCAATTAGAACGTTTATTTACGCACTACACTACCTCCCGGTTCATCATTCTAACGGTGTTTCACCCGCCTTCACATAGTTCAACCATACGAAGAATCTAGCTACTCATAATCGAATCTAAGCAATAAAAACGGAAGAAAAACATCACAACAACAATAAAATAACAAAACAACATGCTTACTTTACTCAACTTGAAGGAGGTGCCAAATGTGCTTACAAAAGATCGAATTTTTGTCAAGTGAAAAGTTACGGATCGAAGCTAAAAGTTAGTAGATCAAAGAGAGGATTGAATGAGGATTCTAATGATATAAAATACTTAGTCTAACTCTAAAAGACGAAGAAAATCGCCCAAAATCTCCAAAAAGCTAAAAGGGAACTTGCTATCAACTTCTTCAACTCATCATGCGTCAGTGTGAAATGAGCGACTTTATATAGAAAGTCTTCGTCCGTGCGGATATCCACCATGTCCGGCCGGATCGTTTGATGATTTTCCAGTGTGTCCGGACGGATGCATAGATGTCCGTCCGGATGAAATGCTCTTGTCCGTCCGGATCTTTGGTTCATCCGTCCGGACGAATTCTTCATCAAAGTTTTCCCAATTTCCAGAGAGTTAGCCATCCGGACACAACACCTTGTCCGTCCGGACAAACTTTTGCAGCCAATAATCCATTTTCCAGAGAGTTAGCCGTCCGGATG
This sequence comes from Gentiana macrophylla, assembly GCA_026214975.1. Lineage (NCBI taxonomy): Eukaryota > Viridiplantae > Streptophyta > Magnoliopsida > Gentianales > Gentianaceae > Gentiana > Gentiana macrophylla. The sequence goes on along the minus strand of CM047813.1, from coordinate 73,562,430 downwards.
AGAGGTTTTTGTCCGTCCGGACAGCCACAAGTTATCAATCACCTCGCCTTTCGGGCCCTCGAGACACCCTAGTCCTGCATCCATATGAAAACAATAAGCAAACGCATAACCCCGCAAACTACGGGTGCTCGGGAAAAACGAGTATAAAATGCTAAAATAAGGTCGAGTTTACGGAAAAACGACAGTCACTCGCCGTGCAATAAAACCTCATTTAATACTCAAAATAGGGTCTAAACTCACCCGAAACATGCCAGAAATGTGATAATCGTGGGCTGAACTGTACATAAATGTACTGTAAAGTTGGTTCCTATCACCACCCCACACTTAGCCTTTAATCGTCCTCGAGTAAATTAGGCGTTCAAACAATACCAATGAATCAACTTTACGGTACATGTATGCATTTCAAAATATCGAGGTGAAAAGAACTAAGTTAAGTGAATGCATTACTTTGACTCTTCTGGATCATGACACGGAGTGAGTGTGTGTTGAATGACGACGACTTATGCTTAATACGATTTCGGGCTTGGAATACCGGACAAATGACTTTACACAATCCTGCCCTTCCTAGAATCTCCACTAATCGGGACTAACCAAGGTTAAACACGGTCCAAAGAGGACTTGAATGGTTATAACGTTAGGCTAGGGTAAATTCGGTTAATCGAAAAGGGTAATTTGGGAAACTGGAGAAAAGAAGTACGATTGAACATAATCCAAACACGTACCACGTCTTCTTTACCAAACAAACCCACCAAACTCCTTTTTGATCATTTTCAACACTTTGGGAACTATAGGACACTAAAATACCCGAACTCATTGCCAAACTCGACTATGTGTCAAGTGTCGTGAGGTGAGCTCGAATACTTAGTACCTATCTGACTATCCCAACCCTAACATCATCATTGCTTTAAGCTCATTGCCTTTTTCAACCCTTTATTTCTATATACAACACAATTATTTAATTTGAATTTTTTTTTTTTTGAAATGAAACCCGAGCATCCAGCCCCACTGAGCTCCTCCTCTCCTTATAGCTCTAAAACTGAGGAAACAACAACCCGACTCAAAAACAACATCTCCCCCCACCCCACACTTGCCTTGGCAAGTGTGGTTTAACAAGAGACTAAGTCCACTCGTAGGGTCAAATGAAGGGAATGTGACCAAAATAAGGCTCAAGGGTAGGTTTCTGACTAAGTAACGAAACGGCTATAAAGCGAATGGTGGTCGGACCATTCTATCAAGGCTGAGAGGGGCTACGAAGGTCAAACATTCGGCTCAGGCTTATTTGGCTAAAGTAGGGTCAAAAGAACGCCAAAACTGTCATCCCGTGTTCTACCAAGGCCAATCCTTCTATTTCGCCTCGAAACTAGGGGTGCAGTGTGTAAAGTAATCGTGATAAGCATAACCGTCATCAAACGTGTACTAAAAAGTGTTCCGTATCATGACAATATAGACTCACCGTGAGACATTCACAAAACTAAAGACCTTTCACCACTCAATTGTGAACAAAGATGCATATAACGTGGTGTTAAAATCTTGGAAAATTTTGAAAACGGCCTAAAATTGACTCGGAAATGAGTAAAACCAAGTTTATCACATCACGGCATAATACTTTTAAGAACAAGCGAATAAGCTAAGTCGTCCCCCCCACTTAAGTGAAGCACCGTCCTCGGTGTGTGAACGAAGGAAAAGAAAGACTTAGCATATGAGCCCGGCAAAACAAATGCGATCAAGTCCCGTAACGGTCGTGAAAGTAGTCCATCCCGAATCCCTAGTCATTGAAAAACATCCAAGAAATACATGCACGGGACATGGTCCGCGTGCCAAAGCATATAATATGGGGAGAATCCGGGGGTGATAAAAATAAACGACTTCGTCATGTCAGGAGACTTGAACATATGGCATAGAGATAGTCAAAATATGAATCAACCATACAATAAACAACCAACACGTTTAAACGTGCTCGAAATAAAATCTTAACCCAAGTCAAATCCAAGGCATAGTCACATAAGGCATGAAAAGATGAAAAGTGGGTGCCTTATGGCTTACAATCGGTAGATCGAGAAAAAGTAGCAAAAACATCACCTCAAAACAAGCAAAACACAGCAAACGGTGGGTTGCCTCCCACCGAGCGCCTTTGTTTTACGTCGTTGGCTCGACCAAGTGACACCAAAAAGGACTCAAACCATAAAAGACTCAAAACAACAATTAAATTATTTCATTTCAAACAAGTATCAACAAAACCATCAACCAAAATCCGAACTCAAAAAGATCAACAACTCAAGAAGAATACAAATAGCAAGCATCATGAAAACCGAGTTCGTTAGAAACTTACCTCTCATAGCCCTCGATGCAACCTCCTCCCAACTCGGGAATCCTCTTCTGTCAAAACCTCTCATCATCTTCTTCTTGGAATCACCCCACCACCGTGGTCTTTCCTCTCTATCACCTCTACGTGTGTCTTCCACCCGGGACCCTTCGAACTTAACCTCGTAGAACTCATCCGCACGTAAATGGAAGGGAGTAATAATCCGGGACCGGTATATCAAAGATGACCAATCTATCCGGGGGTGTCAACATAATGGGCTCATCCACATGACCTCGAACCACTAGCGAGCTAGGCGGCAGAATGAGCTGTCCCATCTTCTTCTCCGTTTCTAATCCCACCGGATCGACGACCTCAAATAAATCTATCGCACCTCTCGTCAAGGTGTCATGATGGTCATCGTCGGGATGTGGTATGATAGACAACAGTTCCACCTCCCTTACTTTACAATCATGGGTATCCTCCATGTCCCAGAGCATGGCAATACCAAAAGCTTCCGGCTCACCCAAAACTGAGGTAGGCTCCACTACAAGTGGCTTGGCATACTCATAAAAATTCTCCACCGACTCGAATGGTACATCATCAACTAATAGAGTGATGGGCGATCCCATATCAATCTCTTGCATCTCAATCTCTGGCTCAGAAATCTCCTCATAAAAAGCCGATTCATGAACCTCACTCTCCACCTGAACCTCTTCACCGACGACTTTCTCGGCCCCTATTTCCATCGCGAGTTCTCTCTTAACAAGAGCCTAACTCCCTTTTCCTGGCTTCCAACTCGCTTTGCATCACGGACTCTACCAAAACATCATCATTTTTCAGCTCACTATTCGGGAGTTCACTCGGGAGGACTTGGAAACTCATATAATCAAATACTACAATGGGGGGTGGCGGTGATAAAGCCAACTCAATCACTGAATCCTCCGGGACGAGCACCTCATTATAGCAACTTGACTCGTCAATATCACTGTCTACCCGGACCGTTTTTGTGCAAGACTTTTCATTTTGATCCGGCATCCGGGCCGTCATAAGAGACACGATATCCTGAGACATCCAACATAGCCTCAGATCTCATATGGGGCCAATCTTCATTGGCTAGGCAGTCCTATACTCCCTACTGAAAACTTGTCTTGCATCTCCCCAGCCCGTTTCAAAGCATCCTCGGCCTCTTTATATAACACGAGTATCCGGTTCAACCAATCGATCAATTGTTGTGCCGACACTTCCTCATCCATAGCCATAGAAACCCTTTCCATCAGCTCCTGAATAATACCTACTTCTCGTTCCTCTTCGGCATAGGCAAGGTCAATCTGCTGTAAGTGCTGATTTTAAGAGCTCCAATTCCAAGTGTTGTTCGAGTCATAATTCTGATTATTCCCTTGTCCTTGATTTGGGCTCCAATTGTAGTCATGCTGGCCTTGATTGCCTCCCCAGTTTCCCGGTTGATTCTGGTTCCAATTTCCCCCAAAATTATGTCTATTATAGTTCCCCTCATCATATCGATAATCGTCATCCATTCCACATCCCATGGACGCACCCTGCTCTTGGTCATAAGGTTGATAATACTGATTCTGACCAAGCTCAGGTGCCCAAGGTTGGTAGGTGGATTTTTCTTCATAAAAGTTGTATTGTTGAGAGTAACCACCCATTTATGCTCAATCTGCAAAATCACAGAAAACAACACGAAAACAATCACAGTGCCTCGTCACCACCACCTCATCAATAGATGGTGTGGCACTTCAGCTGCAAGTCAAAACAAAGCAACAAGAAAACAATAAAAATGACCTAAGCCCAAGCTTTTGGTCAACTTTTGTGATATCAAAGCATTGCCAATCCCCGGCAACGGCGCCAACTTGATAAGCGGATTTTCTAGGTCTGGTCGATCAAGTAAAAACTCGAAACCTTAGCAAAATCTACTTTCTAACCGGCAGTTGACCGGGTCGATTGTAGGATAGTGCTTGAGGAGTCCGAGGTCGAACCCACAGAGATTGGTTTTTGAGCACCACATTTGACTTAGCACTCAGTTCAGGTCAAATAGATAGATATGAAGTTATATTATTGCATAAAAGAAAGATTACACTACTCGAAATTCTAAACAATTAAAAGAAGTATGGCCGAACTACGATCCAACAGATTACTTTACCCTTAAACAGATTACCCCAGGAGTGTGCCTTACCTTACTTCACCGTCTAACGATAACTCATAGGTGTCGAGTCCTAATTCTAGTGTTATTCACACCCTATGCGAAGCTCGTGAATCCTCCCTTTAGAAGACCGACTCACCTAACGTGATTAAGCTCTAGACTCGCTCGAACAACCGATACAAACCCCGTATTAGAACTGGACTTGATGACTAGGGCGTCAATCTAGTACATGGGTAGGTGTCAAACTACCTCTCAAGTCCAAAATCTCTACGGTCCCGAAACCTCGTTCCCACACGTCGCCGCAACATACATTTATAAGCTAAGTGTGTGCAATGGTGAACTAGGTGATCAATCTAGCTCAAAAACGATTCAAACAAGTTTCGAGATACGGATTATCAATTAGAACGTTTATTTACGCACTACACTACCTCCCGGTTCATCATTCTAACGGTGTTTCACCCGCCTTCACATAGTTCAACCATACGAAGAATCTAGCTACTCATAATCGAATCTAAGCAATAAAAACGGAAGAAAAACATCACAACAACAATAAAATAACAAAAGAACATACTTACTTTACTCAACTTGAAGGAGGTGCCAAATGTGCTTACAAAAGATCGAATTTTTGTCAAGTGAAAAGTTACGGATCGAAGCTAAAAGTTAGTAGATCAAAGAGAGGATTGAATGAGGATTCTAATGATATAAAATACTTAGTCTAACTCTAAAAGACGAAGAAAATCGCCCAAAATCTCCAAAAAGCTAAAAAGGGAACTTGCTATCTACTTCTTCAACTCTGTCTGCGTCTGTGTGTGAAATGAGCAGCTTTATATAGAAAGTCTTCTGTCCGTACGGATATCCACCATGTCCGGCCGGACTGTTCTTGATTTTCCAGGTGTCCGGACGGATGCATAGATGTCCGTCCGGATGAAATGCTCTTGTCCGTCCGGATGCTGGTTCTGTCCGTCCGGATGCTGGCTCTGTCCGTCCGGACGAATTCTTCATCAAAGTTTTCCCAATTTCCAGAGAGTTAGCCGTCCGGACACAACACCTTGTCCGTCCGGACAAACTTTTGCAGCCAAGAATCCATTTTCCAGAGAGTTAGCCGTCCGGATGAGAGGTTTTTGTCCGTCCGGACAGCCACAGGTTATCAATCACCTCGCCTTTCGGGCCCTCGAGACACCCTAGTCCTGCATCCATATGAAAACAACAAGCAAACGCATAACCCCGCAAACTACGGGTGCTCGGGAAAAACGAGTATAAAATGCTAAAATAAGGTCGAGTTTACGGAAAACCGACAGTCACTCGCCGTGCAATAAAACCTCATTTAATACTCAAAATAGGGTCTAAACTCACCCGAAACATGCCAAAAATGTGATAATCGTGGTCGAATCAGCATACATAAATGTACTGTAAAGTTGGTTCCTATCACCACCCCACACTTAGCCTTTACTCGTCCTCGAGTAAATTAGGCGTTCAAACAATACCAAGGAAACAACTTTACGGTACATGTATGCATTTCAAAATATCGAGGTGAAAAGAACTTAGTTAAGTGAATGCATTACTTTGACTCTACTGGATCATGACACGGAGTGAGTGTGTGTTGAATGACGACGACTTATGCTTAATACGATTTCGGGCTTGGAATACCGGACAAATGACTTTACACAATCTTGCCTTTCCTAGAATCTCCACTAATCGACTAACCAAGGTTAAACACGGTCCAAACAGGACTTGAATGGTTATAACGTTAGGCTAGGGTAAATTCGGTTAATCGAAAAGGGTAATTTGGGAAACTGGAGAAAAGAAGTACGATTGAACATAATCCAAACACGTACCACGTCTTCTTTACCAAACAAACCCACCAAACTCCTTTTTGATCATTTTCAACACTTTGGGAACTATAGGACACTAAAATACCCGAACTCATTGCCAAACTCGACTATGTTTCAAGTGTCGTGAGGTGAGCTCGAATACTTAGTACCTATCTGACTATCCCAACCCTAACATCATCATTGCTTTAAGCTCATTGCCTTTTTCAACCCTTTATTTCTATATACAACACAATTATTTGATTTGAATTTTTTTTTTTTTTTGAAATGAAACCCGAGCATCCAAATTTCCACCGAGCTCCTCCTCTCCTTATAGCTCTAAAACGAGGAAACAACAACCCGACTCAAAAACAACATCTCCCCCCACCCCACACTTGCCTTGGCAAGTGTGGTTTAACAAGAGACTAAGTCCACTCGTAGGGTCAAATGAAGGGAATGTGACCAAAATAAGGCTCAAGGGTAGGTTTCTGACTAAGTAACGAAACGGCTATAAAGCGATTGGTGGTCGGACCATTCTATCAAGGCTGAGAGGGGCTACGAAGGTCAAACATTCGGCTCAGGCTTATTTGGCTAAAGTAGGGTAAAAAAGAATGCCAAAACTGTCATCCCGTGTTCCTACCAAGGCCAATCCTTCTATTTTGCCTCGAAACTAGGGGTACAGTGTGTAAAAAGTAATCGTGATAAGCATAACCGTCATCAAACGTGTACTAAAAAATTGTTCAGATCGTGACAATATAGACTCACCGTGAGACATTCACAAAACTAAAGACCTTTCACCACTCAATTGTGAACAAAGATGCATATAACGTGGTGTTAAAATCTTGGAAAATTTTGAAAACGGCCTAAAAATCGACTTGAAATGAGTAAAACCATGTTTATCACATCACGGCATAATACTTTTAAGAACAAGCGAATAAGCTAAGTCGTCCCCCCCACTTAAGTGAAGCACCATCCTCGGTGTGTGAACGAGAAGGAAAAAGAAAGACTTAGCTTATGAGCCCGGAAAATATAAGCGCGATCAAGTCCCGTAAATGGTCGTGAAAGTAGTCCATCCCGAATCCCTAGTCATTGAAAAACATCCAAGAAATACATGCACGGGACATGGTCCGCGTGCCAAAGCATATAATATGGGGAGAATCCGGGGTGATAAAATAAACGACCTCGTCCGTCGTCGAAGACTTGAACATATGGCATAGAGATAGTCAAAATATGAATCAACCATACAATAAACAACCAACACGCTTAAACGTGTTCAAAATAAAATCTTAACCCAAGTCAAATCCAAGGCATAGTCACGAAGGCATGAAAAGATGAAAAGTGGGTGCCTTATGGCTTACAATCGGTAGATCGAGAAAAAGTAGCAAAACATCACCTCAAAACAAGCAAAACACACGAAGAAATGGTGGGTTGCCTCCCACCAGCGCCTTTGTTTTACGTCGTTGGCTCGACCAAGTGACCCCAAAACGGACTCAAACCATAAAAGACTCAAAACAACAATTCAATTATTTCATTTCAAACAAGTATCATCAAAACCATCAACCAAAATCCGAAGTCAAAAAGATCAACAACTCAAGAAGAATACAAATAGCAAGCATCATGAAAACCGAGTTCGTTAGAAACTTACCTCTCATAGCCCTCGATGCAACCTCCTCCCAACTCGGGAATCCTCTTCTGTCTAAACCTCTCTTCATCTTCTTCTTGGAATCACCCCACCACCGTGGTCTTTCCTCTCTATCACCTCTACGTGTGTCTTCCACCCGGGACCCTTCGAACTTAACCTCGTAGAACTCATCCGCACAGAATGGAAGGGAGTAATAATCCGGGACCGGTATATCAAAGATGACCAATCTATCCGGGGGTGTCAACATAATGGGCTCATCCATATGACCTCGAACCACTAGCGAGCTAGGCGGCAAAATGAGCTATCCCATCTTCTTCTCCGTTTCTAATCCCACCGGATCGACGACCTCAAATAAATCTATCGCACCTCTCGTCAAGGTGTCATGATGGTCATCGTCGGGATGTGGTATGATAGACAATAGTTCCACCTCCCTTACTTTACAATCATGGGTATCCTCCATGTCCCGCAGCATGGCAATACCAAAAGCTTCGCTCACCCAAAATCGAGGTAGGCTCCACTACAAGTGGCTTGGCATACTCATAAAAATTCTCCACCGACTCGAATGGTACATCATCAACTAATAGAGTGATGGGCGATCCCATATCAATCTCTTGCATCTCAATCTCTCCTGCTCAAATCTCCTTATAGAAAGCCGATTCATCAACCTCACTCTCCACCTGAACCTCTTCACTGACGACTTTCTCTGGCCCTATTTCCATCGCGAGTTCTCTTAATGTGCAGCCTAACTCCCTTTTCCTAGCTTCCAACTCGGTTTGCATCACGGACTCTACCAAAACATCATCATTTTTCAGCTCACTATTCGGGAGTTCACTCGGGAGGACTTGGAAACTCATATAATCAAATACTACAATAGGGGGTGGCGGTGATAAAGCCAACTCAATCACTGAATCCTCCGAGACGAGCACCTCATTATAGCAACTTGACTCGTCAATATCACTGTCTACCCGGACCGTTTGTGTGCAAGACTTTTCATTTTGATCCGGCATCCGGGCCGTCATAAGAGACACGATATCATGAGACATCCAACATAGCATGTATCTCATATGGGGCCAATCTTCATTGGCTAGGCAGGTCCTATACTCCCCGCTGGAAAACTTGTCTTGCATCTCCCGAGCCGCTTTCAAAGCATCCTCGGCCTTTTATATAACACGAGTATCCGGTTCAACCAATCGATCAATTGATGTGCCGACACTTCCTCATCCATAGCCATAGAAACCCTTTCCATCACTCTGAATAATACCTACTTATCGCCCTCTTCGGCATAGGCAAGGTCAATCTGCTGTAAGTGCTGATTTTGAGAGCTCCAATTCCAAGGGTTGTTCGAGTCATAATTCTGATTATTCCCTTGTCCTTGATTTGGGCTCCAATTGTAGTCATGCTGGCTTTGATTGCCTCCCCAGTTTCCCGGTTGATTCTGGTTCCAATTTCCCCCAAAATTCTTTCTATTATAGTTCCCCTCATCATATCGATAATCGTCATCCATTCCACATCCCATGGACGCACCCTGCTCTTGGTCATAAGGTTGATAATACTGATTTTGACCAAGCTCAGGTGCCCAAGGTTGGTAGGTGGATTTTTCTTCATAAAAGTTGTATTGTTGAGAGTAACCACCCATTTATGCTCAATCTGCAAAATCATAGAAAACAACACGAAAACAATCACAGTGCCTCGTCACCACCACCTTATCAATAATAGGTGGTGTGGCACTTCACCGCAAGTCAAAACAAAGCAACAAGAAAAAAATAAAAATGACCTAAGCCCAAGCTTTCGGTCAACTTTTGTGATATCAAAGCATTGCCAATCCCCGGCAACGGTGCCAACTTGATAAGCGGATTTTCTAGGTCCGGTCGATCAAGTAAAAACTCGAAACCTTTGCAAAATCTACTTTCTAACCGGCAGTGGACCGGGTCGATTGTAGGATAGTGCTTGAGGAGTCCGAGGTCGAACCCGCAGAGATTGGTTTTTGAGTACCACATTTGACTTAGCACTCAGTTCAGGTCAAATAGATAGATATGAAGTTATACTATTGCTTAAAAGAAAGATTACACTACTCGAAATTCTAAACAATTAAAAGAAGTATGGCCGAACTACGATCCAACGGATTACTTTACCCTTAAACATATTACCCCGAGAGTGTGCCTTACCTTACTTCACCGTCTAACGATAACTCATAGGTGTCGAGTCCTAATTCTAGTGTTATTCACACTACGCCGGCTCGTCAATCCTCCCTTTAGAAGACCGACTCACTTAACGTGATTAAGCTCTGAATCGCCGAACAACCGATACAAACCCCGTGATTAGAATGGACTTGATGATTAGGGCATCAATCTAGTACACGGGTAGGTGTCAAACTACCTTTCAAGTCCAAAATCTCTACGGTCCCGAAACCCCGTTCCCACACGTCGCCGCAACATACATTTATAAGCTAAGTGTGTGCAATGGTGAACTAGGTGATCAATTTAGCTCAAAAACGATTCAAACAAGTTTCGAGATACGGATTATCAATTAGAACGTTTATTTACGCACTACACTACCTCCCGGTTCATCATTCTAACGGTGTTTCACCCGCCTTCACATAGTTCAACCATACGAAGAATCTAGCTACTCATAATCGAATCTAAGCAATAAAACGGAAGAAAAACATCACAACAACAATAAAATAACAAAAGAACATACTTACTTTACTCAACTTGAAGGAGGTGCCAAATGTGCTTACAAAAGATCGAATTTTTGTCAAGTGAAAAGTTACGGATCGAAGCTAAAAGTTAGTAGATCAAAGAGAGGATTCAATGAGGATTCTAATGATATAAAATACTTAGTCTAACTCTAAAAGACGAAGAAAATCGCCCAAAATCTCCAAAAAGCTAAAAGGGAACTTGCTATCTACTTCTTCAACTCGCTCATGCATCATGTGTGAAATTAGCGACTTTATATAGAAAGTCTTATGTCCGTCACGGATATCGTCATGTCGGCCGGATCGTTTCTTGATTTTCCAGTGTCCGGACGGATGCATAGATGTCCGTCCGGATGAAATGCTCTTGTCCGTCCGGATCTTGGTTCTGGTCCGTCCGGACGAATTCTTCATCAAAGTTTTCCCAATTTCGTCCGTCCGACACGAACCTTTCATCAAAAACTTTTCCCAAGAATCCATTTTCCGGAGAGTTAGCCGTCCGGATGAGAGGTTTTTGTCCGTCCGGACAGCCACAGGTTATCAATCACCTCACCTTTCGGGCCCTCGAGACACCCTAGTCCTGTATCCATATGAAAACAACAAGCAAACGCATAACCCCGCAAACTACGGGTGCTCGGGAAAAACGAGTATAAAATGCTAAAATAAGGTCGAGTTTACGGAAAACCGATACCATCACTCGCCGTGCAATAAAACCTCATTTAATACTCAAAATAGGTCTAAACTCACCCAAAACATGCTAGAAATGTGATAATCGTAATGAATGAGCATGCAAATGTACTGTAAAGTTGGTTCCTATCAGTCTAGGTGATCAATCTTTTTAAAGTGTTTTTTACTACAACGACACTAAAGTGATTTATACTAACAAGTCTAAAGATAGAAAAGAAAGAAAGAAGATTAACTACTAGGTTTTAAAGATAGATTAAGAGACATAGCCGAACCATGATCAAAAAGCTAATTTCAAACCCAAGGATAGACGTAACCGGGAGTGTGCATCAAAACAAATGAACTCATGCATTCAATCTCACGGGTGCGTACTCCTAATCCCGGTGCTAAGGTCTGAACAACTCTCTCCTAACACCTTATGCCAAGTTAACTACCCTTCCCTAAACAAGATTCACTAACAAGACATGTTATGCACTAGAGCCGCTTAAACGTTAAAACGAGTAATCTCACTTTGGGCTCGGGCTTAACAACTAAGCCGAGTCTACGCCGTGATCTTAGAACCCCTATTCCCACACCCCTCTATCTGAACAACTCTTTAGAGTGATGTGTGTGATTTTGACCTAGGTGATCAATCTAGCCCAAATCCGTTATAACAAGTTCTAAGACATGAAACATGCAAGATACAATAATAAAAAGCACTACCCACTCCCAATTTCATCACCCAAAGGGTGATTTCACCAAATTTCACTTGATTCGACTATGAAAAAGGAATAGCTACTTATTATACTAATTAAAACATGCACAAAACAGTAAATGAAAGCCATACAAAGTAAAAGAAATGGGAAATTTACCATTAAATTGCAGAAATTCGAGATTAGAACCAAAAAGTACAAAATAAAGAAGTAATTAAAAGGTGGTCTCTTAGTGTTTGGAATGGAAATCTAAGCTAAGAAATGGAAAGATTAAGCTAATGTTATGTTGATGTAAGCTAAGAGAAAGTATTCTAAGTTATTACAAAAATCGAGCTAAGACATGGGTAGAGTTTTGCTAAGAGAATGAAGATATTCAAGAAATAATCTAAGGGGGGTATTTATAGGTGGGAGAAAAAATCTGCAGAAAATTGGTCCAAACTCACGTTTGGAGGGATGGAACTGGCGTTTGAAATCTTCAAACGCGCGTTTCGCATAGTTGAAACGCGCGTTTCGCTTCATTTATGGGCATGTTCTTGGTTGATCTTCATCTGGAACACGCGTTTAGAAGGTTCAAACGCGCGTTTGAAGGACTTGGAACGCGCGTTTGGAACTCTTTCAAACGCGCGTTTGGTACTCTTTCAAACGCGTGTTTAAAGGGGTTCAACTCTGAATCAAATGGCAGCTTCTGAAAAGCGCGTTTGGGAGGTCCAAACGTGCGTTTGAACCCCTGTTGCCCCAAAACTTCACTTTTCTCCCTTTTTGATCCCTCTTCTTGCCTCGATCATGCTTTTCACCACAAATCGTCACCTTCCGGGTCCTCGAGACACCAATACCCTTCAACATCATAAACAACCAAAAACATCCAAACAATTCCGGAGGGTAAAAGTGCTCGGGATTGGGGTTAATATCAACAAAAATGGGTAATAATCCATCAAAGCAACGGATTCACTCCCCGTGCTATAAGCTCATGATAACACCTCAAAAACGGTCTAATTCACCCAAAAATGTGCTGAAAGTATGGTAAATGGGGATGAACAATGCACCGGAGTCACGTAAAGTTGACTCCCATCACATATTCAGGAGGGTTTATCTTGGGGATTAGAGATATAAGTGTACAGTTGAGCCTACTATCAAAAGTACCTTCTTGAAAAGCTTTGGAGACAAAATTAACAATAGTAGGACTTACAGTGGGCCAGCATTTTTTGTAGAAGATTGCTGGTAGACCATCAGGACCTGGGGCCTTGTAGTTGCCCATCTGAAAAACAGCATCCTCCACCTCTCTTTCTGATAGTTGTCTGCAAAGGAATTGACTATCCAGAGTTGAAAGACTAGGAAGTTCAATTTCATCTTTAGGCCAAGCCACAACCTCTTCAGAAGTAAACAGTCGTTGAAAGAAAGAATTTATAGTTTGCTCGATTCTATACATATCATAGAACCATTCTCCTTGCTCATCCTCCAGGTAGACAACTCTTCTTTTTTGCTGATGTCGAGTGGATGTCATGTGATAGAAATGCGTATTCTGTTCTCCCTCGGTCATCCATTGGAGTTGGGATCTCTGGTCCCAGTATATTTCCTCTTGTCTTAGTGTCTCATCAAGTTCAGCATTAACAGTAGCATGCAATTGAGAGAGGAAGAGAGAAGGGGCATTTTCCATACTTCTCTCAATGCCTTCTAAGCGGCGTAAACAATTTCTTTTCTTCGTGAAAATGTTGCAAAACACGTTCGGGTTCCAGTCTTGTGCGTGAGCAGTGAAATGTTTCACGTTTTCATAAAAATATCCCTCCTGTTTCCATGTATTATAAACAAAATCATCAAACAATCTGTGTTCCAGCCAAGCTCTCTGAAAATAAAAGGAGTCTGGGTCCTTCTCTTGGGTATCTGGAGATTTGTGTCAAGAAAAATGGTGTTGTGGTCAGAGTGGGCTCTGGGAAGATGATTTACCATGGCATGACTGAACTTTTCATGCCAATCAAGGTTGCACCATCACTGATCCAGCCTTAGATACAATTTCTTATTATCATAAGTACCACCGCATAAGTAAATCTAGGTCCTTGGAAGGGGACTTCCAGTAAGTCACGTTGTTGGGTCATCATCCACATTTTAATCATATTGAGACCCCCACCTGGCCTTCCTCCATGTTTATCTCTTTGATAAATGACCTGATTGAAATCTCCAATCAGACACTAAGGCAAGGGCATCTTCTGCTTAAGTCTGTTCAGGTAATCGCACAACTCACTTCTTGCAGAGGGAATGGGTGAGGCATACAGCAATGTCAGAATCCAATCGACCTTTGGGCCTGACATCACAGCCATGGTCAGACTCTGATTTGTACAAGTAATATACTTAAGGGATGTCTGGTCTGCATCCCAAAAGCACCACAGGCCACCAGCATATCCCCGAGCTTCAACAGCAAGCAGGTTTGTGAATGGCGTTCTATGTAGGATGTCTATATCCCGTTCACTTGAGCATCTTGGTTCCATCAGGAATAACACATCAGGTTTTTTGTTGATGAATAAAATAAACTAGGTGCCGTAGGAATGCTTGGGAGGAGGCACGCCTACAGTTCCAGGCTAGAATTTTCACCATAAACAAAATTAATCTGAAGGTTGAAGGGTGGTAATTCCCACCATATCATTATATAAAGGATTTAGTCCTGTAAATTCAAAAATCTTGTCTGGACCTCTAGTTCCTTTTGAGGCATCTGGAGGGTGGGTTTTGATATGTTGGTCACCTGGCTTGTTGGCCTCAGCTGGATTGGCTTGAAAGACTACTTTAATTTGTCCAAGTGGCGCCATTGGGTCCGGCGGTTTCTTAGGATCATTAGACATATCAGACAAGGATGTTCTGTTAGATGTTTTAGTCCTGCGGTTGGAAGTACATTTTTGTTGCTGGTTTGGAATTGTAGGCGTAGGGGTAGGGTCCTTGCTCCTCCCAGGATCAGTTTGTACCTGACTAGTTCCATCCACAAGTTTTGATGTTTTGCTACCAGACTTTCCCCCACTTCTGCTTCCCTCTGAAGCGTTTCTCTTCTTGCTTGAGTGTTGCTGATTAGGTTGTTTGTGAGCTTGTTTGAGCTTGGTCTGCCCCTCCTGGGTGTAACAGATTGGGCTTTTTCCTCAAGTGTTGGACCTCATCTGGGACAGTGTCCTCCATCTCAACTTCCTCCTCATTCAGGATATCAAATCTCGACCCACTAGTTATAGCTGTCTCAACTACCTCCTCATTAGTTTTATCCAAAGGGCTATGAGTGTGTTGCTGCTGTGCTTTATTCTTATTCTTATTAGGGGTCCAATTCCTTCTTCTAGCTGCAATCATCCAGGGTCCATACGGATTTTCTAGGGTAGGACCTTGTTGTTCCTTAGCTTTTTGGGCTGGGGCTGGGGCTGCTGTATTGGAGTTTTCTTCTGGTACATTATTTGGTATGTTGTCTGGGCATTCCCCTTTACTATGTCCAAATCTTCCACATCCATAGAAGATCTGTTGGAGGCCCTCATACTCCACTTTGTATCAACGTCCATTAATTACCACTGATGATTTCAGACGCTTTTCCAGATTCATCTCTACACAGATTTTGGCAAACTTACCTCTGATATTCTGGGAGGTGTTTGGATCAATTCTTACTACCTTACCGATCAGGTTTCCAGTTTCATCAGCAGGGGTTCTCGGAAAATTTCTAATGACAGGCTAGTGAACCTGACCCAAGCTAGAGTTTGATTAACTTTCTCAATTCTGGCTGGAAAAACGGTTTCCATTTTTTCACCGACAGATAGTGGCCCATGATAACCCAAGGACCATCCTGCAGGGCTATCTCATAGTCAATTTTATTTGTGAACCGCACCACATAGTATCCATGTTCTAGGTCCGTGACCTCAATTCGGCCCTGGTGTTTCCACAATTCGTGGGGCCTTTTACACCGGAAGTTGTATGTGATCGACTTACCCAAGAGTTTGATGATGAGTGCTTTACGCCATGGCCTCCATAGGTCAAAGCATTCATCCAAGGGGATGGTAATTGCATCTTCGTCTGTTTCAGGTCCCATAAAATTGTCAATAACGTCTTTGAACTCAGAGAAGTCGTTGTCCTCTTCATCTCCTATGTATATCGATGTGTCAGCGTACCTGCCCTTCACAATCTCCACTTCACTTGATTGTTGCCAAACTGACGGTGGCGGCGGAGGGTTGTCCCCTTTTTGGGGTCTCTCCACACTCCGCTGTAACAAGTCCACTTCTTCTGTGCTAGAATCCACACTCATGGATTCCATCGGATTTTGGATATGACGGGAAAGAGGTAAAAGAGGTAAATCGGCGGCAAGGGGTCGGCTCAAATCGCCAGAGCAAACCCTAACTCCACTCAAAACGTCGACATTTTAGGTATAAAAAAAAATGAGTTGTTGTAATGACCCAGAATTCCAATTATTTAGATCCACCTTTGATGATACTAAAGGAACGAAAATGTATTTATCCCAAAGCATAAAAAGCTAATAGCAAGAATGATCCCATCTTTACCGCAAACTTGTGACATAACCCTCTTCTTTCGTTTTAGTTTGACCAGTTCTTCATGAATTTTTTTTTATTAATTTTTTTTTTGTGGCAAGAATGGTCCCCTAATTTTTACCAAAAAAAAAACTGTAACTGACTTGGTCAACGCTTTTGCCGAATATTGACAAAATTTGAAAAATAGTCCTCTAAGTTGGCCTACTAAGGATTTTAGTCATGCTCGGCATCTGGATTAAGGTCGTCAATGTATCGAAACTTTTACCCGATCAGAGTAAAACTTGTATCAAAATTAAATTCTCATCAAGGAAAGCATTTTGGGGTAAATGGTTGATCGGAAACGAGAAGTTTCTCTTTCTCCTCTTCTTCTCTTTTCTTTTCTCTTTCCTCACTTTTTTTCTATATCACAGCCGCAGCTTTCAATTGGAAAAAGGTGGAAATGAAAATGGAATTGGTTTGGGGTTAAAAGGGGTTTATATAGAGGTGGTACATATACCGTTTTTGCTTTTACTAAAATTTATACTTTTAAAATACTGTAAATACCCTTTAATATTTATCATAACTTTATTTATTTAATTGAAGCATAATCAATTAAAAATATTGGGTCACGCAAAATTGTAAAAAGATTTTTATACACTTTTTTATATACTTTATCGGAATATATATATATATATATATATATATATATATATATGGACATAGTATAAAGAAGGTGAAATAACACTTGAGCAATAATATATATTTGCTTTCCCTGAATTACCATGTACTATTTGCCTTATATATTATATACGCGAGATATATATATATTATAACATATGTATAGTATATTTATTTATACTATATTATAAAGTATAGCAAAAAAAGGGTTATTATTCCGAAGCATTTGTTACACACCCGATGGCCTGCGGAGAGACAACTAGTTTCAATTAACAGCATTGTGAGAGGAACTAATGTCCGAGCAAGATTAATAGAGACGACTAGCTTTCACCCGTTACCACTGTGAGGTTTCCTATTCGTTTATATATTGTAATATGTGTTGTTTAAGTATTATTATAGTAGATCTATCAAACTTAGATTTGTTGATCCATATGTTAATTGTTGTCACTTATCATTATAATTTCTTTATAAGTGATAATGACTCCTGGAAAATGTGTAATCTTATTATGTGGTATTTGTAATATCACTTACATGTTATTTGTATTACTCTCTCTGTGATACTGTTATTGCTACTGTGCCTTCTTGGCTATTGATTTTACTGTGATGCCTTTATGGCTACGGAATAAACCTGTGATACGGTGTGTCAATATTGGCACGTGACCGTTACTAGGGACCTCAGGTGGGGACTTGACCTGTTGGGAAAGCATTGGGCTAACAACTTTGCCATTTAATTTCCTAATCCTAATTCACCTTGGTCAAGCGTGGTTGGAAGGTTTAACCATGTGAGACTGAAGGTTGTGGCGGATGTTCTGGACATCTGCATTCTCACTGGCCGTTTAGTTCAACAATGGAGTGTGAGGTAGCTTCATCTGATTCTGAGGAGTTACAAGGTTGGTATTTGGTTATATCTGCTCTCTGGTATGATCACGGACCCATATGTGGCCATGACTGCTTATATATATTATTGTGTGTTTGTGTCTATATATATATATATATATATGTGTGTGTGTGTGTGTGTGTGTGTGTGTGTGTGTGTGTGTGTGTACATATCTGCTCTATGTACTTTCAACTGTAGTTGTTTGTGATAACTACACTTTATGCACACACCGAACCTCACCGTGTTTAAGAACTCACACCTCTTGGGAAAACCTTTTCAGTCTGACATGTATGGATGGATAGTGAGAATGGCTTCTGAAGAGAGTTTGAGAAAGCCATAGTACTTGAGTAAACTCAACTTATTTATTCATGATAAAAGAATGAGTAGCTTGAAGGAGAGAGGTCCTAGTAGAGTATTAAGTGCTATGGGCGGCTAGATACTCCTATGGGTGGCTATTTCATAATAGGACAAAATAGAGTTACTTTATGACATATTAATTGTTTATACAATACAATTACTATGTCATGTTATAAATAATGTATACAAGTAAAGTGTTACATGAAATAATAAGGTAATATTTCCACACACCCCCTCAAACTGGGTTGTATATGTCTATACATCCAAGTTTGCTACTCATTCTGCTGAACATAAGCGGTGGAATGACCTTTGTGAGAATATCAGCATTCTAGTCTGCTGAGGGAACATATTGAAGTTGAATGATTTGGGCATCAATCTTCTCTTTAAGGAAATATCTGTCAATGTCCACATGTTTAGGCTTATCATGATGAACAGGATCCTCTGCCATGCATAATGCTGAATTATTGTCACAGCAGAGTATGATAGGTTGCAGAAGGGGTTGCTGAAGTTCAGTAAGGACTCTTTTCAGCCATAGTGCTTCACAAATGCCCAAAAAAAGTGCCATGAGTTCAGCTTCAGCACTGTTTCTAGAGACAGTAGGCTGTTTCTTGCTTCTCCAAGTGACGAAATTACCCCATACATATGAACAATAGCATGTGGTAGATCTTATATCTATGTGGCAACCAGCCCAGTCAGCATCAGTATAGACCTTAACTGATCTCTCAGTAGACTTAGTGAAATGTAAGCCTTGTCCAGGAGTTGACTTTAAGTACCTCAGTATTCTGTAGACGGCATCCCAATGTTGCTCAGTAGGGCGATGCATGAACTGACTGACAAGGCTAACTCCATATGCAATATCAGGTCTTGTATGGGAGAGGTAAATAAGTTTCCCTATAAGTCTCTGATATTGTTCCTTTCTGACAGCAATATTACCCTGCACTAGTGGATTACATGGTCTACTGGAGAGATAGCTGGTTTACACCCCAACATGCAGTTTCCTTTAGCAGGTTCAACACATACTTCCTCTGTGAGACTGAGATACCCTGGTTGTTTCTTGGTATTTCCATGCCAAGAAAGTACTTGAGGTAGCCCAAATCTTTAACTTGAAACACTCTTGCCAGTAGGGTCTTCAATTTTTGGATCTCAACAGGGTCATCACCAGTAAGGATGATATCATCCACATAGACAATAAGGATGGATCTTCTCTTATTGGTTGTTTTGATAAACATGGTGTGATCTGAGTTACACTGATGATATCCAGCAGCTTTAACCACAGTAGTAAGTTTGCCAAACCATGCTCTTGAGGACTGCTTCAGGCCATATAGAGATTTCCTCAGTTTGCAAAATTTCCCTTTAGTGTGAGTGTTGGTAAAAGCGGGAGGTACAGTCATATAGACTTCCTCAGTAAGGTCACCATTTAGGAAAGCATTCTTGATGTCCAATTGGTGAAGTGGCCAGTCAAGTTGGACAGCAAGGGAGATCAGCACCCTGACCATGTTTAGCTTTGCCACAGGTGCAAATGTCTCTTTGTAGTCAAGTCCATATGTTTGAGTGAAGCCCTTGCGACCAGTCTAGCTTTGTACTTGTCAATAGTACCATCAGCATTGTATTTGATGGTGAATAGCCATTTACAGCTAACTATCTTCTTTCCTTGTGGGAGAGTCGTGAGATCCCAAGTATGGTTGTCAAGAAGAGCAGTCATTTCAGTTTTGACGGCAGCCTTCCACCTGTCATGTTTGAGAGCTTCCTATATATTCTTAGGAATTGAATGAGTATCCAAATCTTGTGTAAACATAGCAAAACCAGGAGACAAGTGATCATATGACACATAATTATAAATAGAGTGATCAGTGCATCATCTCTTTCCCTTTCTGACACCAATGGGTCTGTCATCAATATCAGTAGAAATGTTCATAAGTTTAGGAGTTTGAGGAGTATCAGCAGTTTGTTGTGGTTCAATAGGTGTAGGGAGTTCAAAGTCGTGGAGGTCATGAGTCTCGAGAGGCTTCGACGGTCGTGAATCTATTTGGGAGCTATTTGAATGTTAGGAGTTGGCTGAGGGATTGGAATGGCCTCAATTTCCTCAATTGAGGATGTAGTGGGAGTTAGAGGATTATGAGAAGAGAGAAATGCTTCTATTTCAATAATATTTCCATCTATGACTGTCTCAGTAGGTTTACTGTAGTATGGGGTTTTTTCAAAGAATTTTACATCCATAGAGTTGTAGAACCTTTTGTCAGTGGGAGAATAACACTTGTAGCCCTTTCTGTCTTTGGCATAACCTAGGAAAATACACTTATGAGCTTTGGGGTCAAGTTTGCTTCTGTGTTGGGCATGAATATAGACAAACATAGTACATCCAAAGATTTTTTGAGGCAAGTCAGCAATGAGATGAGGACAGGGATAAGTTGTCAGTAGGGTTTGGATGGGAGTCTTGAAATCTAACACTCTGCTGGGTAACCTGTTGATCAGATATGTGGATGTTAATATAGCTTCACCCCACATGTATTTTGGCACATGTGTGGTGAACATAACTGCTCTAGCCATCTCCAATAAGTGCATGTTCTTCCTCTCAGCAATCCCATTCTGCTGAGGTGTCTCTACACAGCTACTGATGTGAACAATTCACTTATCATTCAGGAAGGTGCTGAGGTTGGACTCATAGTATTCCAGGGCATTATCTGTTTTTAAGATTTTAATCTTAGTGTCAAAATGAGTGGATACCATGTTATAGAACTCTTTCAAGATGGTTCCAACTCTGGATTTATCTTTCATCAAAAACAGCCATGTGATCATGGTGTGGTCATCTATGAAGGTGACAAACCACCTCTTTCCTGTTATACTTTTAACTCTTGAAGGTCCCCATACATCACTATGAATCAAAGTGAAAGGTGTGGAGGGTAAGTAAGATATTTTAGTATACACAGATTTAGTAAGTTTGGCAAACTGACAAATATCACATTGAAGGTCAATGAGGTTACATCCTTTAAACAATTCCGGAAATAAAGACTTTAAATAACCAAAACTTGGATGACCTAGTCTATAATGCCATAATATGATATTATCTAAGGTTTGGTTGCAGGCTGCTGAGGCAGTTTCAGTCTTCAATCTTTTGTTTTCAGTAGGGTTGACCATAAACAATCCTGAGCAGGCTTTAGCTCTCCCAATCACTTTGTTGGGGAGATTTTGCATCATTAAAACAAAAGAAAATTTATAAAACCTATACTACCATGCAAAACTACCTCCTAACCGGCCGAATATCGGGTAGTTGCTAGTAAAGTTGGATAAGTACGGGGTCGATCCATAGGGAAAAGGGATGTTGAATCTAATTTTATTAATCCTTCTAAATTGTTACTCACGAAAACAAATAAACGAAGAACAAATAAAATAAACGAAAGAGCAATTAAAATAAATCTAACCTACGAAATAAAATAACACAACCTAAACTAAACTAAAGATACATGGGATCAAACAAAGGTACAAACCAAATGATTTCAACCCTAGTTCATCTCATGATTTCAATTCAAATTGTGGTTTCACCTTTACACGAGACACAAATTCCTAATTCCTTAGTGAATCTATTTCTCAAGCTATGAATTCCTAAGTCCTTAGTGAATTCAATTATCGATCTCTCCTCTTCCGAATGTTGAGACCGATATACAAACAAAACGAAGGTGTAGATTCAGTTAACTCTCGTATTTTAGAATCTAACAACCTAGATAATTAATCCATTAACTTGTCATCATTAACGATTAAAAATCTCATCTTTCTACGGTGATCTAGCTTACTCAACTTCCGTATGTTGTAAACGTATCAATAGCAAACAATCTTCCGATGTAATTCACATAATAGCATCAAAGATCATAGAAAGAATACAAAACAAATTAAACATCATGAAAATAAATAAAGGACTGA
Organism: Gentiana macrophylla; assembly: GCA_026214975.1. Lineage (NCBI taxonomy): Eukaryota > Viridiplantae > Streptophyta > Magnoliopsida > Gentianales > Gentianaceae > Gentiana > Gentiana macrophylla. The sequence goes on along the minus strand of CM047813.1, from coordinate 73,540,150 downwards.
ATAAATTAAAAGATTAAACTCACATAGTTTTGGTACATTGGATGAACTCCACGGATCATCCGAGCACAAGGCTCGGGTGACCGGCCTTGAACTCCCAAGAAAGGCTGCTGCTATTGCTTGAATAATGCGGCTGTGTATTTGATTTGTAATATATGGGATATTAGGGTTCATGCATGCGCTGTATATATATATAGGAGGTAAGGCGGTGTTTGTTTAATGTCGGCTGCAATTTCCCTTTTTTATTGGAATAAAACTTCTAAAATTCATATCTTGAGTTGTAGACCTCCAAAAATTATGATCCGAATTTCATAATTAATCTCTCGGAAAACTCTACAACTTTCATTAAGGACTCTTCTTCAGAAAACGCCTTTTTGATTAGCCCGTCGTATTACGAGTCGTTTTCGGGATTTCCCACTCGAATTCAGCAACAGCATCCAAACTTGTAACGCTCATATCTCGGGCCTCATAAGTCGGAATGAAGTGATTCAAAATCCTGTAGAATCCTCTCTTCAAGCCCTACAAATCTTCTCTTGAGGTCGAGAGTCAAATCAGTGTATATCATATCAAGAACTGCATCGGAAGTTCGGCTGCTTGAAAGCTTCATTCCAAGCTTTATCTCCATCTTCCTCCTCTTGTATCTCTCTTTCCACTTTAATCTTCAATCAAACATCATTTAGACCTCTTCCATTCCACATTTGTGCACCTAAAAGATGACAAAACCGAGCAAAACGTAAAACCATATAAAATAGATAATAAAACTACGATATTTACTCGATTTTGCATTTTAACTATTCAAAACGCCATTTGCTCAATTAATCGATTATAAGCTCGAATTCTACTTAAAAACATCCATATATGGGGAATATTGATATAAAATATATATATATAAATCATACAATTTGACCCTAAACAACACCCCCCACACTTAGCTTTTTGCTCGTCCCAGCAAAACAAAACATAAACCAAGCTCGAGACAAATAAACATCCATACAAATATGAAGTATATTCAATAACTTAGAAGTTCACCCGTGTAGTGTGTGCATGGCCATAATAAACTTCCACTAAGTTCCAAAATTTGAAAGTTATTCAAACCAAAACTAGCCCGGTTTCCCATCTAAGTTAGAAATATTCAAAAATTATAATGCATTTTACAAAACATACATATCCCAAAAAGAAATAGTAGAGAATATCTAAAACATTTCACATGCACTCAGAGAGATAATCCCTACAACATATCCTTCATTTTATACTGGGTATAAGATTAACGATAACTAAGTCCTTACTTATTCATAATAATATATTTCAATATTTTCACTTTTTCACACTTTTCTAACACACATCGTAATAAGCTTTTGCCCTCATAGCGTAATAGGACATTTCAAGATAATCCCTACCTTACTCCAATCATAAGGCAACTATAAACCGATCATCGTGAGCTTTGGTCATCATAGTGGAATAGGACATACGTGGTACACCCTACCTCACCCAAATCATAAACCAACTTCCGACACACACAATTACAATTATGTTTACTTAGAGATTTCTCGTCGGGTGGGGAAAAGATTATTTTCTAGTAGCACGCACTACCGAGCATAACACCTCAAGTAAACAATTTATTACTATTGCAAAGACATAATCACGCTTCACTTATCACATTCAAACTTACAGATATTCACAAAGATGTCATACTTTAATCCTAGAATACAAACTACTAAACTTTTCAAGAATTGTACATAAGCAAAGAAACATGCTATAATCATCAAAAATCTCCAACTAAAATGGGGTAGGCTTTCAACATTTAGCTCATCATTTACTATGGCATGTGAAAAGAGTGTCGGGTGAAACAACTAAAATTACTAAATATACGTAATATAGCAAAATGATATAAACTCAAGCAAAGATATGCCTTTGTCTACTCGATATATAACAAAAAAATTAAAATTAAGCACTTTTCATAGAAATATAAATGTAAAATTGAGCAAACGACTCATACATAGATACATATAAACCATCCTCTCCCCACACTTAGATTGCAACTTGTCCTCAAGTTATACAGAATAATAAATTAGAGAACTTAGCTGATTGGATGTCGGGCAATTCCGGAAAAATCGGTAAAACCAAAATTGTCGCATAGCTCAAGAGATCGAGAAGCATCACAGACAACCGAATACATCTTTAAAGTGCACAATAGCTATAGAAAGTATCCTGCAGACTTGATCAAAAAAGAGTCTACGGGGAAAAAGGATTATACATGTAAAACACATGGAAAAGAAGTTATAGAGATTCTTCGATTAAGCTCATAGAAAGATGAAACATATACATGGAACATTACAAAATAGTAGGCTAGGTGCAACTACATGAAAATATACTAGAATGCACCTACATGATATGCAATCCTAAAAATTAAATAAATAAAAATAAATTCGACAGGCTGCTCAGCCGAAAGAGTTTGGAGGACAACCCTACAAAGACTACGGCCTATGCAAAACTAAAAATAAAGAAAACGAGGTAGTATTACGAAACCGGCGCTAACTACGCTCAAGAAAAATAAAAGAAAAATAGAAAAACAATGCAACTAGATGATATGCAAATAAATGATATGCATCTAAATGATATGCAAAAATAAAAGAAAATAAAAGAAAGAAAACTAGCCCACTCATTTGCAACACGACATGTATAAAATAAACGTCTACCACCAAATAATGACAAAGTTACGATAAACGATGCTGTCGTTTCATTACATGCGTTGTAGACGCGCTTTAAGACTCACCAAAGGTGATAGCATTATGGAAACCCAACAGCTTAGCTATACTAAATGATATAACTCATAAGGTTTCCATCGAGCAACGGAAAACCGACGATTACTACCCAAATGAGTTATAAAAATAACAAGGAAGCACATAAGTCTCAAAGCTCACAAGATTCATCATAACGATATGTAGCATACGGAAACCGACATTAGCTACTAATTAACAATAAGACCAGCTTATAGCATACGAGAACCGATAAGAATTATAACTTGCATAGATGAATCATGCATATAAAATTAATCGCTTATTTAACATGGATTCGTAGATGGAAAGGTAAAAACATATAAGTTCGTGACATCTACGTAAAAGAGATAGCCACGTAAGCTCGTATGAAAAATCCACATCAAATAAAAGCATTGAAAATAAAATCAAGAAATTTAGAACCTGGATCAACCCGGACGAACGCTCACTTAGCTCGTAAATCGACGGGCGTTCCACCTTGCGTAGACGCTGTCGCTTTGAAAACCGACCGGACGGGCGTTCGTAGTATAGACGCCGCCTGGTCCTCTAAATCGTAATGAGATTGAAAATATTTGAACGGACGAGCGCCCAATACTTCCCGACGCTGCTTCACTGGCAGATGAAGAATCGGACGGGCGCCCAATGTAATGTACGCCGCCCATACAACAAGAATGCACAGATGCAGCAGAAAAAACACAGAAACCCTAAATACTTATGAACACAACACAAAGAATACGTATCACAAAGACAAAGAAATTTTATCAAATTAAGCACAGTGGGTTAGACTAGGTAACACATAAACATATAAACTTCACGTAAAACAAGTTGAGTAAAAACTTTTGCACATTCTTAACCTAACGGTCATCGAAACACGGCAAAATAAAAACTCTCAACTTGGTATACGCTACTTTTATTAAAAACAAAAATAAAACGTAACAAAATCGAGAACTAACAAAACTAGATTCAACATGACACCTATTCCCGGCAACGGCGCCACTTTTGTTGGGGAGATTTTGCATCATTAAAACAAAAGAAAATTTATAAAACCTATACTACCATGCAAAACTACCTCCTAACCGGCCGAATACCGGTAGTTGCTAGTAAAGTTGGATAAGCACGGGTCGATCCACAGGAAAAAGTGGATGTTGAATCTAATTTTATTAATCCTTCTAAATTGTTACTCACGAAAACAAATAAACGAAGAACAAATAAAATAAACGAAAGAGCAATTAAAATAAATCTAACCTACTGAAATAAAATAACACAACCTAAACTAAACTAAAGATACATGGGATCAAACAATTGCACAAACCAAATGATTTCAACCCTAGTTCATCTCATGATTTCAATTCAAATTGTGGTTTCACCTTTACACGAGACACAAATTCCTAATTCCTTAGTGAATCTATTTCTCAAGCTATGAATTCCTAAGTCCTTAGTGAATTCAATTATCGATCTCTCCTCTTCCGAATGTTGAGACCGATATACAAACAAAACGAAGGTGTAGATTCAGTTAACTCTCGTATTTTAGAATCTAACAACCTAGATAATTAATCCATTAACTTGTCATCATTAACGATTAAAAATCTCATCTTTCTACGGTGATCTAGCTTACTCAACTTCCGTATGTTGTAAACGATCAATAGCAAACAATCTTCCGATGTAATTCACATAATAGCATCAAAGATCATAGAAAGAATACAAAACAAATTAAACATCATGAAAATAAATAAAGGACTGAATAAATTAAAAGATTAAACTCACATAGTTTTGGTACATTGGATGAACTCCACGGATCAACAACGAAATAAACGGAAAAACTACATCTAATCTAACCCCGGATCACCTCCGAGCACAAGGCTCGGGTGACCGCCTTGAACTCCCAAGAAGGGCTGCTGCTATTGCTTGAATAATGCGGCTGTGTATTTGATTTGTAATATATGGGATATTAGGTTCATGCATGCGCTGTATATATATATAGGAGGTAAGGCGGTGTTTGTTTAATGTCGGCTGCAATTTCCCTTTTTTATTGGAATAAAACTTCTAAAATTCATATCTTGAGTTGTAGACCTCCAAAAATTATGATCCGAATTTCATAATTAATCTCTCGGAAAACTCTACAACTTTCATTAAGGACTCTTCTTCAGAAAACGCCTTTTTGATTAGCCCGTCAGATTACGAGTCGTTTTCGGGATTTCCCACTCGAATTCAGCAACAGCATCCAAACTTGTAACGCTCATATCTCGGGCCTCATAAGTCGGAATGAAGTGATTCAAAATCCTGTAGAATCCTCTCTTCAAGCCCTACAAATCTTCTCTTGAGGTCGAGAGTCAAATCAGTGTATATCATATCAAGAACTGCATCGGAAGTTCGGCTGCTTGAAAGCTTCATTCCAAGCTTTATCTCCATCTTCCTCCTCTTGTATCTCTCTTTCCACTTTAATCTTCAATCAAACATCATTTAGACCTCTTCCATTCCACATTTGTGCACCTAAAAGATGACAAAACCGAGCAAAACGTAAAACCATATAAAATAGATAATAAAACTACGATATTTACTCGATTTTGCATTTTAACTATTCAAAACGTCATTTGCTCAATTAATCGATTATAAGCTCGAATTCTACGAAAAACATCCATATATGGGGAATATTGATATAAAATATATATATATAAATCATACAATTTGACCCTAAACAACACCCCCACACTTAGCTTTTTGCTCGTCCCGAGCAAAACAAAACATAAACCAAGCTCGAGACAAATAAACATCCATACAAATATGAAGTATATTCAATAACTTAGAAGTTCACCCGTGTAGTGTGTGCATGGCCATAATAAACTTCCACTAAGTTCCAAAATTTGAAAGTTATTCAAACCAAAACTAGCCCGGTTTCCCATCTAAGTTAGAAATATTCAAAAATTATAACAGGCATTTTACAAAACATACATATCCCAAAAAGAAATAGTAGAGAATATCTAAAACATTTCCTCGATGCACTCAGAGGATAATCCCTACAACATATCCTTCATTTTATACTGGTATAAGATTAACGATAACTAAGTCCTTACTTATTCATAATAATATATTTCAATATTTTCACTTTTTCACACTTTTCTAACACACATCGTAATAAGCTTTTGCCTCATAGCGAATAGGACATTTCAAGATAATCCCTACCTTACTCCAATCATAAGGCAATATATAAACTGACCGTCGTGAGCTTTTGGTCATCATAGTGGAATAGGACATACGTGGTACACCCTACCTCACCCAAATCATAAACCACTTCCGACACACAATTACAATTATGTTTACTTAGAGATTTCTGGGCCGGCAAAGGGAAAAGATTATTTTCTAGTAGCACGCACTAATCGAGCATAACACCTCAAGTAAACAATTTATTACTATTGCAAAGACTTAATCACGCTTTCACTTATCACATTCAAACTTACAGATATTCACAAGATGTCATACTTTAATCCTAGAATACAAACTACTAAACTTTTCAAGAATTGTACATAAGCAAAGAAACATGCTATAATCATCAAAAATCTCCAACTAAAATGGGGTAGGCTTTCAACATTTAGCTCATCATTTACTATGGCATGTGAAAAAGAGTGTCGGGTGAAACAACTAAAATTACTAAATATACAGAATATAGCAAAAATGATATAAACTCAAGCAAAGATATGCCTTTGTCTACTCGGGATATAACAAAAAAAAATTAAAATTAAGCACTTTTCATAGAAATATAACAGAAATTGAGCAAACGACTCATACATAGATACATATAAACCATCCTCTCCCCCACACTTAGATTGCAACTTGTCCTCAAGTTATACAGAAATAATAAATTAGAGAACTTAGTCGATTGGATGCCGGCAATTCCGAAAAATCGGTAAAACCAAAATTGTCGTGATAGCTCAAGAGATCGTGGAGCATCACAGGACAACTGAATACATCTTTAAAGTGCACAATAGCTATAGAAAGTATCCTGCAGACTTGATCAGTGCAAAAAGAGTCTACGGGGAAAAAGGATTATACATGTAAAACACATGGAAAAGAAGTTATAGAGATTCTTCAGATTAAGCTCATAGAAAGATGAAACATATACATGGAACATTACAAAATAGTAGGCTAGGTGCAACTACATGAAAATATACTAGAATGCAGCCTACATGATATGCAATCCTAAAAATAAAATAAATAAAAATAAATTCGACAGCTCAGCCGAGCAAGTTTGGAGGACAACCCTACAAAGGACTACGGCCCGTGCGTAAAACTAAAAATAAAGAAAACGAGGTAGTATTACGGAAACCGACGGTTAACTACGCTCAAGAAAAATAAAAGAAAAATAGAAAAACAATGCAACTAGATGATATGAAGCTAAATGATATGCATCTAAATGATATGCAAAAATAAAAGAAAATAAAAGAAAGAAAACTAGCTCACTCATTTGCAACACGACATGTATAAAATAAACGCTCTACCAAATAATGACAAAGTTACGATAAACGATGCAGGTTTTTCATTACATGCGCAGTGACGCGCTTTAAGACTCGTCAAAAGTGATAGCATTATGGAAACCCAACAGTTAGCTATACTAAACAGATATAACTCATAAGGTTTCCATCGTAGCAACGGAAAACCGACAGTTACTACCCAAATGAGTTATAAAAATAACAAGGAAGCACATAAGTCTCAAAGCTCACAAGATTCATCATAACGATATGTAGCATACGGAAACCGACATTAGCTACTAATTAACAATAAGACCAGTTATAGCATACGAGAACCGACAAGAATTATAACTTGCATAGATGAATCATGCATATAAAAATTAATCGCTTATTTAACATGGATTCGTAGATGGAAAGGTAAAAACATATAAGTTCGTGACATCTACGTAAAAAGAGATAGCCACGAAGCTCGTATGAAAAATCCACATCAAATAAAAGCATTGAAAATAAAATCAAGAAATTTAGAACCTGGATCAAACCCGGACGAACGTTCACTTAGCGCTCGAATCGACGGGCGTTTCCACCTTGCGTGACGCCGCCGCGCTTGAAAACCGACCGACGGGCGTTGAAAAGTATAGACGCTCGCCTGGTCCTCTAAATCGTAACAGATTGAAAATATTTGAACGGACGAGCGCCCAATACTTCCCAACGCTGCGTTCACTGCAGATGAAGAATCGGGCGGGCGCCCAATGTAATGCACGCCGTCCATACAACAAGAATGCACAGATAAATAGAAAAACACAGCAAAACCCTAAATACTTATGAACACAACACAAAGAACACAGATCACAAAGACAAAGCAATTTTATCAAATTAAGCACGAGGGTTAGACTAGGTAACACATAAACATATAAACTTCACGTAAAACAAGTTGAGTAAAAACTTTTGCACATTCTTAACCTAACGGTCATCGAAACACGGCAAAATAAAAACTCTCAACTTGGTATACGCTACTTTTATTAAAAACAAAAATAAAACGTAACAAAATCGAGAACTAACAAAACTAGATTCAACATGACACCTATTCCCCGGCAACGGCGCCACTTTTGTTGGGGAGATTTTGCATCATTAAAACAAAAGAAAATTTATAAAACCTATACTACCATGCAAAACTACCTCCTAACCGGCCGAATACCGGGTAGTTGCTAGTAAAGTTGGATAAGTACGGGGTCGATCCACAGGGAAAAGGGATGTTGAATCTAATTTTATTAATCCTTCTAAATTGTTACTCACGAAAACAAATAAACGAAGAACAAATAAAATAAACGAAAGAGCAATTAAAATAAATCTAACCTACGAAATAAAATAACACAACCTAAACTAAACTAAAGATACATGGGATCAAACAGTGCACAAACCAAATGATTTCAACCCTAGTTCATCTCATGATTTCAATTCAAATTGTGGTTTCACCTTTACACGAGACACAAATTCCTAATTCCTTAGTGAATCTATTTCTCAAGCTATGAATTCCTAAGTCCTTAGTGAATTCAATTATCGATCTCTCCTCTTCCGAATGTTGAGACCGATATACAAACAAAACGAAGGTGTAGATTCAGGTTAACTCTCGTATTTTAGAATCTAACAACCTAGATAATTAATCCATTAACTTGTCATCATTAACGATTAAAAATCTCATCTTTCTACGGTGATCTAGCTTACTCAACTTCCGTATGTTGTAAACGTATCAATAGCAAACAATCTTCCGATGTAATTCACATAATAGCATCAAAGATCATAGAAAGAATACAAAACAAATTAAACATCATGAAAATAAATAAAGGACTGAATAAATTAAAAGATTAAACTCACATAGTTTTGGTACATTGGATGAACTCCACGGATCAACAACGAAATAAACGGAAAAAACTACATCTAATCTAACCCCGGATCACCCGAGCACAAGGCTCGGGTGACCGGCCTTGAACTCCCAAGAAGGGCTGCTGCTGTTGCTTGAATAATGCGGCTGTGTATTTGATTTGTAATATATGGGATATTAGGGTTCATGCATGCGCTGTATATATATATAGGAGGTAAGGCGGTGTTTGTTTAATGTCGGCTGCAATTTCCCTTTTTTATTGGAATAAAACTTTTAAAATTCATATCTTGAGTTGTAGACCTCCAAAAATTATGATCCGAATGTCATAATTAAGCTCTCGGAAAACTCTACAACTTTCATTAAGGACTCTTCTTCAGAAAACGCCTTTTTGATTAGCCCGTCGTATTACGAGTCGTTTTCGGGATTTCCCACTCGAATTCAGCAACAGCATCCAAACTTGTAACGCTCATATCTCGGGCCTCATAAGTCGGAATGAAGTGATTCAAAATCCTGTAGAATCCTCTCTTCAAGCCCTACAAATCTTCTCTTGAGGTCGAGAGTCAAATCAGTGTATATCATATCAAGAACTGCATCGGAAGTTCGGCTGCTTGAAAGCTTCATTCCAAGCTTTATCTCCATCTTCCTCCTCTTGTATCTCTCTTTCCAGTTTAATCTTCAATCAAACATCATTTAGACCTCTTCCATTCCACATTTGTGCACCTAAAAGATGACAAAACCGAGCAAAACATAAAACCATATAAAATAGATAATAAAACTACGATATTTACTCGATTTTGCATTTTAACTATTCAAAACGTCATTTGCTCAATTAATCGATTATAAGCTCGAATTCTACGAAAAACATCCATATATGGGGAATATTGATATAAAATATATATATATAAATCATACAATTTGACCCTAAACACACTTCCTGTGAAGAAGGATCCTGGAATATACACTGATTGTTATTAAACATGATTGTCCAATTTAGGTCTTTAATGAGTCTACTGACAGATATAAAGTTACAGTCTAATTTTGGAACAAATAGGACATCCTGTAGGTAGATCTTATCAGTAAGTTTAACATTTCCAAAACCTTGTGCACAGAAATAGATCCATCAAAGAATCTTAATATTGTGGAGTCCGATGACAGGCTTAAAGTGAGATATGAGCCTTTTGTTACCAGTCATATGGGATGATGCCCCAGAATCAACAATCCAAGTATCACTACTGAGAGGTGAGTGGAATATACCTGTCTTAGCATGAGTAGCTGTGTTAGTGATAGAACTACCTTCCTTTTTTTGAGCAAGGAAGGCTTTGAAGGCAGAAAAATGAGCATCCAAAGTAGTGTCCTTGTTCCCTTCTTCACTTACATGTCTGCCCTGACTCTCTCTGGTTGGTTTGGAGGGTTTAGAGGAGTTAGGCTTACCATGTAGTTTCCAGGAAGTGTCCTTGGTGTGATTTGTGCGTTTTCAGTGGTCACAGAACAACTTTCATGTCTTCTCAAAGCAGCCTTCAGAGGTCTCAATGGCCTCGATGAGCTTCCCGACCACCGTCGATCTTTGAGCTCGATGAGAGTGATCGCAGGTTGCTTTGCAAAGATCACTTTTCTCCTGCTTTCCTCATGTTTGACTTTAGCAAACACAGATTTGAGGTTGGGGACAGGTTTAGTTAGCAAGGACTCGACCTTTGACATCATCAAGAGATGGGTTCAGTCCAATAAGCAACCTAAATACCCTCTTCTCCTCAATTATATCCTTGTATAAGGTAGCATCCTCTACATCCTTCCATGCGTGAGTTTCCAACATAACTAGGTGTTGCCATGCCTTAGATAGTTGGTTGAAGTACTGAGTTACAGACAGATCACCTTGTCTGCAATTTTGTATTTGGGCTTCAAGATCATAGACCTCAGATGTATTGTCCTTTTTAGAGTAAAGGTCTCTGGAATTATCCAAGATTTCCTTAGCAATGTCATACATCATGAAGTTCTCACTGCTCTCTTTTGTCATTGACCTCATGATGATGGTCATGACTTGGTTATTTTCTGTATACCATACTTCAAACTTGGGGTCAGTTTCAGCAGGGGCAGGTTTGGAGCCAGACAAGTATCCTATCTTGCTCTGGTCTGAGATTTACATTTTCATAGATCTTGACCACAACAGGTAGTTGTTGCCATCAAGTCTGTGATTTGTAAAAGAAGAGTTTTCAATGATCCCACCTTTGAGGCTCTTTAAGCGCCATCTTGATGGTGAAGAGGCTTCAGATATTGAAGACATTCTTGATACAATAGGAGATTTTGCAGTGGATTAAAGGAGATTATGGCTCCGATACCATGAAGAGAGTTTGAGAAAGCAATAGTACTTGAGTAAACTCAACTTGTTTATTCATGATAAAAGAATGAGTATTAATAGATACAAGCTTGAAGATGAGAGGTCCTAGTAGAGTATTAAGAGCTATGGGCGGCTAGATACTCCTATGGGTGGCTATTTCATAATAGGACAAAATAGAGTTTTTTTATGACGTATTAATTGTTTATACAATACAATTAATATGTCATGTTATAAATAATGTATATAAGTAAAGTGTTACATGAAATAATAAGGTAATATTTCCACAGCTTCCAAGTTATTAGCCGGAGAAGAGGAGGGAGATATGAATGACGTAATCAACTAAGGATTAGATCAGCGCTGCGCGTGTTAAGTTAGATGGGAACAGTTTAGTCTATCCTTTTGTATTTCTATAGTTGAATTTCTTTTGAATGGTTGTAATCTTTCCATGGATAAATAAAAATGTCTTTGGATTTTAGTTTTATGCCCACAACGAGTACCATGACCCGAACCTACGTTGGGTGTATGACTTGTCATATTAATCATGCTGCACCAAGCCATCATGCTAAGTAAGTAAGAAACATAAACATGATAGACAAGACACGAACATGTTATGGTTAGTAGAGTGTAAAGTACTGGTTAGTAGTAGCTTACGTAAGTTTGATCATTAGGCTACAGACTATAAGTAAGTAGCTAATGACACGAACAAATATGTGCAAGATGAATTGAATTTAGTTAATATGTCATGTTTTCTATGCATTGTTCAACTAGGTTTCAAAGTGGATTTCCCTATGTTTCGAGATATGCCTTCAAAGATGTTAAACACTCCACACGTAATGTTTTTAAAGTAGTTTTCTTTATTCTTTAAGTCTATGCCTTCAACTTGTTCATTAAACTGGATGAAATAGATTCGTATAATGTCTTCCGACATACGACAAATTAAACATGAATCTCTCCTTTATTCTTCTTTCTCCTTACTAAGCTTGATACGTAAGCTTACTCCTTTATTTAAAACAAAATTAAATGCAGCTTAAAAACGAGTTGGATGATGAGTTTGGAAAACAATCTTATGAATTGAGTTAGGAAGCTCTTCATGTTTCAATAGTTTCCCTTTTAGACAAGTTGTGTTGTTATAAATGTTAACATTTATTTGTGATTTAGTGTGACAGCGGTTGTAATCGGTTGAGTTAATTAATCGAAGACCATTGGGGTCAGTCTTCCGAATCTCTTGCTTGTTTCTCTTTTTCCACGCGTTTATTAATTAATCTGATATGACTTGAACTTTACGTGATATTTGGGTTTACTCTAAATATCATGTGCCAAACGTTTTTTTCCCTGGATAATTAGGACTTGGTAGTATTCGGGACATGGGCTTTACAAAAGATGGCATAAGGCAAATGCATAAAGTTGAGAATTTAATTAATTATATTCATAAAATATATTAGTATAGAATATTTTATAAATCATTGTTTATCAGTCGATTCGAGTATTAGGCGAGTTGAGCTTGAATCGATCTTGCCATATTTTATGAAAATTTAATGAATTTTTAATAAACATTCGAGCTGATGAGCCAAGCTGATTTATAGTACTTAACGAGTTGAGATATTGCCATTTTCGGGATCGATCCGAGTCTTAACACTAAAGCCATAGTTTTTTAGTCAAGTCAAGCTTGAGTTTAGATAGTATTGACTCGATTCGACTCAGTTACACCCCAGTTATATGAATAGAATATTTGAGTCAATTTTTTTAATAAATGTGAAGGGTTTCAATATCTTAAATACAACCAAATATACAAACATTTACGGTCCTAATACAAGTACTCTTAAGAACAAAACCAAATCAAATCTGATAAGGAAATTATCAAATCAATGACTACTTCAGCAGCAAAACGAATTGAATCTCACACAAAAATAAAAAATCTTACATTTTGTGGAAAAATTTTAAATCAAATTCATTGACCCGTTCTTGGGAAGGAAAAAAAAAAGTCCTTCAAAAACCGTAAACGGGGACATCACTCAGTTTTTATAGGCCCTAGGTTAGATAATCAAAACGGGAACCTTTGAAATAAGTAATCGGTTTTTACATGTTTAGACAAATAAATTTAATGAACCCCCCAAAAAAATGGGCCCCAAAATTTTGATCGTTTGGCCTTGTTGATCTATGCCGAGGGACGGGCCTGACTAGGGACGACTGCAGGAATTGTGTGACACGGGTCAGGAATCGATAACAACACATCGTATTACAAGTTTCTAATGCATTATATAAAAAATATATGTATATAATGGGTCAAGAGTCAATATTTGAAAATTTTAGCGGTTTAGTTAGTAGATATTAGTACATAAAAATTTTAAGTAATGTAAAAGATACATTGAATTTTTTATTTTTATTTTTTATTGACCGTCAATAGGTATGAAGATGTTTGCCGAGGGATGTTTGATCTGACGCTTCATTCGACGATGGATTATTATGACCAGAAGAATGGAGTAATATTGGTTTTGACTGACTATTTGAGCTTGATGCTTCCGTAATATCTGAAAACGAAGACCAATTAGGAGCAACGGTTTTGGTGTTACTGACGAAGAAACCAGGCTCGGATGGTGTCGGTAGAGTGAGTGTTGAGCTCTGTAACATATGAATCACTGCAGCCATTGTAGGTCGATTGCCTACTTTTTCTTGGACACAAAGTAAGGCTATGTGTATACATCTCATCATGTTTTGCATCGAATCCGAATCAACGGTCAGCATAGGATCTATTAGATCTGAAGCTTTATCTTCTTTCCATGTTTTGTAAGCCTAACATGGAGAAATGGTTAGTTATAAAAAGTGTTGTATCCTTCCTGTATATTTACTTTGACACCATGCATAATCTGTTGGGGAAATTAATCATTTAAAATGTTGTCTAACATGAAATCAGAAGAACGGTAAGGAAAACACATGTATGAACAGAAAAAAAAAAAACGGGAGGACTAGAAAACTTATACACTAAGGCGAGTGCAGCATGATAACTTTTGGAAGAGATAGTTTTTGAGAAAGCTTGGAGCTTTATTGATAAAGTAGGGATATAAATACAAGTAGTAGAAAACCAACCACTAATCCAATTCCTATAAAAGAGGAATCATGGGATCATGGCTTAAAACCAACAAAAAAACTACACTAGTAATAGGAAAATATGCTGAAAATCGAAAATAACTTGCCTAACATAGCCTTAGGTAACATGAAACTCAATCAACATAACTTCTAACACAACACTCTTTATTTTTTGTCAGAGTCTCTACTACGTTTAATTAAAAGGGAGATGGGTTCAAAAGGACCAAATAAATTTAGAAATGGTAGAATAGGACACAATCAACTAAACAAGGTTCATAAGGACAAAATTCAATGAAAATGTACCGAATTACCCTTTCACACTGAAAAAAAAAATTAAATGATGTGATACATTTATGATATATGATCAAGCAACGAGGAAAAAAAATTACACGAAACTTAGGGTAAGCATTTAACAAGTTGCATTAATTAATAGTGGTTGCGGTTGCCAATTGATCTACAAGGAAAAAAATCAATGAAAATCAAAGGAAAGCAATTAAAACAAAATCATATCCCAAACCACCAAATCAGCAATCCGAATCTCCATAAAACCACTGGAACAATAACATATATGTGGGATTTAGCAACATAGTCACTATATTATTATACAATGTCACTACTTCATCACTACAACACTACTTCATTACAATGAAAGTCATGCAGTGACATTTAGCGACATAGTCACTTTATTATTACAATGTCACTAATTCGACATTACATCACTATTTCATCACAATGTCACTTCCAAACAAGCATTGTATACACCGATGACACTATAATGTAATGACTATGTTATTTAATCTCATCAAAAGATATTTCGTAGCAGTGACATTGTAATTATATAATGACATTACGGTGACCTTTTTATAACAGTGACATTGAATAATGTAGTGACATTGTAATATAATGACTTTTTCGTAGTAGTGATAGTGACATTGTAATTATATAGTGACATTGTAGTGACCTTTTTATTATAGTAGATTTTTGTCCAGAAGGACAAAATTATCAAAAAATCGGGATAGAAAGATATTGTAATTTAATCAAGACAAAAGTAACAATTATGAAGTAACATATATGAAGTAACAAAATGTGGAATAAAGTAAATATGAAGTAACAATTGTGAAACACAAAGTAACATTAACACGTGAAGTAACAATTTTAAAGTAACAATTGTGATTTTTCTCCTTTATAATCATGAAAATGTTACTTTTGTCCTTCCAGACCCATTTATTAATTTTTTTGTCCTTGTGGCCCCTTCCCCCTTTATAATAGTGACATTGAATTATGTAGTGACCTTATAATACAATAACTTTTTCATAATGGTGACATTGTAATTATGTAATGACGTTGTAATGCACTAACTTTTTCGTAGCAATGACACTGTAATTATGCAGTGGGACCGTAATGCAATGACTATGTTACTTAATGTAACTACAAAGTCTTTTTATGAGAATGACATATTAATTTTATAGTGATGTAATGCAGTGATTGGGTAATCTTGCTGACTTGATTGGGCTGAAATCTTGTTTGAACGGGGAGTAAATGTGGTGAATGGGGTAGTTATTTCTGGAAATAAAAATTCTTGTAAATTGGCTACAAATCAATGTAACAACTTTGGAGATTTGGATTTATGATTTTGTATTTTTTGTGTTCCATATTTACTGCTATTTTTTTTTTTTTTTTTTTGTAAATTATAGTGCGATTTTGTGTTTAATGTTGGTTTAATTTTTTTCAATTATATTGCATATCCCTATTTAATGCTGATTTAATTTTAATGCATATCCGTGTATAATGCTGATTTTTTATAGTGCATATGCATTATTGGATAATCAAAACAATTTTGTCCTTCTTAACCCATGTCTTTTTGCTATGTCCTTTTTGACATATTAAGTATGAAATTGTTCTTTTTCTACCTTTATCCATAATTTGAATAAAGAACGCATTTTTTTTTACTGCAAGTGCCCTAATAAATGATAGATAAACCATACTTACATATGTGGGAAGGTCCTCCAGGCTGTCTTCGGTCAGGGAAGAGTAGGTTTTTTTGCCACATATAATTTCCAAAAGCAAGATGCCATAGCTGTACACATCAGACTTCACAGAAAACAGTCCATGCATTGCATATTCTGGTGCCATATATCCACTGCAAAATCCATCAACATTATATCAACACTGAATTATTGAAGCTACAATATTTTTAGACTACATCTATAACTTATATTTTGAGAATGATGTCCAACCTTTATACGTAGTTGGGGTCATATTTTCAACATGGTATCACACTCGCCAATTTATATTGTTTAAGTGTTATAGGCTCACATTTGAGAATACAGGTAAAATTATCCACATTGGGACTTGCTATTGTTTTCGGGGGAGTCTTTTCACGCCTTTATATAAACTATTCCGATCAAATAAGTGTCTGAAAATAATTTTTACCCTGACCAAAATTGATTCAGAATGTTGGATGCTTTCTATACTCGGTACTGGTCAGAAAATACATTTGATACTTTCGGACTATAATTCTGTTGGTAAACTATTTAATATTCTGCCTAAAATTAGGCCAGAATCAATTAGTCTTACAACGTCATCAATGATGTAAATGTTTTTTTTTTATATTAGTTTCATCAAAATCTATGGTGTAAAAGTGTATTTGTTATAACAATTATGATGATTTCGATGTGTTTGTTGTTTTTAATCATGGTATGACACATAATAACAATCAATATGTACTATGATCATTGATGTCAAAATGTGATATGTCACTTTGTTGTGAAATGCACATTATGAGTGCGAAAAGAAAACAAAAAACTATAATCAAAGAAGAATAAGGGAAATGCTATGCCTACAATCACCCAGACACAACGAGTGACACAATATGTTTTTACACCATTGACCCTAATGTAGATCCATCATAATTAAAAGTAATGCTACATGCTTAACAATTCATTCACAACAAGTGGCATAACCTCGTTTTACATCATTGATCATCATTGACTTACAACATGATCAATGGGTCCAACATAATGATCACTGGTTTATAATGAGGTTGTGTCATCCGTTAGGACTGAATAGTCGTACCTGTATCCCATAATTAGTGGTGTAAATGCATGTTGTTCCCTCATTTTGTCTGAGAGGTTGTGGTTATAGCATTTCCCGAACTTACAAGGTCCCGGCAATTCTTTTAGTAAGGACTTCACCCTCGTCCAAAACAAATAGCCTGGCCATACCAAAATCAGAAATTTTTGCATTCATCTCTCCATCCAGAAGAATGTTACTTGGTTTGAGGTCTCGATGAATAATCATCATACGTGAATCTTCATGCAGATAAAGGATACCCCTCGCGACGCTCTTTATTATTTTGTATCTCCGTTCCCAATCCAACCTTAATCGATTTACCGGATCTGTTTCAATCGGCAAAATGTTGTAATTAATAGAACACAACAAAGATTCTATTTAAAGTATTCGGTGTCATTGTTTCGATGCAGTGTAGATTAGGGAGGTAAGCGATCCGATTCGATTCGATCATTAGGTTTATTCAGTCGAACAAATTTCCAAAGTTACCAACTTGAAATGGATAATGCTCACTGGGTGAATCACGAGCACCTTCGAGGTATGTTTGACTTTTTTTTTTTGAATTAAATAGAATATGTGTTTATATTCTAAAAGTGTATATATGACTTTAAAATAGTCATACATATGTTGCATTTGAAACTAATATGCTAAAAGAAAAATGATATCTCAGACAAAACATCCAAAATACCCAATGCAGAATAATAAAATCTAAAATCTGATAAAAATTAGTCCAATTTATTTATAACGAGCATGCTCACGAATAGTCTATATCAAACATGTCAGTTTTCTTCGAGTTTATATTCACGAGCTAACAAGCCGAGTATTGGAATTGAAATGCTTCAGATTGACTCATATAGTATTCTATATGCCGTATTCAAGTCCAGCCATATCGATCTCGAACCATATCAAACCGATCGAACCATTGAACAAAAAATTAACCCTAATGCAAATATGTCACGTTCCTTCTATAAATAGAATAAAGAGGTAGATGCTTACCGAAGAGGGCCTTATCAAGGCTCCCGTTCTCCATGAACTCGTATATCACAAGCCTCTCTGTTTGCTCTAAGCAAAAACCCAACAATTTGACCAAACATTTATGTTGCAACTTAGCTAGCGATTTGACCTCATTCATGAATTCGTTTTCTCCTTGACCTGATGTTGTAGATAGTCTTTTCACAGCTATCTCTTTTCCGTCAGAAAGAACACCCTAAAATATATATATGCACGGTCAAATGACCATCCTGTTATGACAGTAAAATCACAGTTGAAGAAACGAAAACGAGCATTACACGATACCTTGTAGACTTCACCGAATCCGCCTCTTCCCAACTTGTTAGCAGTTGAGAAATCCTCTGTTGCAGCTTTTATTAAAGAAAAATCATATTGTCTTGTATGTGTATCACGGATTTCATTTAGTTTTTTGAGTTTTTCTTCTTCTACAAAAGCTAGCAGTGATGCAATATACTCATCAGATTTAACAACCAAAACTTCAATTCTTGAAGGCAATATAGCAGGAAAAATATTTCACTCTGAAGTCTGAACTAACCTCTATTTGCTTTTTGCCGTCTTCTTCGTCTAGTGACTAAAACACAGAGACTTAGTGCTAGAACTAACAATGCCACAATTGCACAAACAGCGATAATGATTTTCTTTGTTTTCTTACTCTTTCCTGCAAAAATAAATAAATAAATAAATAATTCAAGAACTTGAATATTTGGTAAGAAAAACAGGAACATAAACCATAGCCGTTAACGACGACAACGAAAGATAAATAACATAAGGAAAAAGACAAAACAACAATTTTACGTGATCCGATCAATGTAACCTACGTCCACGAGCAAAGAAGATAATAAAATACAGTACAGAAATAAAAAAGATAATGTTGAACCTAAAGACAACAGTTAAAATATGGTAAGACAATTGATGGGTTATCTTAATTGGTACCTTTGGTATTTGGTAAAAAAATAAATAATAATAAATAGTCTAAAGGCTAATTATACATCTAGCCTCACGGAACCAATGTTAGACTTTAGTCCACTACTTAACAAATTTTCATATTAGGACAAAAACTCACGATCAGAAATGGTAATATCGTTCCATTTCTCCACATAATCTAGAATCTTCAATTTTAAACGAAACTTCTGAACATAAAGGTCATACTAGACCCTCTCTGGTGATAATATCGTAAATAGAAACATTCCTCATGATAATCGTCTCTCTGATTTTTTCTCATTTTTGAGAAAGACGACATCGGAAACAATAAGTTGTCACATCCCAAAGGTGACTCTCCGCCGTCATGATGGCATTGCTGGAAGTTTGAAAAACCTCGGCTCTGATACCAGTTTGTTAAGAAAAACACAATTCCGAACGATAACCATTAACAACGATAATTGAAAATAACTAATGGAAGGAAAAAAAAAAATGAAAAATAACTAACATTAGGGGAAAAAAAACGAAAAATAACCAACGAGATACATTATACATAAAAATAATTAAACACCTGCATTGAAATATACTTGCTCCTCCTTAAAGTAGTATATCTCAAAGCGAAAAGCACAGCTAGGCGTTAGATATCTTGCACCCACAACATGATCACAGCAACTAAGCAATTCATTTTTGGTATGATTCAAGCACGATTTGCAATCGTCCAATGAAATATCAGCAGTGCACTGCATCAATCCATATATTGTCTCTCCAATACGGTTTCTGCTTGCACCTGCTGAGTATGTTTCACCAAGGTAGGAGGACGTTCCCATTCCTTGGATTAGACGACCGGCAAGTGAAGCGAGATCCTGAGAAAACCGATATGCGTTTGTTGCAATAACCGTAGTAGAGTTTATTTGCTTGTAAAAAGGAGTTAAGGACATGTTTCCAATGATGTTGTTGTTGGAGTATCTAAACATGCAATCATCATACCATCCGATGGCCTCCTTTTGATTTGGACATACTTTTGTAAGCTCATTTGCAGCGTCTTTAATACAACGGTCACACGACGATTCGGTATCAACATATACCCAGCAAAAAGCGATGGCGCTGACTTGGTCAACGCCGCCTCCGCCTAATGTATGGCTGTAGGATCCCTCTGTTTTGATACTGGTGGTAACTAAGGAGATGATTTCCTTGAGATTTGAGTGGAATAAGCTGTCCAGCTGATAAGTGTAATTTCCAATTGTGTTTGTGCAATTGTAGCTTATTAGCAAATTTTGTGCAGATATCTGCACGCAAACATTTATGTACAACAACAACAACAACAACATTGATGAGACAATAATCCCACGCCGACAGCCCAACAAATCCTCCTCCGCCATTGATTATTTCTGAAAAAAATGATTGATTCAAGGAAGCAAAAGCAGAGAGTCAAGAAGGAGAAGGGCGAGATGTACGTGGATGGGTAGGCATCTCAAAGTGGATAAATTAACAACAAGAGCCTCATATCGATCATACTCCTCTAGAATCTGCTTGAACGGCGGTTTTTGGTCAAAATTTTGAATTGGTGAGAAAAGACTCATCAGAGACAATAATTAAGAGAGAAGGAGAAGGAAGTGGGGAAGAAAATGTCATATACTGGTCTTGGGTTGACTTAGTGTATCTCAAATCGAGCATTTAACTGGAAACGAAAACTTTGTTACTAATAAGTTTTGATGATACGGGGTTTGGTAGGTACACAGGCGTTTTTGGATTTTATTTAACTAATACAGGTAGTTCGCGTTTTGTATTTTTTTCTTTTTTTTTCTTTCTGTTTTCTGTGATAGAAATAAAAATTTGTTCTTAATATGAATGCTCGGTTACCTGCATGTTAGGGTACTGGACGGGCGTTCACTTACGTGAACGCTCGTTCAGTCATCGAATTTGCACAGAAAACAGCAGGAAAAACACAGAAACCCTAATTATCCTAAACAAAATCATCACAGCAGCCTTATCACATTAAAGCACAGAGGGTCAGATTAGATAACACAAACATGTAATTCACGTGTCATAAATCGAGTAAAAAAACTTTTGCACATTCTTAACCCAACGGTTATCGAAACACGGCAAAATAAAAAAACCTCAATTTATTCAACGCTACTTTTATTGAAAAACAAAAACAAAAAAACACGTAACGAAATAGAAAAATTAATTCAATTAGATTAAACAAAACACCGATTCCCGGCAACAAATAACCACTTTTGTTGGGAGATTTTGCATCATTAAAACAAAAGAAAATTTATAAAACCTATACTACCATGCAAAACTACCTCCTAACCGGCCGAATACCGGGTAGTTGCTAGTAAAGTTGGATAAATGCACGGGTATCAATCCTCGTGAAAAGGGATATTGAATCTAATCTAGTTAATCCTTCTTTATTAACTAAAACCTAAACCTAAACTAAAACGGAAAATAATCGACAGAGGATTGTTAATCCAAAGCCGTGAAGGATAAAAGCGATAAAAACATAAATAAAACTACATCTACGAAAAACAAGAAAACTAACTAACAACTGAACAAACATGAACAAACCATGATCAACCTATTCCCAACAACCATCACCCCACCGAAATCAACAAGATAGACAAACATTCATTCATTAGTTATCTTGGATTATTATCTTTTCTAATGAAGCGTTTCTCTTCCGATTTATCACGCCATTAATTAGTTTACCTTCCGGTCTTAACTAATATCGATACAAATCAAAGATATGGATTGAATCTAACCTAACAACATTATCCTCAACTTCCGCTTGTTGGAATAATTATTGTCAATCTCCTCACGATAATCTAATGAATCTATTAACTTCCGTTATCTAAATTCGATTAACATGCGGCATAAAAACATGAAAGAGAACAAGAACAACATAATGAATTAAACACATGAAAATCCTATCTTTCCGGTAACGGTGATATCCTCAATTCCAATCTAAGATAATCTTGCATCGAATTAATCAAATTGTGATCCTCTCGTAAATCTAGATATTTAACCTACGAACTTCCGTTATGTATAGATTAAAGATCTACTCTTTCCTATGGTGATCTAAACTACACCGACTTCCGTCATACGGTAGCATCAAATCATGCAATCATCTTCCGATTTATAGTGCAAGATACAAATAAACATAGAAAAGAAACAATTCGAATTAAAACTTACAAAACATCCATCGAAAAGAATTAAAGTTGCAGCCGGAAAGAGGGAGCTTCAAGGCTCATCCATGGCTGCTCAACTTCATCATCACTCGAACAAGAAGAAAGAAAAATGAACTAACTACCTAATCTAACTAACCTCCGGCCGACCAAGCATGGAGCTTGGCGGCCGGGCTGCTCTCTCAAAAATTTAGGGTTCAAGAGAAGCTGGGGCGTATTTGATAATGATTAGGGTCGAAGAGAGCTGCTGTATTTATAGAAAATCGAGGCGGTTGCTACAACGATAACGGTGCCGGACGCCCGTTTGAAGATCCGGACGCCCGTCCACTATTTTCAGCAACAGCATCTAAACTTATAACGCTCATATCTCGGGCCTCGTAAGTCGGAATGGAGTGATTCAAAATCCTGTAGAATCCTCTCTTCAAGCCCTACAACTCTTCTCTTGAGGTCCAGAGTCAAATCGGTTGTTATCATATCAAGAACTGCGTCGGAAGTCGGGACTACCGGAATCTGATTTCCCAACATTCATCTTGATTGATTTCTTTCCTTATATCTTTCAATCTTCCATAACTTTGATTGATCCTTTCCAATCACGAATTCGGCTCTCTAAAATCCTCTCTCCCATCATCAATGAGTATCTACAACAATAGGAAAACATACCAAAGCGTAACGTATTTCCAAAATAACATAAAATCATCAATTACGCACATAAATCGTTACGCTTTGAGATTTAACTATTAAAAACATCATTTACTCAATATTTCCATATAAACACTTGATTCTTATGCAAATTATATAAATACGGGAAATCATTATAAAATATATCAATATAAAACGTACAAAATCACCCTTAACAACTCCCCACACTTATCTTTTGCTCGTCCCGAGCAAAGCAAAACAAAAGAAAGGCTCGAGAAAGAATATAGACACCTCAACACATATACCACATAGTCAATAAATTAGAAGTTCACCATCGTGTGTGTGCATAGCCATAGAAAACTTCCACTAAATCCAAACTTGAAAAACTCAAAGCAAAACTAGCTAATACCCCTCGTGGACTAGCAATAAATGACACTCATAAGGTGCACCTACTACAAAGCGTGACATATCCCGAAAAATATGATCGAATGAATCTAGGGCCTTTACGAAATACTCGAGAGGATAATCCCTACATCATATCTTTCGGTTTCTCTGGGGATAAGATAGACGATAACTTAGTCTTATATTCATTTCACATCAATTGTTAAGTTGATCTAACCATTTCACTTTAAACACACATTAGAAGAAGCTATTGCCCTCATAGCGAGAATAGGACATTTCGAGATAATACCCTACCTTACTCCAATCATAAGGCGACTTTTTCCTAACTGCCGTGAGCTCTTAGTCATCATAGTGGTATAGGACTTACGTGGTAAACCCTACCGCACCCCAATCATTGACTAGCTTTCGACACACCTTTCTACAATTTTGTTTACTTAGAGATTTCATCGGGCAAGTGGAAAGATTATTTTCTAGTAGCACGACCACCGAGCATAACACCTCAAGTAAACAATTTATTACTATTGCAAAGACTTAATCACGTTTCACTTATCACATTCAAACTTACGAGATATTCACAAGGTATGTCATACTTGAACTAAATACAAAGTACCATAAATCTCAAGATATATACGTAGCACTAAGCACATGACTTATAAGAAAATCAAAAATTACTAATCCAAAACGGGGTATAACTTTACAAATTAGCTCATCATTCACTATGGCTCGTGGAAAATAATATCGGGTGAAACAACTAACTTACGGAACATACGGCATACAACATCAATGAATATAACAAACCGAACAAAAACATGCATTGCTCACTCGAGACAAAACAAAAATTCTTAAAATAATTTAGCTCATTTTTGCATAAAAATAAAATCATGTAAGCAAATGTATAGATACATATCGACTTATCCCTCCCCACACTTAAATTACAAAGATGTCCTCATGGTGTGCAAAAATAAAAGAAATGTAAAACTTAGTGATTCGTTTGTTCGAAGGGAGCTATTCTCGAAGTGGGTCGACCTCACCCAGAAATGCTCAACGAATCCAGTAGACTGTGGACCATCCACCGGAAAACTGAAATCGTCTAAAGCTCACAATCGCTATCGAAAATATCCTGCACACTTGACAAACATGAAATACCTCGGGGATAGGGGGAAGATAACATATAAAGCACAGGAAATGAAGTCTAGAGAATTTTTAGATTAAGCTCATATAAAGATGGACATATACATGGAATATTACAAAATAGTAGGGCTAGGTGCAACTATATGAAAATGCATTACAATGCAATCTACGTGAAAAATCCTAAAAATAAAATAAAAACGAGGTAGTATTACGAAACCGATGCGATTAACTACACTCAAAAGAAAAATAAACTAGGTGGTATTACGAAAAACCGATGGTGACCACACTTAAGAAAAATAAAAGGAAAAATAGAAAAACAATGCAACTATATGAAATGCAACTAAATGAAATGCATTTAAATGATATGCAAAAAAAGAAAATAAAATAAAAGAAAGAAAACTAGCCCACTATATGCAACACGACATATATATAAACGTCTACCACATAATGACAAAGTTACGATAAAAACGGCAAGGTCTTTTGAACTAGTGTCTTGTGCTTTAAGACTTATCGAAAGTGATAGACTTATGAAACCAACGATCATCTATCTAAACAAGTATAACTCATATGGAGAAAGGGCGTAGCATACGGAAAACGCGATGAGCTACCCATATGAGTTACAAAAACAACAAGGAAGCACATAAGTCTCAAAGCTTAAAAGATTCATCCAGTAGTAAGTAGCATACGAAACCGACATTAGCTACTAATTAACACGAAGACCGGTTATAGCATACGAGAACCGATGTTGACTATAACTTGCATAGATGAATCATGCATATAAATATTAATCGCTTATTTAACATGGATTCGTAGATGGAAAGGTAAAAACATATAAGTTCGTGACATCTACGTAAAAGAGATAGCCACGTAAGCTCGTATGAAAAATCCATCAAATAAAAGCATTAAAATTTAAATCAAGAAAAATTCGAACCTGGACTTGCGTCCTCCATCGATCGAGACGGGCGTTCACCTCAAAATGCAGAGATTTGACGGCGTTCATCCAAACAAACGCTCGTTTGACTTGAAAACCGACGAGCGGGCGTTCGAAAGTATAGGCGCTCGTCGGTCCTTCAAACCGAATGAGTTGAAACTTTCTCGACGAACGAACGTCCATCCAACCAGGCGCCGGTTACTGCATGTTAGAAGTGCGGGCGGGCGTTCACTTACATGAACGCTCGTTCGGTCATCGAATTTGCACCGCAAAACAACAGGAAAAACACGAAACCCTAATTATCCTAAACAAAATCATCACAAAGACCTTATCACATTAAAGCACAGAGGGTCAGATTAGATAACACAAACATGTAATTCACGTGTCATAAATCGAGTAAAAAAACTTTTGCACATTCTTAACCCAACGGTTATCGAAACACGGCAAAATAAAAAAACCTCAATTTATTCAACGCTACTTTTATTGAAAAACAAAAACAAAAAAAACACGTAACGAAATAGAAAAATTAATTCAATTAGATTAAACAAAACACCGATTCCCGGCAACAATAGCCCACTTTTGTTGGGGAGATTTTGCATCATTAAAACAAAAGAAAATTTATAAAACCTATACTACCATGCAAAACTACCTCCTAACCGGCCGAATACCGGGTAGTTGCTAGTAAAGTTGGATAAGTACGGGTATCAATCCTCGTGAAAAGGGATATTGAATCTAATCTAGTTAATCCTTCTTTATTAACTAAAACCTAAACCTAAACTAAAGCGGAAAATAATCGACAGAGGATTGTTAATCCAAAGCCGGGAAGGATAAAAGCGATAAAAACATAAATAAAACTACATCTACGAAAACAAGAAAACTAACTAACAACCGAACAAACATGAACAAACCATGATCAACCTATTCCCAACAACCATCACCCCACCGAAATCAACAAGATAGACAAACATTCATTCATTAGTTATCTTGGATTATTATCTTTCTAATGAAGCGTTTCCTCTTCCGATTTATCACGCCATTAATTAGTTTACCTTCCGGTCTTAACTAATATCGATACAAATCAAAGATATGGATTGAATCCTAACTTAACAACATTATCCATCAACTTCCGTTTGTTGGAATAATTATTGTCAATCTCCTCACGATAATCTAATGAATCTATTAACTTCCGTTATCTAAATTCGATTAACATGCGGCATAAAAACATGAAAGAGAACAAGAACAACATAATGAATTAAACACATGAAAAATCCTATCTTTCCGGTAACGGTGATATCCTCAATTCCAATCTAAGATAATCTTGCATCGAATTAATCAAATTGTGATCCTCTCGTAAATCTAGATATTTAACCTCTGAACTTCCGTTATGTATAGATTAAAGATCTACTCTTTCCTATGGTGATCTAAACTACACCGACTTCCATCATACGGTAGCATCAAATCATGCAATCATCTTCCGATTTATATTGCAAGATACAAATAAACATAGAAAAGAAACAATTCGATTAAAACTTACAAAACATCCATCGAAAAAATTAAAGTTGCAGCTGGAAAGAGGAGCTTCAAGGCTCATCCATGGCTGCTCAACTTCATCATCACTCGAACAAGAAGAAAGAAAAAGCGAACTAACTACCTAATCTAACTAACCTCCGGCCGACCAAGCATGGAGCTTGGCGGCCGGGCTGCTCTTCTTTCGAAATTTAGGGTTCAAGAGAAGCTGGGCGTATTTGATAATGATTAGGGTCGAAGAGAGCTGCTGTATTTATAGAAAATCGAGGCGGTTGCTACGATACGGTGCCGGACGCCCGCTTGAAGATCCGGACGCCCGTCCACTATTTTCAGCAACAGCATCCAAACTTGTAACGCTCATATCTCGGGCCTCGTAAGTCGGAATGGAGTGATTCAAAATCCTGTAGAATCCTCTCTTAAAGCCCTACAACTCTTATCTTGAGGTCCAGAGTCAAATCGGTTGTTATCATATCAAGAACTGCGTCGGAAGTCAGGACTACCCGAATCTGATTTCCCAACATTTATCTTGATTGATTTCTTTCCTTATATCTTTCAATCTTCCATAACTTTGATTGATCCTTTCCAATCATGAATTTGGCTCTTTAAAATCCTCTCTCCCATCATCAATGAGTATCTACAACAATAGGAAAACATACCAAAGCGTAACGTATTTCCAAAATAACATAAAATCATCAATTACGCACATAAATCGTTACGTTTTGAGATTTAACTATTAAAAACATCATTTACTCAATATTTCCATATAAACACTTGATTCTTATGCAAATTATATAAATACGGGGGAAATCATTATAAAATATATCAATATAAAACGTACAAAATCACCCTTAACAGTTTCCGGTGTTGTGCCGACTACTCCACTGACAGAAAAAAGGAGATATGTTATTACGCACAAAGTTACAAAGATTTTTTCATACACTGCATTGATTACTGTTGGAGAAAATGAGGAATTGAATTAAAATGTGAATTAAAAATGATTTTATAATCATTTTATTCAGTGACTTTGTAAGCGTATTTCGGATATATTCTTGTATAGAATATATGTAATGTTTTATTAATTCAAAAACTATGTGAGTCGTAGATGAATTCAGATTTGGAATCATTCAATTCGGATAACGAGTGAATGAGAAATTAACGCTTAAAGTCGTTTTGTTGAAAAATTGATGATATGTCATATTGGGCCTATTAGGCTTAAGTGTATGTTATGAAAAGGAAAAATGGGAAGAAACTTTTCTCCCACATTGGTTGGAAGAAGGAAAAAGAAGCAATATTTATATGATATTGTTTTAGTGTAGTTGGAATAAGAAACCAACATTATACAATCGTTTTCTACGCTGGCGCGTAGGGTGCAAATCAATCCGGATTTACCTTTGGCTTTGCATGCCCGCGTGTCCTGCGTACACGAATGCAGCTCGATTTGAAGGTTCACAGTCAGAGTTCGGTTTTGCATTGCAACAGTTAATTTATTTTTCAGTCTGCTGAGAGTGAGACTTCTTTTCATGTTCTTATCCAACTTTAAGTCGTGATTAAAGCTCAGGCTTTTAGCTTTCCAAATTCCATTTATGACATTCAATTCGAGCTGAGGCTGTTCATTTCCATCAGTTTTTCCATGTCCTCTGCTATATAAACGAGCTACATGAATGGGAAGAAAAACACACTGATTCACAACACCAGAAAATAGCATACATATCACTCTTTTGCATAAGTCTGTTCTAGCATCAAGTGAAGAGAAATCTCTCAAGCCTTTCGCTCGAGTTCGCGGTGTTCGAATCAGTAGTACTACTATTCTCGAAGGTAATCTGAGAATTCCTGGAGACAATTCTTTGTAGACCGGGTACATACGAACAAATTTGTCTTAAGGAAAGAGTTCGCTCTCGGCTCGGATCGTAGCATATCCTTTTATCATTGTTATTGTATTTTCTTTCTATATTTTCTTGTATCTGTTTCGTCATCAAAATTAATAAAATTGTTGTTTAATTCGGTTTGATTATTTTAATTATACACGGGTGATAACAATTACAACATTGGTATTTATACGCACAATTCCCTAAACCCTAGCCGCCATAGGATCTTTGTCTGTATTGTCACAAATACCCCAGATGCGGATCTCAGCTTCAGCTTCAGCTGACACCACTGGACGAAACATAGCTCAACTAACCTTCTTAGACTTGTAATCAACCAGACCAGATTGCAGAACTCAGCTGTATTCACAAACTCAGCAGACTGCAGACCAGAAGGAACCTCAGTTGACTTCCACAGAATGAACACACTTACTCAGTTGACCGTCATTCTCAGCTGACTTAACAGATTAGTTCCACCAGATTAGAGATTAAGTCACTTTATTGACAAGTGGACTGTATTCGGATGATCGAACTGATCTTTTAGTCACGATTCTGTTAGATTCAGACATTTGTCGTTCCGATACGTAAGAAATAAAAAAGAGAAGGAACAAATAAATAAGGCGTGGTTAGCTCTTCTCAGGACACTAGTTGTGTCTCGGAATTCGTAAGGAAGGGTGTAATTCAAGAACACAATAGAACCCGAGAAAAGTGAAACGTACGATGGATTCTTTACGCGCGGATCGAGGATACCAGATAAAGATTCATAAGGAAGATGATGAACAAGGCATGGTGTTTACATATGTGTGTATTATGTATATATGTATATATATATATACAGTGACGGACCTAAATACAACTAATGGGGCAATTTGCCTCTCTTTTATAGTCCCCTCTTAATTTTTTTATTCGTCTAAAAAAATTTATTGCCTCATTGTCCGAGAGCCTACGTCCGCCCCTATGTACATATACATATATGTGCTTATATTTTTGGTTAAAAGATGGGTAAAAGTAGAGACTAAAAACAGAGTATTATCTGGGAAAACTAGTTCTTGGATGAACAGGTCTAGTTGTTGCGGCTATAGCTAGCAAACATTCAACTTCAAAAAGTGTTAAAAAAAATTGACAAGAGTCAATTTACGATCACAAAACACAAAGACACAAGTCCAATTTATATTGACGACGACGAGATGATTGGAACAATTAGGAAGAAAATCGTGCAAGAAAAAGATTGAGTTACTTGAGTTACATACAAATTGGGATTTATCTACACTATTTTAGGAGTAACGTTTATGGTTGATTATATGTTGACGCTCATTATTTTATATCAATTATTTTTTTATAGTATTCATTTTTTTAAAGGATTATATTAATGTTTTATGAGTTTTTATTTATTTTCCTTTATACCATATATAGAAGTATAGTGCATCTACACCATAAACCGAAGCCCGCAGAAAAAATACAAGACCAATTTAAATCAACATAAAGACATGGATTACAAATTAACCCCGGTAATATATAATAATTAACAATTAATACAACAACAATAAACACATTAAAGACACGTCACATGCAACACACGTGTCTTTTACTAGTATATATATACACCGTGCATAATGCACGGTGCATGCCCATTCCAGATTGGTATCCATCAAGTGGAGTGGGTACTGGGTTGGAAATCGAAGGGGTATTGTGTGGGTGGTTAAATGAAGGGGTAGTATTTATTTAGCTTAGAAACAATGATTTGAATCCAACCCCCTCATCCCACGTTTGATATTGTAAGTCCACCCCTCACACATCACTTCCCAATAAAGTAACACTTATTTTTATTGCACTTATGTAAATTATATTATTACATTACATATAGTATCTTATATAAAAGTAGTAATAATTATAATAAAACTATGTACAGGTCATTATATGTATGGGGCGTATCTATATCTGATAACTACTATTAACATTAACAAAGTCTATAAGAAACAATTTAATAATTATTTTGGTAGTTATTAAACTAACTTGTGTCAAACTTGTACGCAACCGCATAACCTATAAAAAAAAAACTATAGTCGAATCTTTCGGTTTTAATAATTAGATTTGTTCCCGTAAACGACGTCCGAGAAGTTTTTCCACCGACTTCTTTAAAAAACTATACAACAGCGATTGATTAATAGAGTTACACCCGACAAACGAGAGTTCGAAGACACTTAATATTTAAAAAAGTATAATGGAAAGTTCGATATAAAATAAAAAGAAAGAGTTAAATAATATACCGACATATGACATAAAAAATATAAAAAAATTCGGTGAGTAAGTCGAAATATAAAAAAATTCAAAACACGTGTCGCTATAAGTCGAAATATGTACCACCAGGGAAAAATATTCAAAAGCGTCGCTATAAGTCGAAATATGTATCACCAGGGAAAAAAATAAATAAACTGAAGGGACCAATCAGAGGGTGACACGTGTCAACCCCAAAACAAGCGCCCCTAAAAATATAAAAAAAATCAAAAAACGTCGCTATAAGTCGAAATATGTAAAAAAAAAAAAAAATTAACAAAATAAACAAAAAAGAAATTTAAAGGGCAGACCAATCAGGAGGCGACACGTGGCGTCCCCACAATGTGCCCCCCTTCTCCTTTATTTATTATATATAAGGATATGCATTGCGTATTGATTGGTGGGAAAAAATCAAATATAGTGACTTTCGTGGATAATTAAGAGCCTCATATCATACTTCTCTAGATGATGGGTAGACAAGTCAAAGTTGTTATACGGAAAAGACTTTAAGCAATTAATTGGCGATTTGTCTAAATTTTGACTTGTGAAAAAAATACTCAAGGGACAATAATCTCTATATCTATATCTGTCTCTGTTATATTGAAATAGTCAGTTGTTTTTCATCATCAAATAAATTTTATTTTTGAGGGAAAAATATTTTTATTAAGCAATATCCGCAAGCGAGAGATGATTGAAAAAACGTCATCCGGAGCGCAGTGCCAAAGATGTGCGAGTCAAAATACAAAGACGTCGAAATAAAAAGGTATGCAGGGACATTCCCCGTATGCCGAATAAAGTAAGGACACAGATGTGAAACTAGGTAACATGACCAAGCAGTCTTGTACTAGACAATCATGAGCCGTAAGATCTTCGACAGGTCTGCGGAGCCTCGAGATACACGCCAGACAATCGCTCTCTATCTGTAGTCGCTGAATCCCCAAATGACACGCTTTCTCCAAGGCCAAGAGAATAGCCTTTAGCTCCATATATTCCACCGAGTCCCCTGGATCAAAGTGATATGCAAAAGAATGAAAAACTGTCCCATGCGAATCTCGAAAATGACTCCAACCCCTACCCCCGCCTCAATAACTAACGCATCAACGTTGCCCTTTATAACTCCCTCTACTGGCCGCACCCACTTATCTACAAAGTGTGGAACAGAGACCTGCGTCCGATAAACCTCCATAGCCTCTGCATACTCTGCCGATGCTGCCAGAGAGCGCGTGCACACCGCGGAGACATAAACAGCCTGATCATCAAACACCACAGAGCACGCGCCTTCCAAATTCCCCACATGAGCCACACAAATCTCGCGGTGCCCTGAACGCCGTGATCATTTATCAATCGCATACAGAAATCCGCAAAGGAGGCAGAACGAAGGTGCCCTAAGATCCCATAAAATGGCGACACTTGCCAAATCCGACTTGCCATCTAACACTCGAAGAGCACATGCCGTAAAGTTTCCAGACCCTCCCCGCACACCAGACAATGACCATCCCCCATTTTCCTCCTATGTAATCCCTGGCCAATAGAGAGGCAATTGTGCAGACACCTCCACAAGAAATGTTGAATACGTGACTGCACAGGAAGCTGCCAGCAACTCTTCCAACTCTTACTCTCCCCGCCTGAAGAATATGGCCTTGCCACAGAAGATGGCCGATAAAGAGATAAGGCCAGGTAGTACCCAGACCGAACTATATAAACTCTCTTACAATCATAATGCCAAATCCTCCTATCTGGATGCCCACCAGGGGCTATAGTGGTCGCCAGAATGGCATCCGACTCTCATAGCCTGAATACTTGTTGAACCCGCTGCACATCCCACACTCTGGAATTAGGAATAAATAAATCCGACACCTTGGAATCTATTGAAAGCTCATGCCTTGAAAAGGTATGCGGAACGAAGGTTTCCGACTTGTCCAAGCATCATGAAACACGTACACCGAGTCCCCATCCCCAACTCGTCAATTCTTCCCATTGAACAATAGGTCCCGTCCCTCTAGAATACTACGCCAAAAAAAGGATGGCCGAGGCCCCAACCCAGCTACAAAGATGGTACTATCTTCGAAGTACTTCGCGTGTAAAACTTGAGCCACCAGTGAGCCTAGGCTGTAAGGATGGTACTATCATCAAACAATATTAAAAGAGTTAGTTGTTTTCCATCAAAAGTGTTTCTAAATTATTAAATTTTACAATCCTAATCCTAAACATGCAAAATTAATGCTATATCAATTCAATAACTAAAATAAATAATCACGTTAATGCTAAAAAATAGATAGAAAGATGTTCAACAACGCTGCCATGTAGATGTAGAAATCTGTATATGTAGTATCTCTATCTCTATTTATAATAAAAGTGTTAAGAAAACACATTTTATATTTTTTTATCAAAAGTAATAGTACTTAATTAAGAAAACACATTTAATGTTAAATATTAAGAAAATTGATTACATATACAACCTAACCTTCGTGTCATATAATGATAACCTTTTTTTTTATTTAAGTAGCACTCATTGTTATATATAAATAACATCCTAAAACATAATGATATTTATTTATTAAGATAAGTGTTGTGTTTTTTTTCCGGAAGCAAAGTATTGTTGTTTTATGGTATTTGTATGCTCACGTAGGGTAGAATATTGGCTTTATCATGGCCTGATGTGTTTTATGTGTTCTTATGTGTTTATAGTTAGTGACTTTACGTTGTATCGAGCAGATTACCATGGGCCCTAACACCCACATTGGATGTGTGACTAGTTGTATTACCCATGTTGTTTCCAAGACGACGTACCGAGTGGGGTACCATGACCCAAACCCATGTTGTGTGTATGGCTTGTCACATTACCCGTGCTGCACCAAGCCATCATGCTAAGTAAGTAAGAAATATAAATGTGATAGACATGACACAAACATGTTATGGTTAGTAGACAGTAAAGTACGGGTTAGTAGTAGCTTACGTAAGTTTGATCTTTAGGCTACACACGATAAGTAAGTAGCTAATGACACGAACAAGTATGTGCAAGATGAATTAAATGTAGTTAATATGTCATGTTTTGTATGCATTGTTCAACGGGGTTTCAAAGTGGATTTCCCTATGTTTCGAGAAATGCCTTCAAAGATGTCAAACACTCTACACGTTATGTTTTTAAAGTAGTTTTCTTTATGCTTTAAGTCTATGCCTTCAACTTGTTTTGTAAAATGGATGAAATAGATTCGTGTCATGTCTCCCGACATACGACAAACATGAATCTAGCTTTTTGATCTTCTTTCTCCTTACGAAGCTTGATACGTGAGCTTACTCCTTTATTTGAAATAAAATTAATTAAATGCAGCTTGAAAACAAGTTGGATGATGAGCTTGGAAAACAAGCTTATGAATGGAGTTATGAAGCTCATCGTGTTTCAATAGTTTCCCTTTTAAACAAGTTGTGTTGTAATAAATGTTAGCACTTATTTGTGATTTAGTGTGACGGTGGTTGTAATCGGTTGAGTTAGTTAATCGAAGACCATTAAGGTCAGTTTTCCGAATCTCTTGCTTGTTTCTCTTTTTCCATGCGTTCATTAATTATTATGATATGACATGAACTCTACGTGATATTTGGAATTACTCAAAATATCAAGTGTCAAACGGTTTTCCTGGATAATTAAGGACTTGGTAGTATCCGGGACATGGCTTTACAAAAGATGGCATAAGGCAAATGCATAAAGTTGAGAATTTAATTAATTATATTCTTTTTTTGAGGCCATAATTAATTATATTCAGAAAAATTAGTAGTATATAATATTTTATGAATCATTATTTATTAGTCGATTCGAGTATTATACGAGTCGAGCTCGAATTGATCTTGCCATATTTTATGAAAATTTAATGAATTTTTAATAAACATTCGAGCTGACGAGCCGAGTCGATTTATATCAAGTACTTAACGAGTTGATTTCGATATCGCCATTTTCAGGATCAATCCGAGTCTTAACACTAAAGCCAGAGTTTTTTAGTCGAGTCAAGCTCGAGTTTAGATAGTATCGACTCGATTCGACTCAGTTATACTCCGGTTATATAAATAGAGTTATACTATGTGATGATTCTGCAGGCAAAGATGTAGGTACAACAACATTGATGAGACAATAATCCCCCTCCCCCACCCCGCCCGCCGACAACCCAACAAATCCTCCTCCGCCATCGATTACAATTCTTTGATCTTGGATAGATTGTCACTAGGATAAAGCGGCCCAGATTTTTACACACGGCGATTTCCAGCATTGTCAGCTCTGATACCAGCTTCTTAAGAAAAACATAATCTCGAACGATAACCATTATCGACGATAATAAAAAATAACTAACGGATGGGGAAAAAATGAAAAATAACTAACATAAGGGGAAAAAAAAACGAAAAATAACCAACGAGATATATATACATAAAAATAATTAATCACCTGTATTGGAATATGCATGCGTCTCAAAAAAGGGGTATATCTCAAAGCGAAAAGCACAGCTAGGCGTATGATATGTTGCACCCACAACTTTATCACAGCAACTAAGCAGTTCATTTTTTGGTATGATTTAAGCAATATATGCAATCAATATTTGAAATATCATGATTGCACTGCATGAATCCATATATTGTCTCTCCATTTGGGTCTGTGCTAATTTCTACTAGCTGAGTATATAATTCATCAAAGTAGGACAATCTTTGGAGAAGACGACCAGCAAGTGAAGTGAGTGTTAGAACTATCCTTATGTGATTGAATCACATTATTTCCGGATCGATTATGCTAAATTATTGAGAAACAGAGAACGATATTAATCTATAAACATACCCGAATCCATAGCAGCAGAAGACTCTGTAGATGTTGTAGGATCGATCCTCCAGATCTGTACACCTCCCGTTTCTTGTCAGAAGAACCCTTTGTGTTCTCTGTATTATTCTCTTGTGATAATGGGGGTCAAAAGAGAGTGGGAAAAAGTGTATGACCTAGGGACCATAACCCACTCTTATATAGTAAAATATTTATTAGGTCTTTCCAATTTTACCCATCATAAAATTAGAAATTACCTCCGAGTTTCTACACATTAAAAGTCCACACCATAGCGATACGTTACAGTCCAATAATTATAACGGTAGTAGATCACTTAAAAACGGACTAACATTTATTGACAGTCTACGACATAACAATTATTTCACATATAAGCCCAACGTTGGATATATGATCCAACAATCTCTCACTTGGGCTATATGTGTAACTTTATAATTGTATGTCATAAGATAACCGAATGAGCGCTCAACTTGGCTGTCATTACAAAACGTATCAAATAACAATCTTGTCCATCAAAGTCACCAACATAGGACCAAAGCGGCCTTCGTCACATCTATCGTAACGGGACCCATCAATGATCACGTATGCTAGTAAAGTTGAATGACATGGATCATGATGTGGATGCGTAGCATGGAAAATAACATGACAAGTGATCTTAACATGTATATTTCCAAATGGTCCACCTTAAACTTATTGAGATCAAAACCGTATATCAAGATCAAAGTGTGAAACATCAAAACTTAAATTTCTGCAGAAATAACTGTAACTTTAACTTTAACCTTAACTTTAAACTGAATAACCGAAAAATGTGTCTATATTGAAACAAACACACAAAAAAAAAAAAAAAAAAAAAAAAAAAAAAAACAAAACATAGTCAATCACAAACTCCCACAAAACCTAAACATCCTTAAATGACATGACACCCATATGAGCAGTATGCTCAATAAATGTTTTGGGTGGTAGTCCCTTAGTAAGCGGATCCGCAAGCATGGAGTTTGTTCTGATATGTTCAACAGACACCTGTCCACTTTGAACTCTTTCTTTGACAACTAGGAACTTGATATCTATATGTTTTGATTTTGTCGAGCTCCTGTTGTTATTAGAATATTGCACAGCTGCATCATTGTCACAATATATCTTGAGTGGTCTTTCAATACTATCCACTATCCGCAGCCCCGTGACAAAATTGTGAAGCCATAATGCATGATTGGATGCCTCATAACACGCTATGTATTCTGCCACCATGGTAGAAGGTGCTACAATATCCTGCTTAGCACTTCTCCACGAGATGGCACCTCCAGCCAACATGAAAACATAGCCTGATGTTGATCTAAAAGTGTCTCGGCATCCAGCATAATCGGAGTCAGTATAACCAATGATATCAAGCTGGTCAGACCTCCGATACATGAGCATGTAATCCTTAGTCATTTGTATGTACCTGAAGGCACGTTTGGCTGCTGTCCAATGATCTCTTCCTGGCTTATGCAGGTATCTACCCAGCATTCCAACAATGTACGCAATATCCGGACGCGTACAAACTTGAGCATACATTAGACTCCCTACTGCTGACGCATAAGGAATCTTTTGCATGTCTTTCTCTTTAATTTCATTTTCAGGACACTATTTGAGACTAAATTTGTCTCCCTTAGCTACAGGGGTATCAATGGGTCTGCAGTCTTGCATGCCATATCTTTTAAGAACTTTCTCGATATAGGTCTTTTGTGATAATCCTAAGATACCCCGAGAGCGATCCTGGTGTATTTGTATCCCTAACACAAAAGAGGCGTCACCAAGATCTTTCATCTCAAAATGCTTAGATCTTTCGTGTAATAAACCTATATCATTACTGGCAAGCAAAATGTCATCGACATACAAAACCAGAAAGATGTATTTGCTCCCATAGAACTTATGGTATGCATTCATCTACCAAATTCATCTCAAACCCAAATGAGATGATCACTTGATGAAATTTAAAATACCATTGTCTTGATGCCTGCTTGAGCCCATAGATGGATTTATTAAGTTTGCAAACCATGTTCTCTGAGCCCTTGGACACAAAATTTTCAGGTTGCACCATATAAATCGTCTCATCAATGTCGTCATTGAGAAACACAGTCTTTACATCCATCTGACGCAACTCAAGATCAAAATGTGCCACTAATGCCATTATGATGCGAAAAGAATCCTTAGATGAAACTGGAGAGAAGATCTCTTTATAGTCTATGCCTTCTTTCTATGTAAAGACCTTTGCAACAAGACGGGCCTTGTATCTTTCCACATTGCCTTTCGAATTCCTCTTGGTTTTAAAAATCCATTTGCAACCAATAGGCTTCGCACCTTGAGGCAATGGAACAAGATCCCATACATCATTGTCTTTCATGGACTTCATCTCTTCATTCATAGCATCTATCCACTTTTGAGAGTTAGAGCTCTCCATAGCCTGATGAAAATTGATAGGATCATATTCCACCATTCCATCTTGAAACTCATTTTCTTGGAGAAATGCCATGTAATCATCTGGAATTTCACTTCTTCTTTCTCTAGTGGATCTCCTTAATGGCACAGGTTCTTGAGGTTGTTGAGCTTGTTCTTCAGGATTTAAAACTGGAGATTCTATATTATTGTCTTGAGTTATCGTGTCTTGAACATTGTCAGGAATATATCCTTGATCAATGTCAATGACACCCGTGGGAATTTCAATATGTTCCTCCTCAAAGACAAGATCTCTAACCGTATCTCCCCACCCAAACTCAACATCCTCAAAGAACTGGGCAGTCCCTGATTCAAAAATTGCTTTACTTGTGGGATCATAAAACTTGTACCCCTTTGATCTCTCAGAGTAACCAACAAAATAGCAACTAACTGTCTTTGTGTCCAGTTTTCTTTCATTAGGCTTGTAAGGCCTTGCCTCAGCTGGACATCCCCAAACGTGCAGATGCTTCAGACTAAGCTTCTTGCCTGTCCAAAGTTCGTAAGGTGTTTTGTCAGTTGCTTTGGTGGGAACTCTATTAAGGATATAAGCTGCAGTCTTAAGTGCTTCTCCCCAGAGCGATTCTGGTAAGGTAGAATGAGCAATCATACTCCTCACCATATCCTTAAGCGTTTTGTTTCGTCTTTCAGCCACACCATTCATAGTTGGTGAACCATGCAAGGTGTATTGTGGGACGATACCGCATTCCTCTAGGAATTTAGCAAAGGGCCCTGGACGTTGTTCACCTGAACCGTCATATCTACCGTAGTATTCACCAGCACAGTCAGATCTAACGCTTTTAATCCTTTTCTTGAGTTGGTTCTCAACTTCAGCTTTATAGGATTTGAACACATCCACGGACTGTGACTTTTCATGAAGAAGATATATATAGCCATATCTGGAAAATCGCCTGTGAGCGTAAGAAAATACTGTTGACCATTCCAAGCAACACTAGGAAATGGTCCGCAAATATCCGTATGGATTAGTTCTAAGACGTCCGTAGTCCTATTGGCCTCAAATCTTCTTTTGTTAGTTTGTTTTCCCTTGATACAGTTGACACAAATATCAAAATCAGCAAAGTCTAAAGAGTCTAGTCCAGAATTTCGTTTGACACAAGTCTCTCAATTCTCCGTTTGGAGATATGACCCAATCTCATGTGTCATAATGTAGCTGATTTTTCATTTGTTAATTTTCTCGTTATACCAAAAGTATTTAGATGCAGGGATTCATTAAATGAAGCAATTATGTCTAGTAAATAAAGATTATCACTACTTGATAAAGAACCAGAACCAACCAATTTTGAATCATAAAACAAACTAAACTTCATGTTTCCAAAAGAACAAGAATAACCAAATTTGTCTAAAACGGAAACAGAAATTAAATTTCGTCTAAAAGACGGAACAACAAAAGTTTCATCAAGATCCAAATAAATTCCAGTTTTTAATAATAATCTAAATTTTCCAATTGCTTCAACTTCAATCGTCTTTGCCATCGCCAACATAGATGTATCTTTCAAAGATCACTTGGCTTTCGCAATGGAGGCAACCTCGCATGATACACAATCGATGTGAGTTGTTGCACGAGAATCTATCCACCATGTGTGTCTTGGTACCAAGGTCAAGTTAACTTCAGATGAAACCAAAAAGAAAAGCATACCTTTCTTTGCACGCCAAGCGTGATAGTTGGTACACTGCTTCTTTTGATGCCCTTCAGCTCCCCAGAAATAATAGCTTTTAGCTCCATCAGTACTAGCGCTTGCAACATTAGTTGTCGCAGGTGCATGTACCTTTTGCTGCTTCTTAGGTGGAGTTGTATTTGCAGCTTCTTTTTCCTTCTTCCTTTTTACAGCCTTGCCTTTATTTTTAGAGGTTAGGACAACATGAGCACTTTATGTTTTGTCTTGCTTCAACCTTTCCTCTTCTTGAACACAGTGTGAAATGAGCTCATTCAGAGACCAAGTCTCTTTCTGGCAATTGTAGCTCACTTTAAATTGGTTATACTGTGCTGGAAGAGATATCAAAACCAAATGCACCAGCAAGTCCTCGGAGAGTTCAAGCTTGAGTGCTCTTAATTTTGAAGCCATGTGAGACATCTCCATTATGTATTCTTTAATGTTGCTTTTACCGCCATACCTCATTGAGATCAGATTTGTCAAAAGCGTACCAATTTCAGACTTTTCATTTTTGACAAACCTTTCTCAATATCCTCGAGAAATTCTTTAGTCAGAGTAATATTTTCACAGAATAGTGCCCCCTGAATGCTTCGGAATGGCCTTTTCATGATCATCATACACATGTGATTCCATCTCTCCCACTTTTCCAAATCCCTTTATGATCGGCCAGTCTTCATCATCCGTAAGTGGTGCAGGAGAATCGATCCCCAACGCAGGTCGAGATCCATGACTCCGAGAACTATGAGGAGGTTCTCTTTGCCATGACTTAAAATTAGTGCCATTCAACATAGGGATGGAATTAATGATGGCGATAATATTAGCCGGAGTAGACATTGTTTGAATACAAGAGAAAACAACAAAACAAAATAACTAATCATGCTCACATATATAAAACCAAATTAATTCAGAACCAATTTAATAAACTCAAATAAAGGTAAGTCCCATTTCAAGATATCGGCACTCCATCAATACCTTATCTTTGGACAATAATATTGATTTGTAATTGATATATTGGGCAGTAATCAAACATTGATAATAAGAACGTATCAAACAACAGTACTTCCTTTGGGCCGCACTACTGCTCATACGAAAAACCGAATAATTATCACATGTTCATTACCGCAGGTGCACACACAATTCTGATAAAAAAAAAATCACCTTCCTTTGGGCCGATGAATTTTTTTTATATAAATTACATGCACACATCTTTTTATATACTAAGATGAAACAACTTCCACAAAAGAGGTCACTTTGACGACATTCAGCTTCCGTTAAATCACCCCAGGATATATATACAATACCAATATTTGAGTTTCGTAATTTTAGTCCAAACAACTAAATTAAATCAAAAGGTTCTGAACCATCATTATTATTATTCTATATTTCTATTCTGTTTTATTTTAATACTCGGCGAAAAATAAAATAAAAACAGGATAATACATATGTCTCCGTAAGGGGCCTGACTTAATTTGAATAAATAAATAAATAAAAGTCCAGAGGCATAAAACGTAACTCCAGGCGCCTCACTAATAATGGAGAACATAAATGTCCTTTAATGTTATTTATTTCATAACAACTGTAGGCTGAAGAATAACAATAAATAAAATATATAAAAAAAAACGTCCCTAATAATGGCAAAATTTCCGTCCCCGTCGGAAAAGAAAAGCAATGCAGAATCTACAGGAAAACCAATCTCATATTCTCCTTCATCTTTCAGCCGATTAATATTATTTTATTTTTATTTTTTTATTATTATTATTAAACAACCCCTACTGGTAATGCTTCACGGCCGGAAAAGCAATTCTGCATCTACCGGGAAAAGGAAACTAGTTTCTTACTCCCTTCATCTTGATTACTTAATATCCTTTTATTCACTATAATCTATTAATAGCCGGAGACAAGAATCAAAACAAAGGAAAAAGGAGCAAAAAAGCATAC
Source organism: Gentiana macrophylla (assembly GCA_026214975.1). Lineage (NCBI taxonomy): Eukaryota > Viridiplantae > Streptophyta > Magnoliopsida > Gentianales > Gentianaceae > Gentiana > Gentiana macrophylla. Next base: position 73,497,779 of record CM047813.1, on the reverse strand, counting down.
AGACGTCTTGGAAAACTGAACAGTGAATCCATATTACATAAGAACCAAACGGCAGCGAAACATTATGCGAAAACATTAGGATATGTAATTTAAACAACAATTCTCCATAATCGAGCATAACATGTCTTTGATACCACTTGTTAGAACTATCCTTATGTGATTGAATCATATTATTCCCGGATCGATTATGCTAAATTATTGAGAAACAGAGAACGCTATTAATCTATAAACATACTCGAATCCATAGCAACGGAAGACTCTGTAGATGTTGTAGGATCGATCTTCCAGATCTGTACACCTCATGTTTCTTGTCAGAAGAACCATTTGTGTTCTCTATATTATTCTCTTGTGATAATGGGGGTCAAAAGACAGTGGGAAAAAGTGTATGACCAAGGGACCATAACCCACTCTTATATAGTAAAATATTTAGGGGGAATGAGGGAGAAGGACAAAAATATTTCATCAATTAAGTAGAAGACAGCTTTTTAAAACTTTGCATAAAGACATAAACTATTTATCACTATCAAAATTCACTTGTGTTTGAAATTCATTGTTTAAATTATTTTAAAATTCATCGTTGTCAAAATTCACTAATTTTCAAATTCATTGTCGGGATTCATCGATTTTAAGATTCATCATCGTCAAAATTCATCGTCGAAATTCATCGATTAAATAAAAGAACAAACGAATAATCCCAAAACCGATGAATCTTCCTAGTGAATCCCAAAATCGATGAATTTCGATAATGAATTTTGACAACATGAATCCCGAAATCAATGAATCTCGACAATGAATTTTGAAAATTAGTAATTTCGATAAAGTGAATTTTTGGCGATGAATTTAAATAAATAATTTCGAACACAAGTGAATTTCGACGATGAATAAATAGTTTTGTCTTATGCAAAGTTTCAAAAACTGTCCTTCTACTCAATTGATGAAATATTTCGCCCTTCTCCTCATTCCCCCTTATTTATTAGATCTTTTCAATTTTACCCATCATAAAATTAGAAATTACCTCCGAGTTTCTACACATTAAAGGTCCACGCCCTAGCGATACGTTACAGTCCAATAATTATAACCATAGTAGATCACTTTAAAACGGACTAACATTTATTGACAGTCTACGACATAACAATTATTTCACATATAAGCCCAACGTTTGATATATGATCCAACAGTGAGATCCTGAGAAAACCGACAGGGTTTGTAGCTACAACAACTGTTGAGTTTACTTGCTTGTAAAAAGGAGTTAAGGACATGTTTCCAATGATGTTGTTGTTGGAAGAATATCTAAACATGCAATCATCATACCATCCAATGGCTTCCTTTTGATTTGGACATACTTTTCTAAGCATATCAGCAGCGTCTTGAATATAAATACAACGGTCACACAATTCGGTATCAACATATTCCCAGCAAAAAGCGACAACGCTGACTGACTTTGTCAACGCCTCCGCCTAATGTGCGGCTGTAGGATCCGTCTGTTTTGATGCTGTTGGTAGCTAAGAAGATGATGTCGTTGAGATTTGTGAGGAATGAGCTGTAAATATATTCGGAGATGATTTTGTTGAGATTTGAGTGGAATAAGCTGTCCTGAGTGTAATTTCCAATTGTGTTTGTGCAATTGTAGCTTATTAGCATATTTTGTGCAGATATGTGATGATTCTGCAGGCAAACATGTATGTACAACAACAACATTGATGAGACAATAATCCCCCTCCCCCACCCCGGCCCGCCGACAACCCAACAAATCCTCCTTCACCATCGATTACTTCTCAAAAACTTATTGATCAAACATCAAAGAAGCAAAAGCAGAGAGACAAGAATTATTAATACATATGTGTGTAATGATTGGTGGGAAAATTAAATATAGTGACTTACGTGTAGTACATTTGGATGACGGGTAGACAAGTCAAAGTTGCAAGTTAGTACATTTTATGGCAAAGACTTGAAGAGGTCCATGTTGTCTAAACTTTGACTTGGTGAGCAAAGACTCAAGGGACAATAATTAAGAGAGACAGAAGGAGAAGGAAGTGGGGGAAGAAAATGTCATATATAATGGAAACTGAAAGTCTGTTACATAAAACGGGCGTTGCTGCTAAAAAGTTTTGATGAAACGGGTTTAGGTACAGAGGCGTTTTTGGATTTTATTCATTAATACATGTAGTTTGCGTTTTGAATACATTTTTTTTCTTTCGGTTTTCTATAATAGAAATAAAAATTGTTCTTAAAAAAGATATATATATATATATATATATATATATATATATATATATATATATATCTAGTGAAATCGCATGACTCAGTCAAGAACTTGCAAATGCCCATGCTATAAGTTTTAACTTATTTGACGATATTAAATACGAAGAAATATATAATGTAACGAACCGTTCAGAACGCAATTTTTAAGCGCAACAATGAAAAATAAAACATTTTACGTCGATCTCCTTTCGGATACCACAATCTACCACACAACTCTACCCTAGTCAACACACTATTTCTTATTTACTACACACATTATCAATCACCCAACCACACCCTATCCCAATATTTTTTAACACTCACCTATCCAATCCTACCTCACCATGCCCTACACCACATTATCTTACCACACTACACTATATTACGTACTTTATTCAACCTACCAAACTTTACTTAAGTTACACCACATCATCCAACCATACCATCCTACCCTACCATACATCACCGCATTACATCTCATACCTCGCCTCACATACATTAGCACACCCTACCATACCCTACATCTCTACATACCTACAAACCTTAACCTACCTCCCAACCTACATATTAATTCACTATCCTAGCTAAGCCTATTACACCCTATTTTATCTCATCACACCCTACCTTACTCTACCCTACAACTCTCTACCCTACCGTGCCCATCACTCATCTTACTATACCCTACCCTTCCCACCACCCCAACACAACCCACCCCACCCACCACCTACCTAACATCACTTTCCTCTTACACACCACCACGTGTTTTATCGATTTTCATTTCTTTCTATCCGATTTCATCCTAGTCAATGTTCATTTTATAAAAAAAAAATTAATTCTACAATGTCGTTTTTACAAACCAGGCACGGTCCAAAAATAACAAAAAGGGCCAAACACAAAAAAAGCAAAATGAGAGTAGAAAAGATGAGTTTTGGTGGTTTATACAGAGCGAGGCCAGGAGAGAAAAAATTGAGGTGTTATTGGCACACACTTCTTCTTTCTTATTTAGATAGGAAAGAAAAAAAAAAAAGATATGTTTTTTTACAAAAAAGAAATTCATTTCAAGAATTTTAATATTTCATGAATCAAATCAAACCAAATATTTTTAAGCGTAAAGATCGTGTAGAGAATACGTATCGTTGACTTATATTTTGAAAATAGTCATATCGCCGTATACAAACGATATGATTTTTTATGAAATGAATTTATTTTAAAAATTTTATAATATTTCATGTAAATGTCAACAAAATTGTTTTGGCATGATACAAAGATCGTGTATAAGAATCGGCAACAAGTCGTGACCTTATATTTTGAAAAGAGTCATACACTTTCTACATATATTCACAAATTAAAAGGTGATACAATTGAGTTCTCCAAAATAAACAATTTAATTCAAACCGTTTTCTAAAAAAATAATAATAATAAAAAAAAACTTTTTCATCTTTGGCCACATGTGAATAAAAAGAAAAATAAAAATAAAAATAAGAAAAAAAACTGACTGAACTTTTAGGTAGAACAGCGATAAAATGACCAACCAATAAAAAAAAACGAGTGTCACAAAAAGACACTTTTTCCCTTCTTATTAGTATAGGAAGATATACATATACACATAGTAAAAGTGCGATGAAGTGTTTCTCCTGAAAATTATTTCCTACCCTCGGTATTTCTTCCAAAAATTATTCTTACCCTCGGTGTTTCTCCCATAATTTTTTATCCTTTTTTTTAATTTTATTTTTTTAGTTGCATATGTTTTTTTATTTGTCAAACCTTTTGTGTTTATCCATATAACATATTATATTTTAGCATGCATATCTTTTTTTTTACGTTGCTTTTTTTTGGACCACATTTTACGTTGCTTTTTTGGTGTGACAATATTTCTTTTTTTTACGTTCCTTGATAATAATATAATAATAATATATTACACACTGTCAACAAAATAAAATATTACATTCCTGCCAACAAAATAACAATAAAATATTATATTTATAGTAAATCGATCTTATGAAATGATTCCCTATATTTTCACTTTCATAAATTTAGTTGATCAAATTATTCAATTTTGTGTTCATTTTTAATACTTCCCCTGACTCACATGAGTATGAACTGACTTCATATACGTGACGTTCAAAGATTCAGTTTGGACTTTCTAAGTAAAACGGGCCTAATGGTCTCAACTCGATATTGGGTCTTGAATAAACATTGGTCTCAACAGAATATATTTTATGAAGCGTAGGTCGCCCTAGCTAAATACATCAACATTATGTAGGCAGGGGCGGATCTAAAGCCTCCCTAAGTCCACTGAATAAAAATCTCGCATAAAAAAATATTTCAAAAAATTATTTACAAAAGGAACTTTAAAGTAAAAGCTGTCCGCATTTCCAATGTAGGCACAATACTACAATAATCATAAAACAAAAATAAACAAAAAGGAACTAAAGTGTCGTTGTGCCAATAGGCCAATACTCTTAATATGTCTATGTTATATTGGCATGGAATGGTGTTGCTTATACTTCCGATTCACAATAAAAAGGATAATTATTAGATTAGATTAGGTTAGGTGGAATGTCAAATGAAGAGTAATCCCGTTGATTAACCAAAATACAGAAGAATAGCTTTTGGATTTGATGCACCAATAAAAATATTAGAATGTGACACCAATATTATTAATGGACACCCTTTGAAAAATATTATCAGTGAGTACCCTTTGCAAAATAATATTCATTATTAATTATAATAAGTTCATTAATTTGCATATACATATTTTATGATCATTGTTCATCATTATCAAATTTCAAAGATGAATTGTCATAATGGTTTAACGTGATTATATAACTATGTATACAAATCATGTTGCGTGAATAGTTATTATATCATAATTAAAATATTTATTCACACATTATCATACTTTTGTTTTATAACAACTTTATTCCACGTAACAACAATGATAATAACAAATTAAAAAACACATTTTAAGTGTATTGAAGAAAACAAATACTACAATATCATGCTTTCATCAATATAACTATTATTTTAATTTCTAAAATAAAACAAACAATTATTTTAAGTACATAAGTAGTAATAAGTTATCATATATCGTAATTATAAATGCCATGAAAATATATTTCACTAAGATACAACATGCTAATAAGTTTTTTCCCAAAAAAATAACATGGTGATAATATTGTTCTGAGTGGAAAAATATTTTTCATAATTAAATTTTCAAAACATGAGCCATAAAACATATGATGAATTACATGATATAGTCAGAATCATTCTGTAACATATTCATCTTGTCTACTAACAAAAGTTAAAATAAAACTGAATTGTAATTGTAGTTTCTTAGTCCCGTAATGCAAAAAAGATGCCTCGAAAATCTAAACAATTATTCGTATTATTACCTAAATTATACGAATCTATTATACTAATAATGGGATCAAGCATATTACATACTAAGCCATTGTCGGCTCTTAAATCTAAATTGACGATGTTGAAATTTGCTCCCACTACTAAACAAATATCCACCGTGGGACAAAGTCCCGCATCTAGAAATAGTCCACAACCTCCAAAGTCTTCAAATAGTGTAAAAAAAAAAGTCCAAGCACTGATTGAACTTAACAAACAAGACGTTTCGTAATATCTAACTCCGAACATGGTGATGTAAAGATTGCAAGAGTGCCAATGACAGTGGATCCATGCAAAATACACAAATTACCATACTTGTAGTTTTCATGACAACTAGAGCACATTTAATTAATTACATTCAAAACTCCACCTTTAGCAGTGTACATATCTCCGAGAGTCTCAAATGTGCCCAAAGAGATGAGATTTTCTTCAAATTTGGAACATGTCCGACTTGCATAAATGTTCTGATAACACAATCATGTGTGTTGATTCTAACTGTACCAATTCAAACAACCTTGCAAATTGTCCCATCAAACAACTCCAACTTGAATTGACTCATACATGAAAAAACAGTCCCTATTGAGGCACATATGATATGTACAACCAGAATCCAAAATTCATTCATTAACATACCTTATTTTATCATCATCAAAGAAAATCTCTCCATCACTTTCATCTTCTACGATACTGGCATGAGCTAATTCTTTTCCAATGCTCTTTTTTCTTTATGTTTTTCTTTGTTCTTAAGTCAAAAGCAATCAGACTTGATAAGCCCAGTCTTTTTACGATAATTGCATATCAAATTTTTATGTCGAGGATTCAAATCAAAAGTTTCACTATTTGCATCCTTCTTAATTGATCTACCTCGAACTACCAACATGTCTAATGAAACTACTTCCCTTAGTTACATATTTATTAATCTGATCTTTCGATTTCAAAATCGACTTACTTTACTTGTAAGAAATAGTATCCTTACCCTACAACATTGTTTCTATAATATGCTTAAACGATTAGGGAAGTGAACACGATAACAATAGGCATGATCTTCATCATCAATCTTAACATCTATATTACTCAAATCCATAAGCATGGAATCAAATTTATCCAAATGCGACAATATAGACGACCCTTCATACATACGAAACATATACAATCTCTACTTTAAATAAAATATATTCTCCACAGTTTTTTTTTCTTATACAAGGATTTTAATTTTCCCCACAAATCCTTAGCAGTAACCTAAGTGGCTATCTCTCTTAAAACCTCATAAAAAAGACATAAGATGATACTTAACTTGGCATTCTTGTCGAGAACAACAAAATCTTCATCTCACATATTCTCAGGCTTTTCCTCATTCCCAAGTAGCGCAACGTACAAGCCACCCTGAATCATCATGGCCTCCATCTTCAACTGTCACATCTTGAAGTTGACATTCTTTCGAGCATCTCAAAATAATATTTAGTTCCCGTCATAATGACTAATTTTCAAAAGCTCAGAAAACCTCGGCTTTGATACCAGTTTGTTAAGAAAACAAACCCGAGCGATAGCCCTTAACGACGGCAACACAAAATAACCGACGGAAGAAAAAAGACAAAAACATTATATTTACGTGCCTGGGCAATATGACCTACATCCACGGGCGAAAGAGAGAATATTTCTATAGTGGAGAAATACAAAAAATACAACATTCCTCAACCCTAAAGACAAAAGTCAAAATAGGCTAAGACAATTGAAAATTTATCTTAATTGATATATCTTAAAATAATAGGCTCAACCTTATTATATGGTAAGCCTTTTCCGGTTCTTGAAGCTAAATTGACGACGTGAGACTTTGATTTCACTCCTTAGTAATTTCCAAAGAATAAATACTAACAAAAAATCATTATATATAGTATTATTCATCCTTATATAACTTAAAAGACAAAGATTATTATCATCATACAACATAAGTATATAATTATGCATGAACAAATAAAATTCATGTATACTGATATAGCTAGAATAAATATTTATTGTATTTGTTTCGAAAACAAATTATTGTATCATAATAGAATATTTAATTATTTCATACAATTAAGTTGAATTATAATTTGGTGTATGTTTGTGTGTTATTTTATTATGTTAATAAAATTAAATATTAAAATCATAAATAAGTTTTTAACCACATATATTTGAATGTTATTTAACTAGAAATTGAACAATGTCATAGTTATTTAATATAACCGAATAACCGAAAATGATAAAAATATAATTGTCTAATCTTGATGTAGCAAATGACTGATATTGTTAGTTGGTTCTACCTTAACATGTTTCTCATTATTTATTAACATATTTATTTTCTATCAAATATACTCATTTTTTTAATTTATTTATCAATTTGTATCAAGCTTAAGATAATATTATGACATGCTCCTTTTAAATGATTGATCGTTATACAAGACATAGAAATTTGTATTACTCATGTAACATCAATCATAATTCTCCATCTACATGGTCAAGAAATATGATTGACAATAAATTTGATAACAAATATTATTTGCAGCTAAAATAAAATAAAACTATTAAAATATATCTATTTAAAATTGCATGCAGGACTATTTGAATGCCTACGATTTTGATGATATTATTTAGGTTGGAAGAAACTTATAAAATATCCATACACAAATACCAAAGATTTGAGACAAACCCACTATTTGTTCAAGTCAAATATACGATTTTGTAACCAATTATTCTAATCATATTAAAAGGAAGATAAATGTAACATGTAAATATTTATTCAATGTGCATGCAAAGAGATATAAAATAATTACATCAAGCATGAATTCCTTTTATTTAAATTTTCATATTCAATATACAATTACTTTATAAATCAAACATATACTTAACAATTAATGTAATATTATACTACATTTCAAAGTTTCTTAAGTATAAAAATATATGTTTAATATAAACACGTGCAATGCACATGTATTTTTCTAGTATATATATATATATATATATATATATATATATATATATATATATATATATATATATATATCGTTCAACGAGGAATTCATAATAAACATGAGTCATCAGATTAACTCGCTTTGACTTTGTCTTTGTCCTTTGTACACACCGCTCGTCGTTTTTACTGAATGAATAGTCCGGTGAAGTGTTTCGTTGCCCGCAACGTGTTGCAAGAAGACCACTGCATCTTACCATTTTAAAGTAACAACAGTCGTAACAACATTTTCTTGAGTGAACATGCGTAATGATCATCTTCAATTCTTGTGAAGCAGACGATCAGAGAACATATTTAATATACTCTTGGTAGATTTTTTATTTTACACATTCCGGCGCTAGCCTTTTATATAATTTCGATTTAAGGTGAATTGTATCGGAATATCTGTTACGATCTCTACAACGACAATAACAATAACAATAAAGAATTTGTATCTCATACACTAGAAGTAAAGTTTACAAAATTTGTATTTTCCATATTAAAATAGAATACTTGATGCAATTTTTTTTAAAAATTATTTACAAAAATGAAAGGTATGAATCTCTAAAATACGATTTACAATTAGAATGAAGAAAAAAAAAACATTCACCTATATGTTGGGCAAAAAAGTTCTAAAACCTTTGGATATACGGCTGAAAACTGCAATCTACTGAACGGAGACCAACATATTGAAAACCGCAATGTACTGAACGGAGACCTAAGGGGAAAAAGGACCTCCTAAAACCTTTCAGCTCTTATCGAAGATGTTTGTGGGAAAATGATTCTACATTCAACGCCCGATCACTGCGAGCACCAACATGAGGTAATATCGGTTTCGATTGACTACTTGAGCTTGACGATTCCGTGAAATCTAGAAACAAAGACCATTGGGGAACAATCATTTCAGCGTTGCTGAAGAAACCTGGCTCAGATGGTGCCGGCAGAGTAAGAGTTAAGCTCTGCAGCATGAGAACCACTGCCGCCATTGTAGGTCTGCTTCCTACATTTTCTTGCACACAAAGTAAGGCTATGTGTATACATCTCGTCATGTATTCCATCGAATCCGAATCAACCGTCATCATGGGATCTATTAGATCTGACGCTTTACCTTCTTTCCATGTTTTGTAAGCCTGTCATAAACGACATCGTTTAGAGAATATGTATCTTGTGCAGTAAAATACGTACGCGAGAGAAACTTTACTTACACGACTAGGAAGGTCCTTCGTCGCCTTCGATGAGGGGAAGATGAGTTTTTCTTGCCGCTTATAATTTCCAAAAGCAAGACGCCATAACTGTACACATCAGACTTCACAGAAAACAGACCATGCATTGCGTATTCTGGTGCCATATATCCACTGAAAATTCATCAACACCGTCGATATCAGTGCACACACATTTAAATTATAATTTTTTTAACAAAATTTCAAAACGACATTTTTTGAATAATAAATAACAATAATTAATTACGGACTTACAAGGTCCCGGCAATTCTTTTAGTAACGCCTTCATCCTCATCCAAAACAAATAGCCTTGCCATACCGAAATCTGATATTTTCGCGTTCATCTCTTTATCCAGAAGAATGTTACTTGCTTTAAGATCTCGATGAATAATCATCAAACGTGAATCCTCGTGAAGATAAAGAAGTCCCTTGGCGATGCTTTTTATTATTATAAATCGGTCTTCCCAATCCAACCTTGATCGATTTTCTGGATCTGTTTAAATCAGGAATTAAAATATTGTAACTTATAGTAAACACAACAAAGATTCTATCCAAAATAATAGTCTCAGTTGTTCGATCAGTGAACTGATTCGAGTCGAACCAAATATTAGGCTAATTGAGTCGAACAAACTTAAATTTTACGAATTTGAGACAGAGAATGAAGAGTTAGATATTTACCGAAGAGGAAATTATCGAGGCTCCCATTTGCCATAAACTCGTAAATCAAAAGCCTCTCTTTTTGCTCTAAGGAAAAACCCAGAAGTTTGACCAAACATTTATGTTGCAACTTAGCTAGCAATTTGACCTCGTTTCGGAATTCTGTTTCTCCTTGACCCGATGTTGTAGACAGTCTTTTCACAGCTATCTCTTTTCCGTCAAAAAGAACACCCTAAAATATATATATATATATACACATCGTTAAATGACCATTTTGTGGTGACAGTATCAACACAAAGTTGAAAAAACGTGCACACTTGTTATAGGGTTACGTTACCTTGTAGACTTCACCGAATCCGCCTCGTCCCAACATGTTAGCCGTTGAGAAACCCTCTGTTGCATCTCTTATTAAAAAAAAATTATATTGAGTTATACCATCAAAGTCGTCGTTGACTTCTCCTTCTTCCTCTTCTGCAAAAGTGATGCAAAATATACTTAGATATATAACAACCAAGATTTCACTTCTTAGAGACTACTGAATTTCCACACCAAATATGTAACAAAAAAACATGTGTCTCGGTATATATAGTATGGCGCCATTAAAACTCCCTGTTAGAAAGAAATTTTCACTCCAGACTTACGTTTATAATTTGTATTTGCCTTTCGCCGTCTTCGTCTGGTGATGAAAAAACAGACACTCAGTATTAGAACTAACAAAACGATAATGATACAAACAACGACAATGACTGTCTTTGATTTACTTCTCTTTCCTGCACGGGAAGAAAAAAAAAAGATTCAAGAACTTTGGAATGCAATGAAATCAAAGTAAGTCATAGAGCGGAAATTCAAAAGTTTGATTTTCTAAACCCGAGAACCGACGCGACATGGATCTAAAATAACATTAACAAAGCCAAATAAGCTTCTTCGATGCGCAATGTATTCAAAGGAAAACCATCGGAAGAAGTTGTCAAAGATCTATTTGAGTTGAAGGGAGCTTTTGTCCCGAATGAACGACATATGAAATTGACTAGATAAAGATTAAGCATCAATAATAGGCGCAAGTCGGCAATGTGTTGGTTGGCTAGATAAAGTGGTAATCCATTTGCCGGATTCTAGACAAAGCCGGTGTAGTGATCTGGACAACCTCATGAACGAAATAGTCATTCACCGGATGCTGATTGATTGTCTCGGACCAATTTATCTCTATAGTTGTCTTACATATCTCACTAAGTAAAGGGTAACATGATAAGCTAATAAAGTAATCTATGAATATAATGTGATAGTTAGATGTAAGATCATGTTTGGTTTATTAATAAGATGAGGTTTACTTGCGGATTTCAATAGCTTCTACGTACTAAGCACGTTTGTACTTACCCGTTATATGCTTTGTTTGAGAAGATGAACGTTTATGGAGATGATGAATAACGATGAGGAAGTTTGAAGTTTTATATGAAGTTGCTTTTGAAGACTTTACAGTGGTTGTCAATTCAATTTGAATGTTGTGTCTTTTTTGTGTTTGGCTCGTTTAGTGTTGTAAGCGATCGGGCTTCTTTTGTTTTGGAATTGATGTAAGACGTTTCAATTTCCATTTTGGTGGATTGGTGCAGTCGCTTCGTTTCCGCATTGTGTTTATGATATATGGCGTAAGGCTGTATAATATTGAATTATATTTAATATTATACATGCGTCGTTTCCGGATAAGGACTCCGGGAACAGGCGTCACAACGCTTAGTATCGAGCCAATGTTTCTTTCTTTGCTTAGGATTTGATTTTTCTTGAGATAAGAAGCCTTAGTAACCTTTAAGTTCTTTCTCTTGTTCTTGAGAATGGTGACTAAAAAGGTTCAAATGCACTGCTCCCAGATTGTTCCTGGGGTTGGTCACCAGAGGTTTCAGGGGTGAATGCTACTACCTCATCGGCTACAACACACCTTGTATGTAGCGAGTGGTTGGGAGATACCCTGATTCATGTGACACCACCAGTTACGGTATATCCTCCTCCATCCGAAGTACAGCACATCCACAACCGATCTATAGCCGTCCACCTCATCGCCTTTTATCCGCCACCGCTTTATGACTACACACCACACTTTACTGATTCTTCCTCCACCGCCGGCCCAGGCTGATACTTTTGTGACACTGAGTTATGCTTACAAAATTAGCCCTGCGGCGATTTGGCCACAGCTTTCGATTTCGGCAACAGCGCAATGGTTTACACGCGGTATCGGTAATGGTCCGCTACTGTGGTTTCCACCTCGGCAAGCATATCCACCACCCCAGTATCAACAACCTCACCAAGCAAGAGATACCTCATGGATACCCTCAGGTGTACACTCAAGCTTTGCCGGTTAGACCCGCGAGTTGAGCAAGCACCACCAGGTGGATTGGTACACCAAGGCGAGAAGGCAGGGTTGAGGACTTCTTCGGAATGTGGAACATTCAAAGGCGAAAGAATGGTTAAGAAAGTTTTGAAAAGGCTGCGGGGAATATTCATGTTCTGAATCACGAGAGATGGCCCAGGCGGTCGGTTTTCTCTTGGGTATTGAAGCTTGGATCGACGCCATCCAGGTAGTAATGGAAAGATAGCAGTTAGGAAGGCTTTAAAGTTATGTTTTACAACGAGTATTTCCTAATAACAGACAGCGGAGACAAAGGCTAGCCGGTTCTTAAAGCATAAGCAAGGTACACAGCTGACGGTATCTCAGTATACCAACAAGTTTAATGAGTTAGGACGGTTTTACCCTGAGCTGATGAATGTTGAAGAAAGAAAGATGGCACTATACAAGGATGGGTTGGCTTATGAAATACAGTCAGGTATGTTGGGTTTTACAGCCAGGAATATGGCTGAGCTTATGAACAAGGCTTTGGAGGTTGAGACTTTTAGGAAAGCTACTGCTGTTGTAGTTGGGAATAAGAGGTCGCGTTTGGATCTTTTGAGTAATAATCGTGTGAGGCACCGCAGCGAGAACTTTAAGAAGACCGCGGCACTAAATGGCGTTAATCGAAAAGTGGTCCACCTGCAGGTATGTTCTAAATGCAACAAGGCACATGCGCGAAGTGCAGAGTTGGAGGTAGCAGTTGTTTTAGTTTGTGGAGAAAGCGGGGCACTTCTCCAGAACTCAGCCTCTAAGAACTTATCTCGTGGAACCAGCGGATAAACAGAGGAATCGAGAATGCAAACCGTGGATCTTCTAGCAGACCTACCCGTGTGTTTGCTATTGATGTGGAACCGAAGAGCTGATGATCTTGTTATTCTGGTACATTTTAAGTGTTTGTGTTTATTATGAATACTTAATATTATATGGACGCGTATGATGTTATTTATTGTACTTAAATTGATCCACTTGCTAGGTACCATAATCATAGATAGCTTAGCGATGTCGGCCTTGTTTGATCTTGGAGCCTCAGTACTTTTGTGTCTTCTAAGATAGCTAGGAAGTTGAACCTACCACTTGTTGGAGTTGGAGAAACCTCTAAGTATCACTACACCTTTGGGAAGAGTTACTAAAGTTGCACAAGTTTTGCCTCAAGTCGACGTTAGAGTTGGGACTTATAGGTGTAAATCAGACTTGACGAGTTTTGACTTCACAGGACTTTGATGTAATTAGGGGATGGATTGGCTATCCAAGAATTTTGTTCATGTGGATTGTAGAGGTAAGAAAGTGGTCTTGAGTTCCGTAAGTCGATAAGACCTTCGTGGTAACGTTTTTTCGCCAAGTAAGAAGAGGCATCCGATAATATCGGTAGTCGTCGAGCCATGAAAGCTTTGCGAAGGGTTGTGAAGGGTATATTCTTTATGCTATGGACCGTGAGAAGCATACTCTAAGTTAGAAGAAACTCCTATAGTTAAGGATTTCAAGTTTTTTCATGAGTTACTGAAATATGCCCGACAGGACATAGAGTTTGAGATACATTTAATCCCGAGCAAAGCATTTTCTGACCAAGGCACCTTATAGGATGGCACCAAATGAATTAAAAGAGTTAAAACTACAACAAGGACATGTTAGAAAGGAATGTGATTCAGCCAAGTTACATCGCCTGCAGGAGCACCGGTTTTGTTTCAGAAGAAGAAGGATGGTAGTTTGAGGATGTGCATCGACTACAGAGCCTTAAATAACCCGACAATCAAGAATAAGTATCCTTTGCCTAAGTTGATGACTTGTTTAACCAGGTTGCAAGAAAGAAGGTGTTTTCTAAGATTGACCTTAGGTCGTTATCACCGATTGAAGGTCAAGGTTCTTGATAGACCGAAGACAGCGTTTAGTCTGAGGTATGGACATTATGAGTTCCTTGTCATGCCTTTGGACTCACTAATGCTCCATCAACATTTATGGATTTAATGCAAAAGAGTCTTCATGCCTTATCTTGATAAATTTGTGGTAGTATTCATAGATGATATCTTGATATACTCTACAGGATGAGAAGGAGCATGAGGAGCATCTAAGGATTGTTTTGGTACTTTAAGGGAAAAGAAATTGTATGCCAAGTTTTCTAAGTGTGAGTTTTGGTTAAAGCAAGTTAGTTTTCTTGGCCATGTAATTTCGGAGATGGAATTCAAGTTGACCTGAAGGTGGAAGCCGCTCTAAGTGGCTCTAAGTGGCCTAGACTCTTCAGGTGTCGTAGATAAGAAGTTTTTCTGGTTTAGCAGGATACTGCTGTGAAGTTTGTACAAGATTTCTCGAAGATAGCAACTCTCTCACTAGACTTACTCGAAAAACATCAAGTTTGAGTGGACAAAGGAGTGTGAGGAAGCTTTTCAGGCGTTGAAGGATAAGTTGACCGCAGTGTTAGCTTTGCTGGAGGTCTTTGATAACTATGACGTGTATCTGAGATGCTTGAGTCGTGGTTTTGGGATGTGTTACGATGCAAGCGAGAAGGTAATTGCTTACGCCTCTGGCGCGTTAAGGTTCATGAGGAAGAACTATCCTACGACTGACTTGGAGTTGGCGGCGTGGTTTTGCTTTGAAAGCATTGGAGGCACTACCTTTGGAGTTAAGGCAAGAATATTCACGGATCATAAGAGCCTTAAGTTCTTTTTCACTCAAGAGAATTTGAATATGAGGCAAAGAAGATGGTTGGAATTTGTGAAGGACTATGACTTGGACATTCAATACCATCCGGTAAAGCGAATGTTGTAGCGGATGCACTTAGCCAGGAGACCGGTTAATGCTATCACTACCTTGCAAGAGTGATCCATCGCTTAGGCAGTTCTGATTCAAGTGGTTGAGCGGGAAGGTGAAGCTCGGTGTTTGCGCCATTGATGGCAAGGTCGAGTTGTTGGATGATATCCGAGCAAAGCAAGATGAGACCCAAAGTTAGTTGATTTGAAGCGCGTGGCTCGAGAGAAACTACTGGTGGGTTATCGATTGGATAAGAGTGGACATCTTTGGTATGGTAATCGTTTGTGTGTGCACGATGTTGATGGACTAAGGAAGCAAGTAATGGATGAAGCCCATAAGATTGCTTTTTATGGTTCATCCAGATCTACCAAGATGTACCGAGACCTCAAAGAAAGGTATTGGTGGCCTGGCATGAAGTTGAATATCGCAGAGTTCGTGGCAAGGTGTGATACATGCCGGAGTTAAAGCAAAGCCTGAAGGAAGGCCAGGAGGTTTGTTGAAGCCTTTGGAAGTACCGGAATGGAAATGGGAGAACATCACAATGGACTTCATCACCGGTTTACCGCTGTGAAGAGTGGCCATGACATGATTTGGGTGATTGTTGACGAGACTCACGAAATCAGCCCATTTCTTGCCATGTAAGGTTGACATGCCTATTAAGAAGTTCACTCAATGTATTTGGACAATATAGTGAGACTTCATGGTGTGCCTTTATCTATCGTATCCGCCATGAGGATAGTAGATTCATAAGTCACTTCGGAAAGGATTGCAAAGGCTTTTGGAACAAGACGGACTTGAGTCTGACCTTTCACCCGCTTGGTATGACGGTCAATCCGAGAGGACAATTCGAGACTCGAGGACATGCTTAGAGCTTGTGTTCTTGAGGTAGGAGGATCATGGGATGACTTCCTCTCGGTGGCGGTTTGCTTATAACAATTTCATTTATCATGCCGGATTTGATGCCAACCCGTTTGAAGCATTGTACGGTAGGAAATGCCGGACCCCACTAAAGAACAAAGAAAACTTGTCAAAGATCTATTGTTGAATATACGACATATGAAGCTAATAAAAGTCCTCCGTTGCTGGAGGATGCTAACGTGGCAAAGTTGACAAAGGGTAAGAAAGTAATCACCTGTACCGGTTGACGTGGGCGGCGGCGGTGGTGGTGGTTGCAGTGGCGATGGTGCTGGTGGATTTGCAGGCTGGTTAATAAAAGCGTATGTCTCGAAACGAAAAGAACAGCTTGGAGTTAAAAACACTGCTCCCAGATTGTTAGAACAACAGCTCGAAACCTCGACGACGGTCAAATTCAAGCAAGACTTGCAATCGCTAGACGTAATATCAGGTGTGCACTGCATATATCCGTATATCGTCGGTTTAACATCGTCGCTGCTTTTCCCTTGTGCGAATTTCAGTTGATCCCCGGAAGACGCCGTGTTAATAAGATTATCCTCAAGCAAACTCAGCTCGTTTGAAAACGATTTCGGATCCGAAGCTTGTCCCGTATTAACAAGAGACAATTCAACCGTGCTCACGATTCCTTCTATAGAGTTGTTGGAGTATCTAAACATGCATTGTTCATACCAAACAATGGCTTCTTTTTGATTTGGACAGAGCGTAATCGTAAGGTTACGGGCCGCATTGTCAACACAATTACGACACGCTGTAATATCGATGTCTCCTCTGCAATTGGCCATGGCATGAACCCGATCTTCGCCTTCTTGTCCAGATGTGCCACTCAAGAATCCGTTTGCGTTGATGTTCGATGTAACCTTGGATACGATGCCGTTGAGATTTTTTTGGAATATACTGTTTTGGGTGTAGTTTCCAATTGTGTTTGTGCAAGCATATTTCAATTGGGCAGATATTTGATGAATCAGACAAAGATTTATGTACAAGATTAATAGAATAATTCTTCGCCCACAACCTAACATAGCCGCCATTAGAGTCGAGAAACGAAGCTGATGTAGGTTAGTGGACTGTATTCAGATGACCGAACTGAAAAAACAAAGCAGGTGTCTTTAATTAGCCAGGATTCTGTTAGATTCAGCCTTTTATCGTTCCGATTCAGGAAACTAGTTGCATCGTGGAATTTGTACAGAAGGGTATATATAATATATGTATAATTCAAGAACACGTAAGACCCCGGGAACTGAAGCGTAACGATGGATTCTTTATCAGATTTAGGGTACTAGCTAGCTAGGTAAATATCAATATGTAAATAATCACCTTTGAAGATAATGATTCACAAGGAAGATGATGAACAAAGCATGGTTTTTACATATGTATGTATATGTATGTGTATATACATAAATACATATATATACATATACGTGTTTATATTTTTGGTCAAAAATGGGCAAAAGTAGAGATTAAAAAACAGAGTATTATGTGGGAAAACTAGTTCTTGGATGAACTAGTCAAGCTCTTATGGCAATGAAAACATTCAACTTTAAAAAAATTAAATATATAAAAAATATTTAAAAAAAACAAAGAACAAGCAATAGGTGAAGTTTTCTAACGTTTGACTTTCTGAAAAACAACCTGCAAGAAAATTATAAAAAGAAGGTGAAGGGGGTGAGAGAAAAAGTGCTATATTTGACTTGTACTTACTACTAGGAAACTCCTGAAATGTAGATTGCTAAAGGAGTAAATAAATTACTAGAAATAGAAAAAGGTTGCCCAACTTAACTTAATTAAATGGTTTCCACTGCCTCGTTCTTAAAGTTCCGTGTAATACGTAGATCGAGAGTTATTATTCTATGGTTTAGTTTGCAAAAGCGTCTGCACACCTTTTGAGAGAAGTCGATACAGGGTATTGAACCCTCTATATCGATCAAGTCAAAAATGAAGTTGTCATTACATCACCCCTGTTCTTTTACCACTAAGTTATGCCACTTCGGGTAAGGTTGCCTAGAGAAATATGCATTTAATTAAGTGTGTTTAATTCACTCGCTCCGTCACAATTATTAAGTCACTTAAGGGTTTGAGTCTCAAACCTATGGGCCTTCACACTGCTGTCTTCAGAGCTTCGTGGGATTTAAATTGAGTATGCCTCAGTGGTTTAGTATATGAATGGTTGATTGTACACTTTTTGTTACTGAGAGAATGCAATGATTTACAGAATCGAACTAGTGAATTTGCGAGTAGAAACATCATCTTAAAATCTGATTAAAATGTGTTTGTACAAGAATGGATATATGAAGCCTTTGGTAACATCACGTCAAACCTATTTTCTAGGCAACATAGTGAAATTTTGATCATTGAAACATAAACATATGTTATGTTTCAATGATCAAAATTTTACTATGTTGCCTTGAAAAGTCTTGCATTGGCTAGCAACTGTGAGTTAGCCTTCTTATGTGACTATTTAATAGTCTTTTGTTAAGGGCTATCGCTCGGGTTTGTTTTTCCTAACAAACTAGCATCAGAGCCGAGGTTTCTGGAGAGATTTTGTGGTACAACCGTTGTATGAAGGTTGTACTGAGTGACGTGCATTATAGCTTATCATTTTTATTTGACAAATTTTACAATACAACCGTTGTAGGAAAGTTGTATCAAGTGGCATGCATTACAACCTTTCATTTCTAATCTCTCACACACGATAATAGTGTATTATGTGAAAGAGAGTAAAAATGAAAGGCTCTAATGTATGCCATTTGGTACAAACTTCCTACAACGGTTGTATTGTAAAAATTTTCCGGCTTCACAGTGAATCTATTGTGTCGATCACCACACTTCGAGTAGGTTGGGCTTTATAGAGATAAAAAATGGATGTTCAACCCGCGTGAAGTTCAAATGTTGAGTTTATATTCTACTTTACAGAAAACGAATATCCATGTCGTGTCCACAAAATATAAATTAAGAAGAGTAATGATACGGACACAACGGTTGTGCCACAACGAGTGACTGATGCACGTAGATCAAGTGATAATAAAATACTTGACCACCATAAACCAATACTAGCAAGAGGACTAGGTCCATCGTAGTATAGCTATATAATAATCAAGGTCGATCCACAGGGGAACCAATTGTGGGTCATTTATATACAAACAATCAATCATTCATATCAAAGACATAAAGCGGTCTACGACCAACGAAAGACAAGAAAAGATAAACGACACGACTCGACACAACACATAAACAACGTAATTAACCTCCCCAATTACCATGTTATCGTTTGGATCTAGAGATTCTATATAATGAAGCTAGACTCAACCACTATTAATCTGATTCGTATTTCTTTTATATTGGCTATGGGAGTCATCCCCTAAACTAGATCTAGCTCCGGGTAGGCCATCCAGATCACTATGCTACATCACGTGACTTCGCTTTTTTCGGCCTCCATCTCATATGACTCGCACGCTTACAAAACTAGGGATGCCGATATTAACCGTATTCCTCACCTAGGCAACATTCCTTTGTTCAGGCGTACTTCCTAGACGATCGCATCAGTCTCCGTCCCATTAACACTAACTTTTAGGTATCATGTTAATCTACGATGTACGTATAACTAGGTGTCGACAATTCCCAAATACGAGCAGTATCTAGATCTCATTGAAAGTCCCGAAGATCAATTCATGAGCCGACCTAGAGCCCTATATTGGTATTTCCTAATCATACGCTAATTAAACCAGACGAGCAACGTAGCCGTAGCCATACCTACTAAGATAAGAAATTCTAGGTGGACAATCACACCATAAAGACGTGGCTAGATTGACGCGACGAAAACCTAAATCTTAGCGTTTCTATATACGTAACGGATAAAATAGAGACTCATAAAGCAATTATATAGATCTACTAAAAACACGGTTGTCGATCATACCAAAGTCATCTATAGGTCACCGGATAACAGATCTGGGCGTGTGGATCCTTATAGACAAGGAATCCCCACTTCCTCATATCGTATCCTTAGATCTACATCGTTCGGTGAAGAACGAACAACCTCAAACGATAAACAATAATTGGGGACTTAATTACAAGGAACTAAGAACAAATAAATACAAGAACTTACATTATTGCAGAACTTGCATAAAAACTGATCTAAGAAAAATCGAGAACTTTATTATAATTTGAGAGAAGTGTCTGAGGTGTGTTTGGCGTGTAATACATGTCTTTATTTATAGGGGTTCAAACTAATTAAGAGATATACATCAAAATATCAAAACAAATAAGAGACAACTCTCGGCCGATCTCAAAAAATAATGGTGCGCCCCCCCTTCATGCGTGTGTCAAAGTTGGCGCCATCTTGGATTGGTTTGCCGGCTTTTGTCATGCTTATCCGATCTTTATCTTTAATGCATCCGGTTTTCCTTGGATTTATCTTGAGATTTAATTCTTTCTTTTGTATTTATCCTCCATAATTATCCAAATCTGCAAAATAGATATTTATCCCAAAGTAAATCATATTTAAATAAAACGGATAAATACCAAATTATATAATAAGAATGGATAAATACCAAATTATATTTAATAAATCACATAACATTAAATATTCAATATATCACGTGATTTAATTATAAAATATATATTATTACTCTCGATTTATGGTCAACGTTGATGACTTTTACTGGTATAATTTGACCGTCATCAACTACCCCCCACTTAGACTTTGATCGTCCTGAACAAAGCATCAATAAGTCATTCCCCAAGACAACATTTCCCGTGGTCAAATCATACTTACACAAGAAACTCGAGTCAACTCACACCATTCATGCTCATAAGATATCCATTATTCACTACTCGTTATGAATCGAAGTGATGTGTGCATGTGCATTTGATTTTATCTATTCGTGGCAAGATTAAAGTTTATGCTAACTTCGCAGTCTCAACCTACCAACATCAGCATTCCCACTTCTTAAGCCTCGCAATGGGTAAAGACATGGTGCAATAAGCAAGAGCGTCATCCATAAGGTTTTTGGACTTGGAGATCGAGAAAAATACTCAAAGCCTCTTAAAAATTGAATTTTTTCTCATTTTCATCATTTCAAACTTTACCACTTCTCAAGAAAGAAACTTGCTTTAAAAGTAAATTATGCATTGCAAGAATCCCTCTCTCACGGATTAGTGGAAGCATTGAATATTACCACAAGCGCGAGGCTACTTTGGTAATGTTACTACAAGCCCAGCGTTCAACATATTGTCAAAACACAGATAAATCTCAAGCTTTACTCCGCTTTGATGGCTAGAAGATAAGAATACATCAGCAGATAAATATCGACTCTTGGTCTGCATAACCAATCATCAACGCAATGTACACATAATTCTTCTCAGTTATTATAATTTGCGCGGTAAAACTCGATTCAAAGATTGAGTAATCGAATAATAAATAACTACTTGCAACAATCGGCATGAATATCCTTAAATTTACATTCACATAAGTATAAAATGATCACGTACTCATGCAACTTGGTTCCTTTCCTATCAATTCTTAGCTAGGAACTCACAATTCTAAGGGTACAAGATATAATTAATTTGGCATTTATGCAATTTTTTAATTTTTTCACCGTTTCATTCAATTGTTCAATTATAGCATCATGGCTAAGTCTCCTACCCCCACTTAAACTTGGCATTGTCCCCAATGACAAATAAAAATGAGAATTTAAGAAAAAGACTTAGCTCTGGAAACGGCTCTCAAGTAGATGCAGAACATCGGAGTTATCCAAGCACGTCGTGGAGAAGCAAGTGAAAACCTGTTTAAGCAAACCAAACAGAAACTCCACGAAACCGTTAATATCATGTCAATGGAACGTATAAAATAATGTGGCAGTAATTAGATATAAAATATCCAAAAACAAATTAAGCCACTTTATTTCATACAACCAATGACAAGGAAAACCAAAGAGTTAAAACTACTCGTTCAGACGCAAAAAGAAAAATACTAAACCAAAAGAAACATAAACAAGCAACTAAAGATGGTAATCTTCATCTATAGCGTCCACCTCTGAAATATTCTTAAAACCGGGTGGAGAAGACAAAGATCAATAAGCATTACCCCATGTGTGAAAACACGAGGTTTACTGGATTGATAAGGTATTTAATCCAGCGGAAAAGAGAAACTTGGTAAGAAAAGATAAAGGGTGGGTAAGAAATTGTGTGTTGGGTGGGTATTGGTTAAGGGGTTGAGTTAGGGTGGGAGAGTGAAATAGATGGAAAGAAAGAGAGGGGATGAAAGAATGGTTAGAAATGAGAATTGTGAGGCAGATTGGTGAGAGAATAGAAAGGTTAAAGGGTGAAAAGGTACAAAGGAAAGGATAAGGGTAGTTGCAGAATGAATTGCACACAACTTTGGATTTTCACTCGGATCGCCATTCTAAAAAGTTTTGGAAGTTGACCAAAAAGCGTTCTTGCTCGCACCAATCATTCTCTGTTACATTTTCAGTAATTCTCAAGCTCTCTTAATGCTTCCATCTTAAGGTTGATTGCTAAATTTCCTTTTCTTTAGCAATTTCTCGACTCTCCTAAGAAACTCTAATTCACGTGGCCTATATTGAGTAAAAAAGTTTTGCACATCCTTAGCCTAATGGCCATCGGAACACGGAAAAATAAAAACCTCAACATATGTCACGTTACTCTTATTGGACTCAAAGAAAACAAAACCTAAAATCCTAAAAAGAAATCCTAAGGGTTTTAAAGAAGTAGTTCGAGTTTAAAGTCCTCACTGACTTTCCAAAATTATCCTTGTCGCTTATCCTCCTTCTTGGATCGCAAGATGTTGATCCCTTGAGCACTATATGAGGTGGGCTCGTCGCTTTTATGGATTAATACCCTTCCTTTGGTTGTGAGACCTAGAAACGACATTTATCCATTCCATTTATACAACGCTCTTACCTCGGCTCGTTTTAGGAATGAGTGAATTCTAAGGAGATTTAGTCCTAGGGACTTATTTTAATCACATCCTCTATAATGTTTGCTTCATTATGCTCTCTCAAAACTCAACGCCTTCTTTTGATTGTAAATTCTTAAAACTACACAAATTGTTGCTCCCTGCCAGTAGGCTAAATCTCATGTATAGGACAATGAGATTTTGATAGAACTACGAGGAACTCTTTATTCACTGCTTCCTTCAACTGCTACATGTTTCCTTACACCCTCTAGATGAGACAGATTTGGGGCAAAACCTTCGACACTAGTAAAATTAATCTTACAAACCAACTCCGGGTTAAGATTCATACTCAGGTTTATGTATAGGCTAACTTATGATCAAAAGACCAAATGATAGTAAAACATAAGCAGGAAAGGTAGTACCTTGCCTTCAACATTATACCACGAATAATTCGAACCTTTTAATATTTATTTTCTCGGAGCCATCATGGTGCTTTAAAGGTGTTGCCTCCATCACTTTTCCCATCGTAGATTCGTAGCTCCACATGTTGCTGGGTTATTTTCTCAGTGCACGCGAAAAATTACTGACTCGGATTATTGCTTCCCTGGTTTCTGCAAACAGAAGAAAAACAAAACGAACCGTAGACCGATTTTAACATGGTTTCCCATGCTGCTATCAGACCTACGGATTAAACATACGGAGATAAACAGACACGCGAAATCCCAGAAAACAGAACCAGGCTCGCTGGCAGCGAGAGGCAATCTTGCTGGGAGCGAAACCAGCTGTTCCAGATTCTGGAATTTTTACACATAGCCGATAACCAGAGGGACTCAAAAATTTAAAAACAGACTATAAAACAGAAAAATTAACATGAATAAAAAATTATTTATATATAAAATTGACCGTTGGTTCCCCGGCAACGGCGCCAAAAACTTGATGCACGTAGATCAAGTGATAATAAAATACTTGACCACCATAAACCAATACTAGCAAGAGGACTAGGTCCATCGTAGTATAGCTATAGCGAATCAAGGTCGATCCCACAGGGAACCAATTGTGGGTCATTTATATTCAAACAATCAATCATTCATATCAAAGACATAAAGCGGTCTACGACCAACGAAAGACAAGAAAAGATAAACGACACGACTCGACACAACACATAAACAACGTAATTAACCTCCCCAATTACCATGTTATCGTTTGGATCTAGAGATTCTATATAATGAAGCTAGACTCAACCACTATTAATCCGATTCGTATTTCTTTTATATTGGCTACGGGAGTCATCCCTTAAACTAGATCTAGCTCCGGGTAGGCTATCCAGATCACTATGCTACATCACGTGACTTCGCTTTTTTCGGCCTCCATCTCATATGACTCGTGACGCTTACAAAACTAGGGATGCCGATATTAACCGTATTCCTCACCTAGGCAACATTCCTTTGTTCAAAGCATTTTCCTAGACGATCGCATCAGTCTCCGTCCCATTAACACTAACTTTTAGGTATCATGTTAATCTACGATGTACATATAACTAGGTGTCGACAATTCCCAAATACAGAACAGATCTAGATCTCGCTGAAAGTCCCGGAAGATCAATTCATGAGCCGACCTAGGAGCCCTATATTGGTATTTCCTAATCATACGCTAATTAAACCAGACGAGCAACGTAGCCGTAGCCATACCTACTAACATAAGAAATTCTAGGTGGACAATCACACAATAAAGACGTGGCTAGATTGACGCGACGAAAACCTAAATCTTAGCGTTTCTATATACGTAACGGATAAAATAGAGACTCATAAAGCAATTATATAGATCTACTAAAAACACAGTTGTCGATCATACCAAATTCATCTATAGGTCACCGGATAACAGATCTGGGCGTGTGGATCCTTATAGACAAGGAATCCCCACTTCCTCATATCGTATCCTTAGATCTACATCGTTCGGTGAAGAACGAACAACCTCAAACGATAAAAAATAATTGGGGACTTAATTACAAAGAACTAAGAACAAATAAATACAAGAACTTACATTATTGCAGAACTTGCATAAAAACTGCTCTAAGAAAAATCGAGAACTTTATTATAATTTGAGAGAAGTGTCTAAGGTGTGTTTGGCGTGTAATACATGCCTTTATTTATAGAGGTTCAAACTAATTAAGAGATATACATCAAAATATCAAAGCAAATAAGAGACAACTCTCGGCCGATCTCAAAAAATAATGGTGCGCCCCCCCTTCATGCGTGTGTCAAAGTTGGCGCCATCTTGGATTGGTTTGCCGACTTTTGTCATGCTTATCCGATCTTTATCTTTAATGCATCCGGATTTCCTTGGATTTATCTTGAGATTTAATTCTTTCTTTTGTATTTATCCTCCATAATTATCCAAATCTGCAAAATAGATATTTATCCCAAAGTAAATCATATTTAAATAAAACGGATAAATATAATAAAACGGATAAATACCAAATTATATAATAAGAATGGATAAATACCAATAAAAATGGATAAATACCAAATTATATTTAATAAAGCACATAACATTAAATATTCAATATATCACGTGATTTAATTATAAAATATATATTATTACTCTCGATTGAAGGTCAACGTTGATGACTTTTACGGGTATAATTTGACCGTCATCAGTGACACAACGGTCATATGCACCGTTGATCATGTCTGATTTACATCATGATTAATTTAGACACATTATGATCAATGGTACAGATCACCGTTGTGTCACTCGTTGTGGCACAACCATCGTGGCCGTATTATTAGGGATGGCAATTTCGACCCAACCCGGTGGATATCCACCCGGCCCTACACGTTAGGGTGGGGTATTTTTTAGGGTAGGGGAGGGTAGGGTAGGGGTTTCATTTTACAAAACCCGCCCTGGGTAGGTTAGGGTATGTATATGTGTTGTCTACCTGTCATATATATATATATATATATATATATATATATATATATATATAACACAGACGAGAAACTTGTATTTTAAGAAGGATAAAAACATATGCAATCTAACAGTAAATATGGCGGAAATTGATAAAACACAGAAACAAAGAGAACACGGTGATTTAACGTGGTATCCGGCGTTGTGCCGACTAATCCACGGGCAGAAAAGGAGATATTTTACTATGCACAAAAGTTACAGAGTTTTTAGCGCTCTTGAAAAACACACACAGCATTGATTACAATGGATGGTATTTATAGACCCAAATCCCTAAACCTTAGCCGCCATAGGATCTCTGTCGGATTGTCATAAATGCCCCAGATGTGGATCCCAGCTCAAACTGAATCCACCAGATGAAAACTCACTTTCCAGAAACTCACTTTCCAGAAACTCATTTTTCCTTTGTAATCAACCAACTCAGATGTAGAACTCAGCAAACTCAGTTTCCACCAAAACTAAGTTTTCTATGTCTTCTCCAAAACTCAGTTTCACTTCACAAAACTGACTTTCAGATTAGTTCTACCAGTTTTAGAGATCAAGTCAAAAAACTGACGAATCTCCACCTTGACTTGAACACTCATTCAACGTCACCAGATTCCATAATTCAGATGTACTTGTACCGGATGCATTCGTCAATGCCAGGATGTACTTGTACAAGACTTCTCCACAGAATCCACTCAGCTGACCTTCCCTCAACTGAGTTTCCAGAAAACTGATTATAATCTTTGAATGTTAAGCAAGTCCAGACATAAATGAAACTTGCTTTGTTGAACTGGTTTAGTAAGCATATCAGCAGGATTTTCATTGGTGATGATCTTCTTCACTACAACCCTCTTCTCATTTCTTAGAAAATGATACTCACATCAATATGCTTGGTTCTCTCATGATGAACATGATCCTTAGCTAGACAAATTGCACTCAAACTGTTACAATAAATCTCATTTTGATCCTGATGTAGCCCTAAATCACCGACTAGAACCTTCAACCATACTGCTTCCTTGGCTGCTTCAGTAAGAGCCAAATACTCTACCTCAGTAGTTGATAAAGCTATTGTTGCTTGCAAAGATGCTTTCCAGCTGACAACTGAATTCCCCAATGTGAAAACATAACCAGTCATTGATATTCTACTATCCACATCACCTACATAATCAGCATCACAGTATCCTGTGACCGAACTCTGAGTATCACCTCCATAAATTAATGAGACCAACATCAGTTGTACCCCTAAGGTACATGAACATTCCTTTCACAGCTTTCCAGTTCTTCTTTCCGAGTTGAGCCATAAACTCTCGCCGACAGATCATTGGAGCGGATCGAGCCTAATGCACACCATGGCATACATCAGACTGCCAACTGCACTAGCATAGGGAACTTTTGACATATATTCCTTCTCCTCGGCTGACTGTGAAGCATAAAATGACAAATGAACATTTGATGCTAAGGGGTATCTATTGGCTTTGCAGCTGACATACCAAACTTAGCCAAAATCTTCTGTATATAGTCCTGATAAGATTAAAACAGTTTCTTCTAATTTCTATCTCTCCAGATCTCCATCCCTAAGATTTTCTTGGTTGCACCCAAAATTTTCATTTCAAATTCAGCACTAAGAAGGTCTTTCAGATTCTGAATATCAGATTTCTTTCTTGCAGCTATCAGTATATCATCCACGTAAAAAACAAGATAGATGTATGATCCATCTTTCAGCCGACTATTGTAAACACTACAATCATAAGGACTTCTGCTATAACCAAGCTGGATCATGTAAATGTCAAACCTTTTATACCACTGTCTAGGAGCCTGCTTCAGTCCATACAACGACTTCTTCAACTTACAAACAAATGATTCTTTACCATAAACTTGAAATCCCTCTGGCTGAGTCATGTATATCTCATTATCTACCTCACCATGTAGAAAAGCTGTCTTCACATCTAACTGCACAAGTTCAAGGTCTTGTTGTGCCACCATTCCTAGTAACACTCTGATTGAAGTATGTCTGACTACTAGTGAGAATATCTCATGAAGGTCCACCCCTTCTTTCTGACTAAACCCTCTAGCAACCAAACGTGCCTTATACTTGACTCCTTCTGCCTCAGTCATTCCTTCCTATTTCTTGAAGATCAATTTGCATGTAACAACTCTCATATCAGCTGGATGTTTAACAAGATACCAAGTCAGATTCTTCAGTAATGACACCATTTCATCTCCCATGGCAGCAAGCCATTGAGATGAATCAGAACATGTCACTGCTTTCATGTAAGTAGAAGGTTCAAAACCATCCACCTCTTTTGCAACTTGAATTGCAAACCCAGCCAAATCATCAAAACCATACATTTTGGGAGGTATCCCAACATTGGATCTTCTAGCGTTGCTGATAGCTATACTTTGCTGACCAATATCAGTTTGACGCTCCACCGACCCTCTATTCACCGCCTCGGCATGGATTCGATTCGTTCAAGAACGGATCGATGAAAATTGACTTTGTTCACCGAGAGTTTGCATCTCACCGACTCCACCAAAGCTCCACCTTCATCGCTTTTCTCGCTTTGACCATACTCATCACTGATGAGCTGATTGTAGAATTCTCATCGAAAACAACATCTCTGCTGAGAATAACTCTGATCTTTGCTGATGACCGGATTCTATAACCTTTCACTCCATCATCATACCCTACAAACACTCTTTTCTTGGCCCTTGGTTCCAGTTTCCCTTCACGGACATGATAGTAAACCGTACTTCCAAATACCCTTAGAACTGAGTAATCAACAGGATTTTCTGACCACATTTCAACTGGTGTCTTGAAACTGATCCCTGTGTGAGGACACTTGATGATTAAGTAGCAAGTTGTGCTTACATCTTCTGTCCAAAATCTTCTTGACAAAGCAGAATTAAAGAGCATACATCTTGCCCTCTCTAGAAGAGTTTGATTCATTCTCTCAGCTACACCGTTTTGCTGAGGTGTATTCCTTACAGTGTGATGTCTGACAATACCCACAGTTTTGCAAAATCTATCAAACTCAGTCCAGCAGAATTCCAGACCATTATCTGTATGAAGCTTCTTGATCATCTTTCCCAACTGATTTTCAACTAGAGCTTTCCACAGCTTGAAGTTATTAAATGCATCACTCTTGTGTTTCATCACCACCACCCAAGTCATCCTTGAATAGTCATCTATGAATGACACAAAATATGTGTGACCACCCAATGACTCTACCTTTGAAGGCCCCCAACAATCAGAATGAATGTAATCAAGTGATGACTTTGTGTTATGTATTCCTTTTGGGAACTTGCCTCTGTGAAGCTTTCCAAACACAAAATGCTCACAAAATTCTAGATTCTTGACCTTACATCCTCAAAGAAGATTATTCTGAGAAAGAATCTGCATCCCCTTTTTCACCCATGTGACCCAGTCTCATATGCCACAGTTTTGTAAGTTGTGATTGATGAATTTCAACAGATGCTAAAGCAGTAGATCTAGACACATCATATCCTTGCAAAATATACAAGGTTCCCATTTTGACTCCCTGAGAACAGAAACTGAGTTTTTGTAGACACTCAGTTTTCCACCTTCACCCTTAAAACTGAATCCCTTGCTGTCTAAAAGACTGAGAGATACCAAGTTCTTGGTCACCTGTGGAACATATCTAACTTCACTCAACGTACATAATTTACCATCCTCTGTCCTCAACTGAACTGAGCCAATCCCAACTATCTTACAGACCTTGCTGTTTGCCATAGCTATATGACCACCATCTATCTGCTGATAACTTGCGAACCACTCTGTGTGGACAAATATGATAAGATGCTCCAGAGTCCAGAATTCACACATCAGCATGATGTGCTGATTTTCTAGCTACTAGAACCATGTCCTCCTCTGAATCAAACCCACCAGCATGGCGGAAATGCTCCAACTTGCTTCTCCTGTTGCTTCTTTTTCTTTGAACAGTTGGACTTCCAATGTCCCTGCTCCTTACATTAATTGCAGAAATCTGTGGATTTAGGACCTTTGGACCCTGTCTTCTTGGATTTCTTCTTCCTAGACCGTCCACGTTCTTTTCCACAATCAAGCATCGACTACTTGTCCAACAAATTTGATCTGTCATCCCACCGCTTTATGTCTTCTCAGCTCCCTGGCATGTAAAGCTGACCTTACATCTTCCAATGCAACTGTATCCTTCCCAACTATGAAAAATTGCACAAAGTTCCCATAAGAAGCTGGTAGTGATACCAACAAAATCATAGTTGCATCTTCATCCACTACTACAAAAAATCATAAAGATCACGGTTTTTAAGTGTGATATATTTACATTAGTCACGGCTTCCAAAGTGTGGCATATTGAGGTGTGACATAAAGTACTTTAAGTCAATCACAGTTACAAACTGTGATCTACTATAATAATTATCACACTTAAAACCCGTGATCTATTATTGTTGGTATCACACTTAAAAACCGTAATCTATTATAATTATAGTTGTTATAATAGTTAATAACCGTGATCTATTATAGTTTTTATCACACTTAAAAACCGAGATCTAGTACAATTAAAACACATTTAAAAACTGTGATCTATTTTAGTTGTTATCACACTTAAAAACCGTGATCTATTATAATTTAAATCACACCAATAAAAGTGTTCTTTTTTTCAAAAACAATATATATGCACACATATTTTTTGTCTTTGTTGGGACTCGAACCCGGATACTCCGGATTAACGAGCCACACTTATTACCACTAGACCGATGTTTTCTTTCTTCTAAGTTTTCGACCACACTAAACTAAAATCTCATTATAAAATACCATATTATTTTAATCACAGTCAAAAACTGTGATTGATTGATTTTTTGTCTCATTTTTCCTAAAAACCGTGATAATAAAAATTGTGATATATTTTAGTTGTTATCACACTTAAAAACCGAGATCTACTATAATTTCAACACATTCAAAAACTGTGATCTATTTTAGTAGTTATCACACTTAAAACTGTTATCTATTATAGTTGTTATCACACTTAAAAACCGAGATCTATTATAATTTCAACACATTTAAAAACTGTGATCTATTTTAGTAGTTGTTATCACACTTAAAAACCGAGATATATTATAACTTCAATCACACTTAAAAAAGTGTGATCATTCTTTTTTTTCGAAAATGAAATAAACGCACACATATCTTTTGTTGCCACTGGGACTTGAACCCGAATACTCTGGATTAAGGAACCACACTAATTACCACTGGGCTGATGCCTACTATATTATCATTTTCGAGCACAGTAATCTAAGATATGATTATAAAATATCATATTATTTTAATCACAGTTAAAAACCGTGATTGATTGATGTTTTTGTCTCAGTTTTCTCAAAATCCGTGATAATAAAAACTATGATCTATTTTAGTTGTTATCACACTTAAAAATCGAGATCTATTATAATTCAACACATTTAAAAACTGTGATTTATTTTAGTTGTTATCACACTTAAAAATCGTGATCTATATAGTTGTTATCACACTTAAAAACCGAGATCGATTATAATTTCAACACATTTAAAAACTGTGATCTATTTTAGTAGTTGTTATTAAACTTAAAAGCCGAGATCTATTATTATTTCAATCACACCTAAAAAGTGTGATCGTTCTTTTTTTTCACAACTAATAACTGTGATAAAAAATTTAAGTGTGATATATACACATTTTACTTGTCTCGGTTCTTTTAAAAGTGTGATCTTTATCTTTAGATAAGTGTGATCTATATCTCTTTTCTTATTAGTGGATATAATTTCTCTCATTTTTTTCTATAATTGTGACAAAAATATCATGAATTCAGTCACAATTTAAAAATGAGATTAATTGATATAATTTATCTCGCTTTCTCAATAACCGTGACAAAAATATCATACCAATTTAGTCACAGATTAAAAGTGTGATAGTTTGGTATAATTTATCTCGTTTTTTCAATAACTGTGATAAAAATATCATATCATTTCTATCACTGTTTTAGATGTGAGATTGATATATATAATTTATCTCGCTTTTTTAGAAACCGTGACAGAAATATCATATCAATTCAGTCACAGTTTAATAATGAGATTGATTGGTATAATTTATCTCGGTTTTTCAATAACTGTGACCGAAAAATCATATCAATTAAGTCACACTTTAAAAATGAGATTGATTAATATAACTTATCTCAGTTTTTCCATAAGTGTGATAGAAAACTGTAAGTGTGATATATATTTTTCGTTGTCTCGGTTTTATTGAAACTGTGATTGTTTTCATATCTTAAGTGTGACCTATGTCCAATTTTGTAGTAGTGATCCTCGATCTTCACATCAATATTCCTGAGATCAAGTAATATTGTGTTCAACTGATCAAGATGATCTCTCAGTTGAGCCCCCTCATGCATCCTTAGGCTAAACAACCTCTGCTTTAGCAGCAACTTGTTGGTCAATGACTTAGTCAAATACAGTGTTTCATGCTGACCATATGATGCACTCCAAGATGATCACCCATGCATTCACAAGCCAAAGGATCCTATCATTGTTCGAGATGGCCCTATCACACGTTTTCAAGAGAAGAAGGCTCGAGAAGCTTATGCAAAGCTGGTCCAAGATGTTGGAAAGGAGAATGAGGCTTTGAGGATTGATGATCCAACTACTTTAAGCCTATTCGTTGCTGATTGGGCTTAATGTGCGAAAGGCCCAAGTGTGGGGCGTTTTATGCATCATACTTGCTGAATGTTTGTGGACATTTAATTATGCTATTTTTTAATTAGGCCTTTTTATTTAATTAGGAAGTTAATATTCAGGCCCAACTGATAAAGTGGCGCCTCCTTTCTTTAGGAATTAGGTTTCTATTTTGCTATTTATAGTTGTCAGACTTGAACATATTATTCAGATTTTTTTGGAGATTAAACCCTAGTTTATAATCAAGAAACTTTTCAGAGATTGGAGTTTCTTTCAATTATTCTGAGATAGAATAGTTGGGTGGTTTTCCTGAGATAGGATTATCACGAGACAATAATCAGAGATTGATTATTGTTGTTGCTTTCGTTTTTATTTCCAAATAGTCCACGTTTATACAATTAGATCGGAAAAACCCTAGCTTGGATTTGTATAAGCTGAATTAATAAAAGCCGAATCTTTGATCTAGATCCTACAATCAGTTTGGTATCAAGTGGTATCAGAGATTAAGGGATTAAAGCTTCAACGTCTCACGCACTACTCTCGATTTTCTCGCCGCTCTTTTTCGTGACCACTAGACGTTCTTGCAATCCAAGAACCCTAATTTGTTCTAGGAGCGGCTCCTTTGAAAATTTCTTTCTTTGCGTTACACGCCTCATCAGCCGCGTTTGATTTTCATCGCATCCGGACAGAATTATTCCTGCTATTTGCTGCATATTATCGCATCCGGATTCAGGTTTTTTGGACTTCTTGCGATTATCCTGAGACGGGATATCCTGAGATGGGATCACCGTAGTAAATATTCTGAGATGGAGTATTTACATATCCTTTTGTTATTTTCGTTATATATATTCAAAAAGCCATAAAAATATAATTTCAAAGCTGAATCGTTTGTAGTGCTTTAATCAACGATCCTACGAGATTCGGTTTACATCACCATAACTTAGCAGTTGTGTCTTCCTCAGCAACGTATGTGATAACATCATCAGACAAGCACAACATGATGGTAGAATGTGCTTTCTCCTCCAGACTGGTGTAATCTGCTGCACTGGTATCCCCTTTACCGGATAATGGAGTCCACAATCCTTGTTGTTTTAACAAGGACCGCATATTGATTTGCCACAGACTGAAACTGATCCTCCCTGTAAATTTATCAATCTTCACGTTAACTGCTGACATCCTTCTTGCTAAAGAACAAACCTTTGATCACAAAATCCTAGCACCGGTCACCGGTCTTGGTGAAGATCAACTCCGTTCAACGTGCAAATATCTTTGAATCTTGAACCTTATGCTTTGATACCAATTTGTTAAAACACAGACGAGAAACTTCTATTTAAGAAGGATAAAAACAGATGCAATCTAACAGCAAATATTGCGGAAATTGATAAAACACATAAACAAAGAGAACACGGTGATTTAACGTGGTATCCGGCGTTGTGCCGACAATCCACGGGTATAAAAAGATATATTTTATTATGCACAAAAATTACATAGTTTTTCACGCTCTTGAAAAACACACAGAGCATTGATTACAATGGATGGTATTTATAGACACAAATCCTTAAACCCTAGCCGTCAAAGGATCTCTGTCGGATTGTCATAAATGTCCCGGATGTGCATCTCAGCTCAAACTGACTCCACCAGATGAAAACTCACTTTTCCAGAAACTCATTTTCCTTTGTAATCAACAAACTCAGATGTAGAACTCAGCAAACTTAGTTTCCACCAAAACTCAGATTTTTAAGTTTTCTCCAAAACTCAGTTTCACTTCACAAAATTGACTTTCAAATTAATTCTACCAGTTTTAAAGATCATGTCACAAAACTGACAAATATAGACACACACACACACAAATCATGATTAAATAATGACTACTTACATTACCTTAAAAGTAAGAAAACAACTAATAAATCTCAATAAAAAAAAAATAAAAAAAATTTAAAGAACACTATTATTCTTCTTATATATCAATTGTCGATGTCAAACACCCAGTGTTTTCTCTCCCAATTGATTCTACCATCCTGCTAAAATCAAGGTTGAAATATGCGATTTTTTTTTAATCGTTTGTTTTTTCTTTTAGTAATGTATCCTATAATCTAATATATTCTTCCATAATATTAATTGGCAATCCCGAAGTTCGTGTCAATCTTGTTATGGTATACTTTGGTATTTTTTTTCCTTCACAACTCATGCAGCCAAAATCAAGGTTAATAGGTTTTAAACTTTTTCTTTTTATATGTTCCAGTGTATGTTTAATCTAATATATTTTAAGAAAATTCGATCTTGGAATTTTACGACACTTTTGTTTGTTTCTTTTTTCCCTTAAGAATTTGACAAATTTATTTATATTTATTAGTATATAAAGATAAACATATTTTGTCTTATCTGTGGTATTTTGGGAGTCTACGTAATATTTTATCATGAATCATGAATTTCCTTTATTCAATAGATTGTAGGATTTATTCATCATTTGTCTTGTGTGATACTTCTTAGATTACAGAACAAGTATCACGTTCTAAGGATTGAACATTTTGATACACTTAGACAAGGAACAAACATATTCAAATATCACGTTCTGATGATTCATGCACATATTTTAATACTTGGTTTTGTGTATTTACGTCAACAGTTATTACTCAAATTTTCTTATCATACAAAATTTCGATGATAAAGCCAAATATCCATGTGCCCATGGATATCCACGTGGGTGGGGCATGGTAAGAGAACTTCTACCCGCATGGTAATGGGTAGGGTACGAAAAATAATTGATAGGTTGAGTATAGATATAGTAAAATCCGTGTCCACACGTACTTATTGACATTCCTACGTATCATTACTCAACTAAGAATTGTTCAAAAAATAATGACATGGTAGAAAGTGGGTAAAAGTAGATAAAAGTAGAGACTAAGAAACATAGTATTATCTGGGGAGTTCTTAAATATGGCAATAGCAAACATTCAACGTCAAATGATATTATATAATAAAATAAATAAATGAAGAAAAAGAAAAAGAAAAAGCAATAGGCGAAGTTTTCTAAAGATAAAAGGTCTCCTTTATTATTAAAAAACAAAAAAACAGAATTTCTGAGAAACAGCGTGCAAGAAAAAAATATAGGGTAAACTAAAAAGAAGGTGAAGATGCTGCTTGTGGGAGAGAAAATGTGCTATAGTTGACTTGTAAGGAGTACATTACTTGCTAAAAATAGGAAAAGGTTGGGTCCAACTTAAATGGTTTTCAGTGTCTGGTTTCTAAAGAAACCTGGCTCTGATGGTAATGGCATAGTCATAGTAGCATGAGAACAACCGTAGCCATTGTAGGTCTACTTCCTACGTTTTCTTGCACACAAAGTAAGGCTGTATGTATACATCTTATAATTTTTCTGGTGAATGGGAATGAGCCATCAACATGGGATCTATCAGATCCGAAACTCTACCGTCCTTCCATGTTTTGTAAGCCTGAAAATATAAATATAATTGTAATGGCGACTTAAACTATGATACTTAGCAGAGTCTGGGGAAACTGTGATGGTTAGCAGAGCATAGAGGTGTCTGTTGAGTCTGGTGTTCTGCTGTATGAAGTCAGCAGACTGATCATGTAACGCCCCAGACCCCGGGCCTGGTAGCGTTAAATGAGTCATAAATGTCCGGTCAACTGCTTAGACCGCCGTCCTCGCTGGGTCTAAAAGAGCTAACCCGAGTTGACAAGACATTTATGTCTCACACTTATATGGGGGTGAGCATTCTCTTATTTTACCGATGTGGGACTTTACATTCTCCCCCTTATAAGGGATCAAGTCCTCGCCGCCACGACGGCCAAGATCGGTCTGGATCGTCCCTTACCAGGAGAAACTAGAGGCCATCCTTACACCGTCTTCTTGTACGGTGCAGCGCATAGTTCCGTCTGATAGTCGGCTCTGAATACCATTCTGTAACGCCCCAGATCCCGGGCCTGGTAGCGTTAAATGAGTCATAAATGTCCGGTCAACTGCTTAGACCACCGTCCTCGCTTGGTATAAAAGGGCTAACCCGAGTTGACAAGACATTTATGTCTCACACTTATATGGGGGTGAGCATTCTCTTATTTTACCGATGTGGGACTTTACAGATCATCTGCTGAGGTTTGGATTGCTGAGATGGTTCTCGGCATTACTTGGGGAACACGTCTGCTGCATGGTTTTCCGGTTTGGATTAAGTTACTTCTATGGTATTTCAGTCATTATCTGATTTGGCTGTTTAGTCGAATAGAGTTTGATTCCTAAGTCTATAAATACCATCTGTATTAATTGTAACATGATGAAACTTTCTCGTGATAATAAATTATCCTCGCTTGTCTGTGGAGTAGTCGGCACATAGCCGGAAACCACGTTAAATTTGTGTTCTTCTTGTTTTCTGTGTTTGTTTACTTGTTAATTTCTTATCTTACTCACAATCACCATCACTTCTTGATCGATCCGTCATAACAAACTGGTATCAGAGCGTGTCCAGGTTCATCAAGAAATCTGTTTATCTGTTTTAAGCAAGGTAGATTGGCACCAAGGTCATAATTGATGCTAGATTGGCACCAAGGTCATAATTGATAGCCGAAAATTCTAAGCTATTTTCTTCCAATATGGCGTGTTTATGATGTGTGTATAAGGCTTGGGAGAACTCTCTTTATATAGGAGAGTAATCCTTGTCCTCCAAGGATTTATTTAATTAATACAAAATCAATTATAATAATCCTTTTCCAAATAAAAGATAAATAAAATAATTATCCCAAACAAATTAGGATAAATCATATTATTATCTAATATTCCATGAATTATCAATTAACAAATAAAAGATAAATCACATATTAAATAATTAACCAAGAAAACAAATTCCTTGATTAAATAATACAATATGCGCCCCAACCTTAATTAAATAAGGTCCATGCGCATTTTTCTACACCTTGGGCCGAGTCCACGAAAAATTTCTTTTTCCGTGTATTTAATTATCTAGTCCAACTAAACAATTAATCCACATATCAATTAAATAGTCCAATCCAACTATTTAATTATAATTGAGGTGAAACGATGAGAAAAACATATGCTATGTTAGGAGCCACATCGGGGACCATGGACCCATATTCAGTAGCTACAATAAGTTTAATAAAATTATTCGTCAGACAGAATAATTATATCCAACCTATTAATTCCGGGATTACACCACCATAAACCCGAAACTGAACTCTATCGAATATAGATAACTTACACTCAATTTATGAGTCAAAAGCGTCCACTGATATAATCATTACATACGGATAAATCCTCCATAGAATGTTCACTTCGATTCGGGATATTTCCGTAAACCCTTCTCGAAACATATTATCCTTATTTACCATTAACCCCCTAGTGATCAATTAGTTCATATCCAATATAATATGAACTCGGTCGATCGATCAGTTTCTAGGGTTAACAAATAAAGGAACTGTATGTCTACTTCCCGAGGGAAGGAATGGATTCCATATCTGTGATAGCACAGACTACTCACTCATTCTATAATAGAGCCAACAAGAAGTATTGGACCACATACTGCGAAGTGATCCTTACTAACACATCAAACTCTACCTTAGTCTAAGCAGTTGTCTGTGATCACCTCAGGATTGAGATTAATCCATATATGATCATCTTGTGATTCGATAAGACTTCTCGATTACGGAATTATATCGAGAACTCAAATCAAATCGGTCCAGCCCTATATGATTATCATCATATATAAATGCCCCATTAGCTACCCTATTACTGACAATCCGGATAAGACTGTCACACCTAAAGTGTTCTGGGCGCATCATTAGCAAATTAATCTAGAGACCCGTACTCAGATTAATAAACGTTACGGACTAAGTTAATTTTAAGTATATTTCACAAACTCAATCCTCGTGTGTATAGCCATACACTGAGTTATGTGATTACATAATCAATATACTTAGGGTTTTCTGTAGTGTATTAATATTGGCAATAAATGCGAATAAATAAGATGAAATAAATTCTGTCATTTATTTAAATAAAACAATTACAAATTGTCTTTCGGGCATAAAACCTAACAAAAAGCACATTCAAAAATTATGTTGTGCTTGTCAGATGATATTATCACAGAGGTTGCTGAAGAGGACACATCAGAGAAGTTGTGGTCCAAGCTTGAGAGTCTGTACATGACAAAGTCTCTAACCAACAAGTTGTTGTTGAAACAACGTCTGTTCAGTCTAAGGATGCATGAGGGCACTCAGCTGAGGGATCATCTAGATCAGCTGAACACAATATTACTTGACCTAAGGAATGTTGATGTGAAGATTGAAGATGAAGATGCATCACTGATCCTACTTGTGTCATTGCCTACATTGTATGAGAACTTTGTACAGTCCTTTATTGTTGGGAAGGACTCAATGTCATTGGAGGATGTGAGATCTTCTCTCCATGCTCGAGAGCTACGCCATAAAGGATTTGGTTCTGGAAAAGACCGTCAGTCTGCTGGATTGGTGGCCAGTGGAATCAGCTGGGGGACCAGGAAATTCTGGAAAGAAGAAATCCAAGAGAACTTCCAAGGGTCCTAAAGTTAAGGATGTCAGTAACTACTGCAAGGAGCAGGCACATTGGAAAAATGAATGTCCAAAAAGGAAAAAGCAGTAGGGTACTCAGCAGGGTACAGTTGCTTTGACAGAACAAGATTTTGAATAAGATTTGGCCTAAGCAGTTTCAGAGTCAGCAGGACACAGAGATGTGTGGATTTTGGACACTGAGGCATCTTATCATGTGTGTCCACACAGGGAGTTGTTTTCAACTTATTAGCAGGTGGATGGAGGCCATATTGCTATGGCTAAAAGCAAGGTCTGCAAAATAGTTGGGATTGGATCTGATCGGTTAAGGACACATGATGGTAAATTCTACACACTGAATGAGGTTAGGCATGTTCCATAAATGACCAAGAATTTGATATCACTTAGTCTACTAGACAGCAAAGGGTTCAAGTTCAGGGGTGGAATTCTTATCTTATTACTTGTTTCGTGCTTGTAAGTAATACACTACTGAAAACCCTAAGTCGTATCATATGTAGCCATATAACTTAGTGTGTGAAGCACGTGAGGATTAAGTTTATTGTGATACACTTGAATTGTTAGTCCGTGGTGAAGTTAATCAAAGTATGGGGTCTATTGATTAAACCACCATTAATGCGCCCAGAATACTTTATGTTGTGACCGTCTTATCCGGACCGTCGACATTGGTTGTCTAAGTGGGGCATTTATATATGATGAGAGTCATATAGGACTGGACCGATTTAATCTGAG
Source organism: Gentiana macrophylla (assembly GCA_026214975.1). Classification (NCBI taxonomy): domain Eukaryota; kingdom Viridiplantae; phylum Streptophyta; class Magnoliopsida; order Gentianales; family Gentianaceae; genus Gentiana; species Gentiana macrophylla. Next base: position 73,457,391 of record CM047813.1, on the reverse strand, counting down.
TTTCTCATATAATTCCGTGATTGAGAAATCTTATTAAATCACAAGATGATCATATATGGATTAACCTTAATCCTGAAGTGATTACAGACTCCTACTTGTTTCAGTATAGAGTTTGATGTGTTCGTTAAGGATCGCTAAGAGGCGCGGTCCGAATTACTTTCACGTTGGCACTATTCTGGAATGAGTGAGAAGTGTGTGTCTCACAGATATGGAATCCATTCCTTCCTGCGGGAAGTAGAAAGACAATCCTCTTATTTGTTGATCCTGGAAACTGATCGATCCCGGGAGTTCGTATTGGTTATGAACTAATTGATCACTAGTGGGTTAATGGTAAATAAGGATAAGATGTAGTGAAGAAGGTTTACGGAAATAATCCTACTTCAGTACGGATAGTCTATGGAGGGTTAGTTTATATGAAAAGATTATATCAATGGACACTTATCGACTTGACTCGACGTTTTGAAAATAAGTTATATCTATAATCGATAGAGTTCAGTTTCGGATTTATGGTGGCGTAATTCCGGAATTATTGAGTTGAGTAGAAATATTCTGTTCGATGAATATTTTATTTAATTTATTTTAGCTACTGATTATAGGTCCATGGTCTCCGGTTTTGCTCCTAACACGTGAGTGTTTTCTCGTTTTATGGAACCTCAAGATTAAATTAAATAGTCCGTCTATTTAATGAATATGCAATATTATTTATTTGGTAAATAATATGTAAAATAGAAAAGACATTTTCTATTAAAATGACTAAAAAAATGGCGCCACATTTCAGATAATTAGGTGAAGAAATTTTCCTAGATTATGTCACATGTGTAATTAATTAATTATCTATTTGTTGGATAATTAATGGAAAATTAAGAGATTGATTTTTTGAGAATTATCTCTTATTTTTGTAGCAAAAATATCTTTTCCTTATGGGAATAGGTTTTTGTGGTGTGAAAAGGATAACTCTCTTGACTAGTTATTTTCCTATATAAATAGAGTTCCTCCCAACACAATTGACAATCATAATTTGCGCCACAAATAAAATAGAAGGAAGAAAAATTAGTTTCTTGCCTTAGTCATTTAGAGAAGAAAAACCTAGGGTTATACAACAAAAAAATGTTCAAGCCTAGAAGTGAGCGAAAAAAAGTAATTTTGAGTCCATAAAACGAATGTAGGAATTTCTTCAGTAGGAACTCTATGGTGGAAGTGCGTATTTTTTTTTGTTTTGACAGGTATTCTAAAGAACGAAAAAAAGTGTTTTCTTTTTTCTTTTTCCGTTCTTGTGGATGTGTCATAATAATGTATACCCTATAAAAATAAAAATGATTCAATGTCTCATCATAAAATGACACGGTTTCAATAAAAAGAACATGATACAAGTAACATATACTACATCCGTCTAATATTATAAGTCATTCTATCTTTATGAAGACAGATGAAGAAACTCAATAAATGATCCAACTTTGATAGTTATGGACTAAATTGCCCTTAATGATTTATTAAATAACGTATGAAAGGTCGGGCATTGAAATGGGTAAAATAGGAAAAAGTGCATTAATTATTGCATTCAAAATGTGAGAATGACATATATTGTGGGACCAAAAAAAAAATTAAAATGACTTATAATATAGGATAGAAGTAGTATAAATCAACTGATTCTCTAACCACGTTTTATATAAATATAATGCATTTATTTAACAAAAAAGCACCCAATTATCTAACCACAATATTCTTCAACTACATTTGTTATTTATTATTTATCTTTTTGTGTGAGGAATTTTTTAATAGTAAGAATAACAACTAACAAATCAAGAAATGTCGAACTAATGACCTAAACTAACTAAGTCAATGAACAAATAATAATTTTTAATAATAAGAAAACCCTGGAAAAAAAAAGTAGACTAATCAACATATTATATTTTTAGAAGTCACTATTGTGTAATAGACTAATCAATACGTATATATTAATGTTGCGTTCCCTCTTTATTTTTTATTTTTATTTTTATTTTTTGGGGGGATTTTGTTTGTTTTTTCCTTGATAAAAATGAAGCACAAAAGAAATTGGGCTGGGCTGATATGATTTTTGGGTGGGCTGGGTTGGATTTTATTGCTACCTACTAAAAAAATTAAAAACAAATTGGGTGGACTTAGCCCACCCTGTCCTAATGTACGTCCGCGTTGATGATGATGATGGTGGTGGTGACGGTGGTAATGGCGGTGGCGGTGGCGGCGGCGGCGGTGGCAGCGGTGGTAGCTCTTTGAGGATAGGATATATCTCAAAACGATAAATACAGCAACTTGACATATCATTTGCAATACTATCCAAGCAAGCCTTGCAATCACCAGGGGTAATATCGGGAGTGCACTCCATAAATCCATAAACTGTTGGTGAACTTGGATAGTTCCTTTGCATTCCTGCGAATTTACGAAGAGACCCGTTGTACACCGCATTAGAAAGATTACCTGCAAATTAATTTACAGCCAACCAAGGCTTTTATCATTAAGGTAGGTAATAATAAGCTAGCTAAGACCTTAGGATTTCAAAGCGATCATGGGGTTGAATGAATCCCGCTATATTATATATAGCAGGATTGATTCTTTATGAAAAATAAAATTATAATAGATTACGTACCTGCAAACGAAATCAGGTCCGAAGGATTCAAATTCACATTTGAAGCATTATTTAAATTAACAAGGATTGAATTGTTGGAGTATCTAAACATGCATAAATCAAGCCACACAATGGCTTCCTTTTGATTAGGACAGAGTGACGTAAGGTTACGAGCAGCATCGTTAACACAGCCTCAACACGTTTCAATACCGAAGTCTCCACTACAATAGGCGATGGCGTTGACTTGGTCGACGCCATTGCCTCCTTTGCCGTTGTAGAATCCGTTTGTTGTGTTGATGTTTGAGGAAATTGAAGTGAGGATGGTGTTGAGATTTGAATGAAATTTGCTGTTTTGGCTGTAGTTTCCAAATGTGTCTGACAATCATAGGGTTGGAAAGATATGGGATGAATTTTTTTGACCAATGTCGAGGATAATCTCGTTTGAGTATTTATTTGAGTATTATTATTTACTATAAATATTATTCATGTCGTATTTATCGTGTAGTGACTTATTGACTAAGTCATCGAACACTATATATTTGTATTCTCGGTATCCACATTAAATCAATGAAATACAATACACTTCGAATTATGTTATGATATCAAAGAAATTCAATTTTCAATTTTCTCTCTTTCGTTATATCAATTATTCCCTATACTCTAACCAAAAAAACAAATCCCAGGTCGGAGATCTTCTTCTCCGGCAATGTCCAAATCCTTTCCGGCAGCCTTCCCGTATGCTGTCACAGCCACCCCTCATCTCCATCATCAAATTCCAAGTATAGGTCCGCCGCCTGTTGCTTCGCCCACCACTTCCAACCATGGCCGCAGCTCCCATCCCCAAATCTTCAACCAGGGACGCATCTTCTCACCATCACCTGTCGATGTAACCTTGAACTAGCGCCGTGCTCCTTCTATAATTCCCCGCCGGCCTCACTACTGTAAATTCCCAGCCTTGTCCATAAACAACCATCACCCACTGCCAGTCCGCCATGCTTTCCCCTCCTCTTCGCCGTCCGCTTCACCTCCCTGCAAGAATTCCTCCCGCAATTTTCAGCAACCAATCCCTCCACCTTGCAAGCTGCTACTTTCTCAAACCGCAGCAGTTACCCCAACTCGTCGGCCCTTGCTTCCTCCAGCCATGGTTGTGGAACTCTTCGTTCCCGACTTTCCGGTGTGTTGTATGGTCCACAACCATCAATTTGCCAAATTTGTGCCCAAATAGGCCATCTGGCCACGACCTGTTCCTTTAGGTATACTCACTCCCTTCCACCCACCTCTTGGCCACTATCATCTCGGACTTCTCACGCATATGCGACTTCTCTGTATACACATCTTGGTTCTAAATGGATTGCGGATACGGGGGCCACTCACCATTGACATCTCAACTTATCATCTACGCCCTATGTTGGAAACGAAAAAGTGCCGCCGGTGACGGTACAGGTTTATCTATTACTCATTATGGCTCCTCTTCTATAAATTCCCCTTTCAGACATTTTATTTATCAAATATTCTTGTTACTCCCTCTATCACCAGAAACCTTTTATCCGTGCACAAATTTGCCTCTGATAACAGTGTGTATTTTGAATTTCATGGGTCGTACTTTCTTGTAAAGGATTATTCGGGCACGTCCATCTCCGGGGATTTGTTAAGGATGGACTCTATCACTTCTCCACCCCGCTCCATCGACCCTCCACCTCTCCCCAAGCCTTTGCCTCATCTGTCCCTTCCACCACCACGTGGCATCAACGTCTCGGTCATTGCTCTTACTCCGTGCTCCGTCAAGCCTTAAAAGGCCTCTCCTCTTATAATCCAACTAAATAAACCCATGATGTCCGTGCCCCATGTCAGTTAGCTAAGAGTCATTGTTTCCCGTTATACACCTCTGAATTTACCTCTATTGCTCCTTTAGACCTAATTTACTTTGATGTCTGGCGGCCCTGTTCTGAACCTTCCATTTCTGGTTCACGGTACTATGTTAGTTTTCTGGATGACTTTACCAAATACTTGTGGCTTTATCCCCCGAACAATAAATCTGATGTTGAAACCGTCTTTCCTGACTTTCTTGCTCTGATTGAACGCCAGTTTAACACCAAACTCAAATCTATCCAAACTGATTGGGGTGATGAGTATCGTCGTGTTTCCACTCTTCTTACTTCTCTTGGCATCCGACATCGCCTTTCCTGTCCCCACACCCACGAATAAGTTGGTGCCCTTGAACGCCACCACCGTCAAATTGTTGAAGTCGGTCTTTCTCTTCTTGCCCAATCCAACCTTCCGCTCCCTTATTGGGAGGATGCCTTTATTACTGCCACCTATATCATTAACCGTCTTCCCACCAAAGTCTTACATGATAAGTCTCCCTTTGAAATGGTCCATCATCAGTCTCTTGACTATACATTTCTTCGGGTCTTTGGGTGTGTGTGTTGGCCCTATCTCCGTCCATTCAACCACCATAAGACTGATTTTCACTCCAAAACATGTATCTTTCTCAGATATAGTCCATCACACCACGGTTATAAATGCCTGGACCTTGCCTCTGGCCATATGAGTGATGTGAACGAATTGTTCATTAGGAAGAAATATGATTCGAAAGACGGTTTTAATTTGAAAATAAAATCGTATGCGGTTGCCAATAAATTTCAGATGAGCTTGGGTAGGTCGGATACACGTTGCTTGTATTACAAATGTCTTAACGATACATGCAAATGGCATGTAAGGGCGAAAAGGGTGAAGGTGAATACAAATGTCTCACGTACATTTTCGATCACAATGTTGAATGATGTGAATACTTGTGCCTCTCAGAATGCGGATAATGACAATCACGCCTATTGTTATTGCGAGTCTGCTAAGTCAGAAAATGGAAGAACTCGGCAATGAGTATAAACCCAGACATACTAGGGAGGACATGCTCATAACTTACAATGTACAGTTGACTTATGACCAAGCATACCGAGCTCACGAGATGATGAGAATGATGGTTAGAGGTTCACCGACGGAGTGTTGCAACGCGATACCCACGTACTTGTGGATGTTGCGTAAGGCCAATGAAGGGACCATTGTTGACTTTCGGCTTGATAATCTGGGAAGGTTCGGTAGTTGTTTCATGTCTTTGGGAGCAAGTCGTCGTGGGTTCAAGTATTGTCAACCTATTTTGTATGTGGACGCCACTCATCTGAAAACCCATTTCTCAGGGCAACTATTTATTGTTGTTGATGTAGATGCCGGTGACCACCTATTCCCTGTAGCCTTCAGCATTGCTGAAAAAGAATGCAACGATTCATGAGGGCATTTTTATGAGACAATTGAGGGTGGCCATTGGAGGTATCCATGATGAAAATTTGATCTTTATATCTAACAAACACAAGGCTATTAGAAAAGCGGTTGGTCAGGTATTTCTTGATGCATATCACGGTGTTTGCTATCATCATTTAAAGGGCAATCTAACAAAAAAAATGGAAGGATTATGGTTTTTGTGAAGAGACATTCTATCAAGCAGCCTATGCATTCTCGAAGGTTGAATTTCTCCGAAAGTACGCCCTGATCAAGGCATAATGTCTTGGCGCATATCTAAAACTAGAAGAAATAGGTGCTGAACGGTGGGCGCGTGCCGAATTTCCTGGGAAAAGATATGCCTTAATGACAAGCAATTACGCTGAAAGTTTCAACTGTGCGATTAGAGGAGCTCGTCGTTGGCCCGTTCCTAGACTTTTGGAATTCATTAGAGCTACACTGTAGAGATGGTATAATGAAAGACTACAAAAGGCGCTTGATTGTGCGATTGTGTTAGCACCGGAGATCGATGAAATAGTGGCTTCAAATATTACGGCTAGAAGGAAGTTCAGGGTTAAGCCTATTAACCCCGACGAGTTTGAGGTTAATGGAAATAACTTGCTTCATGGGGTGGTAAATCTACGAGAAAGGACTTGTTATTGCGGTTATTTTCAGAAAATGGAAATACCGTGTACGCATGCTATAATAGCCGCAGCAACACACAGAATTAGTCCACCCGAAATCTGTTCGGCGTATTATAGAGCTGAATGTTTCAAGGAGATTTACATGGGTAGCATATATCCACTTCCTAACAGGGAGGATTGGGATGTTCCGGAGGCGGTAAGAAACATGAAAGTCGGAGTGCCTAATATGAGATATGCGCCTGATGCCAGTGGAGCTCCAAGAAGAGGTAGAATTAATACCACTAGAATCCCTTTTGAATGGGAACGTCCAGTCCATCAGAATGTTTGTAGTAACTGCAAACATCAGGGGCATAACAGAGCTAGTTGCACGCAATACCGGTAGCAAGTCATTGTTTTGTTATGGTGATATTAGAATGGATCGTTTGTTATTGTGTAACGTATTAATGGATTGTAGTAAGTTATTAATTGATTGTAGTAATGATTGTATTAAGTTATGCCTTTTCTAATTCAAGTTTGTCTTGTATTACACTACCTCTGTAAAACGAACAGTTGTTGTGTAACTGTCGAAGAAAAAATAGTCGATAGGAAGTGATAAGTAGTAAAAGCATACGGGGCTTACAAACAAAAAAAGAAAGAGTAATGATACGTTGGCTTACATACGGGGCTTACAAACATAAAAATAATGAGTAATGATACATTGAGATAAATGCTCTTCAATGTTTAGTAATCACCACATTAAACACAACGTGATTTTCTCTAGGTTGATCAATGACTTCAAAGCTGCATTCATCTTCAACATTTAGGTCATTGTCCGTAATGAAATCATCCAACCCGCTTAAACGAGCTTGTGGATAGTTTGCGACAATTCTAGCAGGCCATGATTCCCCTGTGGCAATTCGTAGTTCCACGGTCTTGTTTCGCAACATGTCGTTTGGACGTAGAGAAATGCACATTCCCTACGTCTATAAGTATGTTTTACTATATTGAATATCTATAATGCATTTTAAGTTGTTATCTAAGTTGATATTGAAAGTGTTCATAATGACTTGAATTGGATTTTAAACTTTATTGAAAGTAGTGTGTGTAATTAGTGTTATATAGTAAACGACGTAAGTAAATTCAACAAAAAGGTATTAGATTAAATACTCATAAAAAGACAACACAAATTATATTCACCAAAAAAATAGTAGCTAACAACATACACCAAAAATACCTACATATCTAAGGACTGATTAAATAGCTGCACACAAAGTTTCTTCTTAGTAACGGCATATTCTCATGCTGGATCAAAGTAAACTTTTCTTTGTTCAGCAAATACTCAATGACCTTGACCGTGTACACCCCACAGTCACCCCTGTATAACATGAATAGTGTAAGAATAGTGTAAACTTTATAATATGATAAATAGTTTGAAGTTTATAACACTTACGGAATTGGCATTTGTGGAACGAATTCAGGTTTTACTACTTTGACCTCAAAAAGAGGCTTCTCTGGATCAAGCATTTGTGGGAGTTCACGTAGACGAGCATCCGTCTCCAACACTCTCCTAAACGAAATACCCATGCTTTGATGTTTCTCCTCACATCAGCCTTATACTTCACCCCGAAAGACAATCAAACACCCTAATCTTCCAGTCAGGAATAGACACTTGGACAGCTGCCCAGTGAGCATGACTAATGGCCCAGGGAATGTATATCACGGTGTTTTCATCCCATTGCTTGACGTACTGAATCACAAAGTTTGGAATGTCCGTTGTGTCTGGCGTCTTTCCCTGATATACATGACCCTGGCCACAAAAGGAGGATAAATCAGAGTAGTCAATGGCCGTATGCGGTGCAAAGCATTCTGGATATGCTTCCATTTGCCGCTGTATCAGGTCCAGACACGCCTCGACATGTTGTACGCATGCAAAAATAAGTTAGAGATAATGAAATCAGAAATATGGAAATTTAAGAAATATGAAAATGAAGTCACAAGAATATGCATATCGGTCTAACTTTTTAAGAGGCACATGGAGACGTGTGATCGACGCCTTGCCCGCCGGATCTGTAATACGGAAACCAGCTGCGTACCCTATGGGAATCGTAATTGGGGGCGGATGTTCTTGTTGGTACCACGTGTTGAAATTGTTTTCCAGCTCGTCCGTAAATTTTTTCAACAGTGTCCATCTCACAACATTATCACCGGGCAGACTGACTACGTGCGACCCATCAGTTAAATGCCATGGTTGTTTAGTAGTCCGACGGGTCGTCAATCTTCTGTCAATTGCATCATCCGCCTTTCATTTACCCAATTGTACAACACTTGGACCAGCAGCTAAACAATATATAATACATGATCAAGTTAGATAGTTTTTCACAATATAATTTATAGTTTCGAAATTAAAAATCAAATAACTTACTATAATCAATCCAGGCTCCACAACCGATGCCTGGCTAGTGGCAGTACCTGACCCTGTCGTAGCCTCGGGAGTATCTATACCAAATATAATCGAGATCTCTAATGAACGATAACAAACAATAGAATACCTATGTTAATAATGAAAAACTCAATACAAATTAACTTACTATAAAAAAGTATGGAACTCCACATGTGGAGGGGGAAGGGTAGTAGCATCGCCAGTATCTGCATCAAAATAGGCACTCTCATCAATTAACGATAACAAACAATATCTATGTTAATAATACAAAATATAATATAAATCAACTTACTAAACAATAATTAGATGTAAATAACATAATGCTTACCCGAATCAAACGTAGTCTCCATATAAGGATCGTCCACCAAAAAATCATCGACGAAATTCTGGTCCCCCTCCTCGACTTCCTCGACTCCCTCTTGCTGAACTCCCTCCAGCTGCACTCCCTCTTGCCCGGGTTGAGAAACTCCTTCAAGAATCTTATCAAACCTGAACATCATTAGGTTGTCAGTCGGGGTAGGCGATGGATGAGTATCTTGATCGCGTATCTTGACCAGTGTGCGGTGATGAGTATCTTGACCAGTGTAGATCGATCGGTATCTTGATCGATATGATGACCATGTGTAGACCGATCGAAAGCGGGCCCGAGAAGATGTGGCCCGGTAACAGATTATCATGTGGAGGAGGTGGAGGAGATGGAGGCCGATGAGGGGTAGACTGAAAAGATGTGGCCCGGTTAGTATCATAATACATAGAACTAAATTTATCGCATAAAAAAATTGACAATTAAATAATTTTTTACCTGATATCTGGATGACAGCGTTTGCATCAACCCCTTAAGTTCAAGAAGTATCGCCCCATGCTCATTCTGCCGCTGAACTACCTCTCGATGTACATGCCGGTTCTCGTCATTCTGCCGGCGAATTTCCTCCCTAATCTCATTCAGCCCATTATCATCCTTCTCTTCATAGCTCTATAAAGACCAGCAGCTTCATCTTCTTCATTAGATTCATCTTCTTCCGTCTGTAGCATTTCAGTGTAGGAACTGTGCGGCACACGTCGTGAATGAGGAGGTAGATGAGACTCATTTGGAGAGGGGTGTGAAGTAGAGGCTGACTGTTGTGTAGTAGAGCGTGACTCTGTAGTAGTAGCGTGGGCTGGCCAGTGTAGTGGATGGACGCCACGAGGTGGCCGTGCAATTGGTGCACCCGAGGATCACACGTGGTGGCTCAAGAATCTCCGCATCGTGATGCCCCTAGCTGCCATCAACTCCCTATCAACTTTCCTTGCATCCAGATATCCTATAACACGGCTCTGCAAACAATGATATTTCATTAGAATTAACAATAACAAAATCTTTAACCATACCGGATATAATTAAAAAGAAATGTTTACTAAGCTTATTACCTTCTTTGCCTTCAGCAAAAATGTCTTCCATCATGGAGGAGGATTCTTGCAACTCCATCTCATCATCCGAGGAACCGCATCAGGAGTTGTGAGGGTGGCAGCAACAGTCGGAACACCAATATCGGGGAGGGTCTCGTAAGCCCAAAACTGTACGGCATGTATAACCTCTTGTACCGTCACCCTGCCTTCTATGCTTTCCTTATAGGTATTCATCATGGGGCAAATCTTTTTATAGGTGTGATCCCACAACCAAGTACCCCAAGGAAAGTCATTTAGGCCTTTGACATTTTCGACCAACTAGAAGGTCTCACGAGGTACACCACTAGTCTCATCATGACCCATCCTAATCCCGTGAATAAGGTAGACTAAACCTACACGGTAGAGAACTTCAGGACGCTCAACCTGATCCAATAACCATCTCTCAATATCTGGTATGGTGATCGGTCGGATGTGAAGCTCATGGATATTGCCGTGTGTCCTCTCATCAAAACACCTAGAATAAAGTTCGGGAGGTTCCGGGAGATCCCCAAACCTAAAACCGGTGAACATGCAAAACTCCCGCCTACTGAACTTCACGGTCGTCTCACCAAATCTAAAATGAAGCTCATCGGGCACATTCGGATAAACGGCACTGAAACATACATATTGCAAAACTTTGGAGGAAAATTGCCACTCCCCGTACATTTCAATGAATTGTCGAAAAACCCCACCTCTCAATGTTTCCTCAAATCCGATCCTTCTCATGTGAATTTCAAGAAGATCCAGGAGCTTGGTCTTTTCCCCTCTAAAAGTCCATGTCAAAATTTCCCTTTGTTTGTAGACATCAGAACCATGAGGGCCAATCAACCGTTAACAAACAAATGGAATGGATTATTATCAACAATCAACAATGCAAATGAAAAATAAACCCTAAACCATGACTAGGTCTAAGTTTATAGCCACAAATTGAATGTTTTTATCAAATTACAATAAAAAAAATAACCTAAACCCTAATAACCTAAACTGGAAATCTGCATAAAAAACTGGAGAAAAAACAAAAAAGAAATTTGCAGTTTTCTACGTCTAAACGTAGGGCCTCTAAGTCCAAACGTAGAAACCTTACGTCCAAACGTAGAGAAATGCAGGTCTTCAAAAAAACCCATTCTTCAACCCAGAAAACGAAAAATCAGTCTAAACCCCAACAATATCAGGCTACACAATAATAGGCCAACAAAACTAAACCACTACAAACCACTAAAAATGGGGAAATGCGTATCAGATAATGGTGAAAAAAATTAGCCTAAAGAACTACACAATATAACAATAAAACGTTGTAAATAGAGATAATGGGAAATACATACACTTTCTGTATTGCGTTGATCCATTGTACTTGAGAGATTGGGGCAAATCCAAGCTTTTCTTGCAAAATCGCCGTCCAGACGTAAGGAACTGCCTGAAAACGTAGGGATATGAACGTTTGAAAGGGGATAGAAGAGAGAGACAGTGTAATTCAAAACTTTATAGATTCCTTACGTTTAAACGTAAGGATCTTTACATGCAAACGTAAGGTTCCTTACGTTTAAACATAAGGAATGTATGTTGAGTGCTTTTTTTATATCAGATGGCATTTGAATTTCCTTACGTTTGGACGTAAGGATCCTTACATTTACCTGATTTCCCATGTCAGAAAAGGCATGACCTGATTTGCAAGTGTCAGGCCTGACACAACCTGATTTTCCAATTTCTGGTCAACAAGTCAAGGAGGTTAAGGGTTTATTGTTAAAAAGAATAATTTGAAAATAGAAATATATAATTAAAGAGGATAGTGAAATTTTTTTGGTTAAAAATAGGGGTGTTTACGGTTCGGTTCGGTACGGTACGGTTAATGGTCGTAACCGAAACCGAACCGAAAATTTCGTTACTAAAAATTGAAACCAAACCGAATCGATTTAAGAAGGTAACGAATCAAAAACCAAACCGAAAAAGCGGTTCAATTCGGTCGGTTAACCGAAAACCGAAATTATCGGTCCAAATCCGCGGTTAACCGAAAATTGGGGCCGCTAGCTATGAAAATAAGTTAAGGAATTAATTATTAAAAATAAATTTAAAAATTAAATATATATAATTTTCGGTTTGGGTAATGGTTTCATGGTTCGGTTATATTTGGTTAACGTTTCGGTTATATTGGTTCGGTTTACGGTTCGGTTTTTATTCGGTTCGGATACGGTTAATTTTCAACATTAACCATAACCGAACCGAATTTTACGGTTTCTATATTACATGAACCGAAACCGAACCGGACGTATACAATAACCGAACCGAACCGAATTGCTTCAATTCGGTCTGGTTTTCGGATAATCCATATATGTGAACACCCCTAGTTAAAATTACATGTTTTCATTGTGATTTAAATTATCTCGTATTCAACTACCAAAACGAATATATCTTTTGATCTGATTGTCGAAAGATGGTAATTCTTTCATTACATTTTTCCTTTTCTTCGTCCTCTTTATTTAGACATTTCATTTGATATTTTTTCAACATTATTTTCAATGTTGATGACCAAAATAGTAACGACCAACCTTAACCGGCAGAGTACCGGGTCGGATGTACTATAAAGGTGAGCAATGTCGTATCCTTCGAGGAATCAATTGAGTACCAAAGTCATTATCAAACTTTGTTTAGGTCAATATTAGGTTGTTCACGTATTCAATTATGCTAAAACGACAAAGTAATGAAAGATAACAAGAAAGAGAAGCTTAGCTAAACAATGATCCAATTGAATACTTTTGCCCCTTTAATCGATTATTCGGGAATGAGATTAACCAACCAACCTACCTAACGACTATATCGACATCATTCATGGGTGCAAACTCCTAATGTGATACTAGACGCCATGCAACAACCTAGTATCCTTTGCCCGGTTCAACAGTCCGCCTTTAAGGATTTAACTAACCGAAACAAGATTAACGTTCTAGAGCTGATCGATTCACACCAACAAACCTTGTTACCTAGTTGAATCTAAACAACTCAGTCAATTATAAGCAACAATCTTAAAACCCTTTCCCACACCCCTTCACAACATACATCTATAAAAGTTGTGTGTGAGTTCATGAATTAGGTGTACAAGCTAATTCAAGCATTAAGAACAAGTTTTAAGACACAAATTCGTCTATACAACAACAATTGAGCACTAACCATTCCCAATTTCATCAATTAGAGGGTGATTTCTTCAATCTTCATATGACTTAGCTATGATATGTTTAGCTACTCATAATTAAACTAGAAATAACACTCAAAGGAAGAATTAAAGCCGTAAAACAAGAAAAGAAATGATATTAATTACCAAAATCGTAGAAATTCAAGGTTTACATCAAGCTTCTTCAACACCCATGTCCAAAGATGAAGAAGAGAATCCAAAATGCAAAATTAAAGGAATATCAAAGGGGGAGTAGAAATTAATCTAGGGATCAAAGGGGAAAATTTCAACCTAGAGTGTGAGTATGTATCTAAGAGTATGTGAGTATGAGTGTGTAGAAGTGTGAGGAAAAATATATTTATAGGTCTCCAAAATGTGCAGGAAAAACAGCTTTGGCACGCCCCGAAGTTTTAGCGTGCCCCGAAATGGGTTATGTGACCTTGTGTAGTCTCTGTTGCTCTTTGGCGAGCCCCGAAATGGGTTCTGAGGCATCCTAAAAGTTCTGTTGGTCTTTTGGTGCGCCCCAAACTTTTGGCGCACGTTGAACACTTCCAAGCTCCAAATTCTTCCCTTTTCCTCAATTCTTCTATCTCCAAGCTTTGGCTTCATCATTCTAAGCCTAATGCCTTGCCTTCCGGGCTTACGAGTCACCTATATCCTGCATGGCATATCGAAACACATACCGAGTATAACTCCGCAAGATAACTAGGGCTCGAAAAAGGGTAAAAAAAACGTCGTAAAAGTCTGAGGTTTTCCATCTATGTGACGGTTCACCTCAAAGTGAGTGTGCAATGCGATTTTGCCCTATAAACGGTCTAAGGCTTCCCAAAATAAGCCGAAAGTGTCGTACGGGGGTTAAAACACGCACCGGAACATAGTAAAGTTGACTCTCATCGGATGTCATTTTTGTAAAAAAAAAAAAAAAAAAAAACATAAACAGTGGAATAGTGAAACATTGGATTTGATGCCAGTTCCACTGCAGTAAATAGTGAATTTGGGGTTATGAACAGTGGATTTATCTTCATCACCCAATTTATATTTTCAATGTCCTGATTCACATTTTTTTTTCTTGTTTTTTTGTCATTTTAAACGACTTCCCCAAAAAATAAATGCAATGGAAATCAATATCTTCATACTTCAAAAAGCAAGGAGGTTCTTGAAATTTATTGCAATGGAAAAAAGAGAGTAGTGATACATCCTATACAACACAATCAACACCGTCGATTTTGTTGGATTAATTAAATAATAAATAATTCATCACTTTAATCAATGAGAATAAATAATGTTGCGGAAAGTGCATTATACACAGTGTCGGACCTACATATAGTCAAGGGGGGCAAATGCCCCCTTGATCCGGAAAAAAATACACTAAAATTCGTACTATGCATATAGTTTTCCCCCCTTAAATCTTTTAGTTGCCTTTAAAAAATTTATTGCCCTATTTACCCGAGATTCTACGTCCGCCTCTGACTACATATTTGTGTCGTGCAAATACCATTTCAAAAAAATACTTCAAAAAGCAAAACAAACAAAAGGCTTAGGAGCTTAGGAGTAGGGGCGAAGTTTCCTAGCTTTCCACTTTTGTAAAACGGTACTGCTACATCTACTACATCAATCTCCACAACATCATCCACAACACAATCCCACCATTAATTTAGGCAGGACCCACAGCAAAAAAATCATCCCTCTCCAATGAGTGGTGAAGATGTGTGTAGTGTAAAATCCACTACACATTTGTGTAGTGGACATAGCTTTTTTCTTTGTAAAACCAATAATGCAAGAAGAATGGTTTTTCTTTTTTCAAATAGTTTATTGAAGGACATTAAAATATTAAATTATTTATATTAAATGTATATAGTGTGTACCTTGTAAAGTTTTATCAATTTAACATATAAGGGTGTTCACGGTTCGAACTGATTCAGTTTTAAGGATTTTTATTTGGTTTGAGAAATGTGAAACCAATACCAATCTTATTAATGTCGGTTTGGTTTGGTTCGGTTCGGCTTGTTAGTTTATACTACAAATACTACCGCAAATTAAACACCGTAACTAACTAGATATAATAGCATATATTTAATTAAAAAATTTATGTTTGTCTATTTAGTTATTTTGCTCATATGTCATTATATTATATTCAATGGGTACTAAGTCGCATTTGTAAAGAAATGAAAACATCGACACTTGTTCCACCAATAGAAACTCTAAAAGAAGGTTAAATTCGTAAAAACCTGACATATATATTTTACATGGTAGGGCCCGTCTGTTTTTGCGATTTCCTAATGGTCATGGATCACCAAGTCGTACTTGGTCCAGGACCATATTAAAATTTGTGTATGTCTATTTAGTTATTTGGCTCATTATGTCATTATATTATATTCAATGGGTAATAAGTCGCATTTGTAAGGAAATGAAAGCACCCCGCCGAAAAATATGTTCAATTAACAGCAGCAAAACGCTCCAAAATTACTATAAAACCAAACAATGACTGGCAAGTGAACGACAGAAAAGTTCAGTGATAAAAAAGTCTCAATACTAGGCAAATTTCAATATACTACACCAATAGTGGATATAGAAGTCAATATGTTGATATAATCCTCAAATTCAACTAGACGAATTTCAGTATACTACACCAATAGTGGATATATATGTCAATATGTTGATATAATCCTCAAATTCAACGGCAATATCTATATATATATATATATATATATATATATATATGTGTAACATATATATTTTAATTATATTAGTTGTCGGTTCGGTTCGGTTTGGTCTTGTTTTTCGGTCTTAACCTTTAAAACCAAAGCAAACCCGATCGAGTCGTTTTGTTCGGTTTTTGGTCGGTTCATTTTTCATAATTTTAAAAACCATCTAATTTGTTCGATTTGTATCGATTTGGCCCGATCTGGTTCGGTTTTGAAAATGTTGAACACCCTTATTTAACCTATGAAACACCGACTCTTCAATCTGGGTGTCGTGCCTGACTCTTATCCGACTCTTATTTAACCTCCGACACATGTCCGATTGTGGAAAACCCAAGAAGATATATAAACCGTATATTTTTAAACAATAGAGAGGTAAATGCTTCAATTATCAAACCACAATTGGGTAAAACATCCCCCAAAAAAATTTCAAATAGTATGACCATTCAGGGCCGAATCAAATTCAAGGAAAAAAACATTCTATTTAAACAGATCTTCCCAGCCGGTTAGTCGGTTGATGTGTTCCCTAAGCCCAACTTATTAAGCACATGACAGAACGTCTTGTTTCCAGGTGTATGCTCGGCATTTGACATGGGTCAACTAGGTCCACTATATGACATTTCTTCCCCTAATAAAAAATATATTCTTGTGGTAGGACCCGTCCCCGGCCAAAATCTTGGCTAATTGATCGAAGTTGTTAGCTCGAACTCCTTGTCCTATATCCAACGTCTAAGCATCGTTATCTAAGAAATTCTTAATATTGAAAGTCTCTTAATGTTAATTATCTACGTTCTCATCAAGTTAAGATGTTAGAAGAAATGGTACATGGTATCATAGCATGAGGTCCTAGGTTCAAATCCTGATCCAAGCGTACTTATCCAAAAAAAAAAAAACTATACCTACAAGTGTTGGGCTTATGTCACTTCTTATACGCTCACACGAGTCTTTATTGTGGCACTCGTTGTGTCACAACGGTATGCCTTTTTAAATTTTTTAAATTGATTAATACAAAAGTTGTATTGACATAATACATTTTTGTATCATTTATTATAATGATATACTATAATATATATCATTTTGAGAGATGGTAATTCAACACCCACCTTCATCTCCTCCTTCTCTCTTAATTATTATTAGAGTAATAAATGATACAAAAATGTGTTATGTCAATACAACTTTTTTATTACCAATTTTGTAAATTTTAAAAAAGGCACAACTGTTGTGACACAACGAGTGCCACAATGGAGACCCGTGTTACCTCAAGTGAGCCTATTCAACACCCACCTTCATCTCCTCCTTCTCTCTTAATTATTATTAGAGTAACCATTCTCTATCTCAGCTTCTTATAGACCCACACTTGAGAGGGCGTTATAGGCCCACATTTGAGAGGGCGTACTGATATTTAATGTTAATTATCCATCTCCCCTTAAACTTAATTTTTTTGGGAGAGATTGTAATTCAACACCCACCTCCATCTCCTCTTTCTCTCTTAATTATTATTAGAGTAATGATATGGAAATAACCGTTGTGACACAACGAGTGCTCAACGTGTATCTACACTCACTACAACAAAAAGTAGCTACAGAGACATACTTATAGAGGCTCTTTTTAAAAAATGCATTTAAAAGAAGCCTATGGAGGCACCAATGATAAAATGTATTTATAGCTTCACATGTATTAGAGTGTATTAAGGCATTTCCTATTAAAAATATATAGAAACCTCAAAAGACATTTCCAAATGTATCCAAAAGAACCTGAAAAGACGTTTTCAAATGTCTTCAAAGACACTATGCCAAAATTATATATATATATATATATATATTCTCCCGGTCTAATACGAAATAAGGAAAAAAAAAAACATAACAAACCTTTGTAGGAAAAAGGCTTTCGAGAAAATAAGCATAATAATTCTGTTAACAGTAAGATATAAACTTTCTTTTTTGTGAAACTTAAAATACACAAATTTTACCGTTCAAAAAAAAAAAAAAAAAAAATTGTGACACGTTGAGTCACACATCAAATTAAAAGCTGCCTCCTTCACCATCGAATTAGGGTAAAACCACACCGCAATCTTCTTCTTCGATCAATTTTTCTTCTGGCCTCTTTATTTTTCTTAGCATTTTTGCTCGATTAGATCGGTCATGGTAATATGAAACGATTTCTCTGCCCAATCTATTGGAAAAAATCTTTCATGCTTTTTCTGATCAAGGTTTGAAATATTCAAATGTTCGAAAATTCGATATCCAAGATTTCCCGACTTTTTCCCAGATTGTACACTGTCATGTTCGTACCCACGAGGATGGTGAAACGGTTACAATCTTCTAGCTTGTATCAGAAATTTCGAAGCTGCTCACAAGGTGTTCGACGATTTGCAGCTTAGTATCAAAATTTTTTGAAGCAACTCACAAGGTGTTCGACGATTTGCAGCTTAGTGTCAGAAATTATGAAGCTGCTCACAAGGTGTTCGACAAATTGCATCAAAGTCTGAAGTTTAGCGATTTGGCAAAAAGTTTAACCCTTCAAAGACATGGAACGTCCTACTGCTCAAATGGAAAAAGGTAACCATTTGACCCCTGCGCTCTTCTGTTTAGGAAGGGATTTGTAGAGTTATTTGTTATTTTTTATGTTGTAATCTCCAGTTGCTTTTATTTATATGGGACTGACTGAAATGTTTGTTTGTTTGCTTCTTCTTTTTTTGTCATCAGAGGACTGTAACGGTGATTGAAAAGCTTTATTGATGTTGAATTGTCTGACATAATGCACACAAAAGCGTAGCTGAATCAAGTGATTTCTATTATGACTTGAATGTTCTTGTTGTTGGATCTCTCTCTCTTTTGTTTAATAGCATGTTAAAGTTTTCTCAGGGGTTAATGACTCTGGACGAGAAGATTGATTATTCTAAAAGCCAGTCTTTGTGGATTTATGATGCCTGCAACTTTGTACCGTCTCTGTGTCTTCTGATTTAAATCTCATTTTCAAGTCAGGAGACATGCATGTTTAAGCGCTGAATGTATTTTTGTTTTCCCTAGTGTCTTGAAGAATGAACTTTTGATATCAAGAATCTGACTCCACTAATTTCCGAACATTATGAATAAACAAACGGTTTGTCCTCTTTGTTCGATCCCACGAATTAGTCCTTTTAACAAGATAGAATAATTCATAGTGAATTTTACACAGAATATTTTGGTTTTCTGATTTCATATTGCTGGTCTGGATGGAACATTGGAGGTGCATAATGCCAATTGGGACGTTTTTTTACTGTATCGACTCTGCCCCTGTTGGGGCGCTTTTCAGTGTATCGACTCGGCCTCTGTTGGGGCGCTTTTAGTGTATCGACTCGCTACCTGTTAGGGCGCTTTTCAGTGTACTAACTCGCTACCTGTTAGGGCGTTTAACTTATAGCGATATCAACAGTATTGGCGTTTTGAAAACGCGACAAAAACGCACAAAACAACAAAACGCCTTTATAAATCACCTTTCGATGCGTTTTTGAGTGCCTCCAAACCCGGTTTTTCTTGTAGTGACTGTTGATCAAATGCATTACTCCATCTCCTCCTTCTATCTTAATTATTATTAGAGTAATGATACGGAAACAACCGTTTGTGTGATTATTAACGAGTGCTCAACGATATATCTACACTGTTGATCATAATGTATTACTCCATCTCCTCCTTCTATCTTAATTATTATTAGAGTAATGATATGGAAACAACCGTTTTGATACAACGAATACCTCAACATGTATCTACACCGTTGATCATGATAAATATAATAATAATTATATAATGAGTTTACGTTAGGTATCATTACTCTTATTATTATCCTTCCATTTTTTCTTGTGCGTGTTTTGTCATAGTCAAAATTTAGACAACATCATTCGCCGGTTAATTGCTTGAACGTCTTTTCCATATATAACAACTTTGACTTGTCTACCCATCATGTGAAATGACATGATGCTCTTGTTTATCGACTTTTTATTTGAATTTTCCCACCAATAATACACATACACATATGTATGTATATACTTACATAAATAAAAAATCATGTTTTCTCCATCATTTCTTGTGGGTTTTTTTATCTTCAAAGTTATACATTTACATTTTCATCTATAGCTAGAGGATTGTCAATCAGTGAAGCATCCATCCGTTTTCGGTTCCCGGTTCTATCGTGTTTGTTTGTGTGCTGAGGAGGCTAAGTCCATCCGATTTGTTTGTTAATTACAGGAGAGGCAAAATCTTTATTATAATTCTTGTTTCTCTGCTTTAATTTGCTTCTTTGATCAATAAGTTTTTGAGAAATATTCAATGGCGGAGGAGGATTTGTTGGGTTGTCGGCAGCGGCGTGGGAGTATTAATGTCTCAATCTTCTTGTACATGAGTCTTTGGCTTTGCCTGCTGCAGATTCATCAACACATATCTGCAGATTCATTACCACATATCCGAATACTAAGCTACAATTGCACAAACACAATCGGAAATTACACTCAGGACAGCTTATTCCACACATATCTCAGCAGCATCATCCCTTTATCTGCCGCCGACATCCAAAAATACGGATTTAACCGCACATTAGGTGGAGGCGTTGACCAAGTCACCGCAATGGCTTATTGCTGGTCAGAAGTTGATCCCCAATGGTGTAGCGAATGTATTAACGACGCTGCGAATAACCTTACAAAAGTATGTCCAAATCAAAAGGAAGCCATTGGATGGTATGATAGATGCATGTTTAGATACTCCAACAACAACTTCATCGGAAACATGTCCTTAACTCCTTTTAACAAGCAAATAAACTCTACACTTGCTACAAACGCCTATGTATTTTCTCGGAATCTCAGTTCACTTGCTGATCGTCTTCTTGAACAAGCGTCGTCCCTCATGTACCACGGCTTACCCTCTCAAATTATATACACAATGCAGTCGATCACCACTTTTGATGGAGAGCGTATATCTGGACTTATGCAGTGCACTCCTGATACTAACAATGCTGATTGCATGGAATGCTTGAATCATACCAAAAATGAATTGCTTAGTTGCTGTGGTAAAAATGTGGCCGGAATAAATCAAACGCCTAACTGTTATTTTCGCTTTGATCACGCAAACCCCTTTGTGGATGATGAGCATTTATATTTCAATACAGGTGATTAATTAATTTTTGTATTTCTCAAAAAAAAAAGTTAATTTTTGTATATGTATACTATCTTCGTCCCATAAAAAATGTCCACTTTTTGTGTTGCACACACATTAAGAAAACAATTAATATATTACATTTTAAGTATTGGTGGACATATATACCCCTACCATACAATAAGTGCTTGTTTTGGAATATAAAATGGATATACAAATATTAAATGTTATGATAGGGGTATCCTTGGAAAATATGCATTAAATGATCAATTGGTTTTCTAAATGGACACTTTTTTGGGGACAAAATATTTTCAAAAAGTGGACAATTTTTATGGGACGGAGGTAGTATATTGTTGGTTATTTATTTATCAGATTTTAGCATAGCTGTTAATTCAAATAATTTTAGGCAAATTTGTTAATGCACGCTTTTTAAGGCAAAATTATGATTTTAGTCCTCTAAGTTGGCATATTTTGGATTTTAGTCCTGCTCCAGCTCCGGTGAGGAAAATAGTCCTCTAAGTTGGCTTTTTTTTGGATTTTAGTCCTATCTGCCGGTTTATGCTGACTGGACACCAGAATCATCAAAAATAACTTACATGAACGCCACATCATATGCCATGTTGGATCTACGTGGCGGTGGGTCCCATTTCTACCCCATTTACTAAAAAATAAAAATTTGATGCATGAAGATTTGAACAGGTGACCTAGTGGTAAACTATCAAGTACTTTGCCATCTAAGCTACAACTTTAATGTTTATACTATGACAAGATTTATTACTTATGCATAATATGGTTTCCTTTGGTTTAATTTTCCTTGTTAATTTGATGTAGTTTTATAAAAAAAAAAATACTATCTACGTCCCTAAATGTAAGTGGATTTAGAATTATCATATACATTAATAACGTGATTAAATTATTTTTGAAACACAATGATTAATTTTTTTTTTGAAACACGGCGATTAAATATATTAGACTATAATGTTTGGTTCTCAAAAAAGACTATAGTGTTTGATATACAATTTGATTATCATTAATTAATGTAATAATTATGATATTAAAAAAGTTGACCGAATATATACAAATTAATAGTAAGATAAGAAAAAAAAATTATAATTATTACTCTTCTGGTAATGTAAGGTCGACTTACATTAATAATAATAATAATAAGAAGAATAATAGGTTATAAAATAAAAATAAAACATTATGCAAGAGCCCTTATATATATATCATCTACAATTAAATTAATTTTGTAAATAAGTTTATTTAAATTAGGCACATACAATGTCGGAAGAAATGTTATTGTGCATAAGTAATTACTTGTGTCATAATATACATATTGAAGTTATAGCTTGGATGACAAAGTACTTGGTATTTTACCATACGGTCGCTGGTTCGAATCTTTCTTCCCTCAACTTTTTAT
The DNA here is from genome assembly GCA_026214975.1 of Gentiana macrophylla. Lineage (NCBI taxonomy): Eukaryota > Viridiplantae > Streptophyta > Magnoliopsida > Gentianales > Gentianaceae > Gentiana > Gentiana macrophylla. The sequence continues at coordinate 73,434,623 of CM047813.1, read as the reverse complement.
TTTTAGTAAATGGAGGAGAAATGGGACCCACAAGCCATGTAGGATCCCACGTGGCAGCCTAGTGGCAGCCACATCATCAATTTTAAAATATTCCGTGCCCAATCAAGAATATCCGTGAATAGGACTAAAATCCAAAAAAAAAACCAACTTAGAGGACTATTTTCCTCACCGGAGCAGGAGCAGGACTAAAATCCAAAATAGGCCAACTTAAAGGACTAAAATCCTAATTTTGCCCGCTTTTTAATGAGTACCCAACGGAATCCCTTTCTTTCTTTTCATCTCCTAGAATCATTGTGCAGAACGTGGGATTCATTTGAGTATCTAGAGTATTAAGTTATGGTGTTAGATGCCTTGTATATATGTCCGGTGTCCACCCCAAGCTTGGTTACAAGTTTTGTTCCAAGGAGAAGACCCAGGAAAACGTGCCCATAAACGGACAATTCATCTTCTTCATTGATCAACCTCATCATCTTCATCTTCAGTGTCTTTTCGGTCCTGGGTCAAGAAAGTGATTTTAGAATTTCTATCTCTAGAAGACTATGTTCGTGGCAGAAATATAATAGTCTATTGATGTTAGCTAATCTTTGATAGTCAAAACATTCATAATAGAATCCTCATACTCAAGCTCATCCACCAATCTTTGATTATCACAAAAGTCCTCGTCAAGAATAATGTCATCCACATAATATTCTCCACCCCTTTATCCACATCAACCGTGGACGTCTCAGATATCTGAATTTGCATAGTCAAGCTATCATTCCCTATACGTGCCATTGTAACTGTATTCGTGAAAGTATCTTCATAAACATCAACCGAAACATCATTAATGGAATCCCCACCATTCTATATTGGTGCCAGAGCAACATCAGGGAGAGGATCATTCTGGGCTTGCTTAGTCCGGTACTCCAATTTAAATCATTCTCCATATTAACTGCAGTATGTGTCGCTTTAGGCATGTAAACTTGTTGAGGTTTTTTAGTGTGTTTATCATCCCACTTCATAGGGTTCTTCCTGGTGCAAGAACTATCATCATGGCCTATACGTTTACAAAATTCACAATACTCTAGTCAAACTTCCGCACTTGTACTTTGGCAAAAACCGTCATTAACGCTTTCCCCAATCTAATTCCTTTGACAACGAGCTTTCAACAGATCAACATCAACTAATACCCAAGCCACAAACGGTCTACGAAGGTCAAGCGTAGCGTTATCAATCTAAAGAGGTCTACCAATCAACGAGACAAGCTTTCTAATGTAAATGCAAGTTAAAAGTGGCAATTGTGGCCCCGGTGGTAGCTCAAACCATACCAATACCAAAGAGGATTCTTCATTAAGCCGATATTCAAGAGACTATTTGGATATATTCATCCGAAGTTTACCAATGGAAACCATTCCCTTCGAGTAAATAATCCATTATAATCCCTACAAGTTCTTGACTTTTTTATTTTTATTTATTACTATTTTTGCAGGAAAGAGAACCAAATCAAAGAAAATCATTATCGCTGTTAGTGCAATTGTGGCATTGTTAGTTCTAACACTAAGTCTATGTGTTTACATCACTAGACAAAGATGGCAAAAAGCAAATACAAGACATAAAGGTAAGATCAGATTGAAATATTAATTACATTAACATATCATAAGACAGTATAGATCCAATAATATATTTATTTAACAAATTTGGTGTCAGAATTAAAATAGTCCCCAAGAAGTTGGGTCTTAATTGGTTGTTAAATCTAAGTATATATATATATATATATATATATATATATATATATATATATATATATATATATATATATATATTTTAGGAGAAGAAGATGAAGAATTACTGAAAAACCTTCGCACAGAGACAACACAATATGATTTTGCTTCAATAAGTGCTGCAACGGAGGGGTTTTTAGTTGCTAACAAGGTTGGGAAGAGGCGGATTCGTGAAAGTCTATAAGGTGCTTTGTAACAATTGTGCATGTAATTTCAGCTTTTGAGAAGCAAATTGATATAAGTAATGCTACGGTCGTAAGAAAACGGTCATTTGACGGCATATACATGTTTTAGGGTGTTCTTTCTGATGGTAAAGAGATAGCTGTTAAAAGACTGTCTACAACGTCTGGTCAAGGAGATAAGGAATTCGAGAATGAGGTCTTGTTGTTAGCTAGGTTGCAACATACGTGTTTGGTGAAACTATTGGGTTTTTGCTTAGAGGAAAAAGAGAGGCTTCTTGTATATGAGTTCATGGCAAATGGGAGCCTTGATAAGTTCATTTTCGGTAAGTGTGTGTATATATATATATATATATATATATATATATATATATATATATATATATATATATATATATACTTCTTTGTTGAATGTACATGTTTCATCATTGTGTTCTATTCGTTACAACATTATGAATTGATTGAAGCAACAGATCTGGAAAACCGATCAAGGTTGGACTGGGAAGAACGATACAGAATAATAAAGAGCATTGCGAGGGGGCTTCTTTACCTGCATGAGGATTCACGTTTGATGATTATTCATCGAGATCTTAAAACAAGTAACATTCTTCTGGATGGAGACATGAACGCAAAAATATCTGATTTCGGTATGGCCAGGTTATTTGATCGGGACGAGGGTGAAGTCATTACAAAAAGAATTGCCGGAACATTGTAAGTGAATATTTATTGTTCTTACAACCTCAATATATATTTTCATTACGCTTTCACTGAAATCGACAGTGTTAATATTATGCTTGATGAGATTGTAGGGGATATATGGCACCAGAATATGCAATGCATGGACTGTTCTCTATGAAGTCTGATGTGTACAACTATGGTGTTTTGCTTCTGGAAGTCGTAAGTGGCAAAAGAAACTATTATTCTCTAACTGAAGAAAGTTCAGAGGGCCTTCTCAGCTATGTAAGTATGATTATAGTCTTCTTAACAATAATTTAAACTTACAAACTTGTTTGATTTTCTTGCAGTATTAGACATTTTCCCGAATGTTGCCTTTGAGAATAGAGTGATTGAAAGTACAAATTGAACATTGTCCCGAAGGTTGCCTTTGAGAATAAAGTGATTGAAAGAATAATTCGAACTTGCACTCATTACCTTAGGAGAAATGAATGACCCAAATCTCTCCCAATGCTCGATTTTCTCTTGAACCAAAGAATTAGTATTGTATTTACAGGCCTGAGTAAAATTCTGTTGCAAAATGTTTTCTTTATTGGATTTGGGTGTGGATCTTTATTTTTCAGATTTACATTGTTTTACATTAACTACTACAAGTGCGCTACAAATCCGAATATTTAAATATGACTGGTTATATATCCCTATTGCAGGCTTACAAAACATGGAAAGAAGGTAAAGCATTAGATCTAATAGATCCCATGCTGACGGCCGGTTCAGATTCATTGAAAAACATGATGAGATGTATACATATAGCCTTACTTTGTGTTCAAGATAATGTAGGAAGTAGACCTACAATGGCTTCCGTCAATCTCATGATACAAAGCCTAACCATCACTTTACCGATACCATTTGAGCCAGGTTTCTTCTACAACTACACTAGGTCTTGACTTTCAGAAATTCCAGAATCAACTGTTCACTATGATCCGTTGTTAAATGAAGAGACAGATTCTTACCTATATCCTCGCTAACAGTTGTGGCTGATGTAAGTCAATTTTACACTATATTTACTATCAGTATTACCCCGTTTATGAGCTTAATTTGACTTCGTTATTAAGAATTACGAGGTATATAGGTTAATTTCATGATTAGTGGCTCGTGATCTGTAAGAATATTGCATTTATCCCAGGTATTGGTGTTACTTCTTTGTGTTTTGTCCATTTGGCAAATTTTCAAGAGTCCGGGTGTTTAGGAAAAAGACTCGGAGCAAAACTTTAACAGATTGGGCCAAGGATGACGTAAGATGTCCAAGACTAAAAATGTGCGGAGTGCCGTGAGTCCAGCCCACGCTGTGGCGAGACTCGAGATTTGTGCAACCGACATATTGACGAGTAGGGGTTTAAGTTAGGGTTTAGCCAAGGCTAGCTCGGCCGAAAACACTATAAAAAGGCCATTGTATCAGCAGATCATTATACACATATTATCACATTTTCATTTCTCCAACTTTTATAATAAAAGACTATATTTTCTTTGGCAATTTAGTCTTCAATCTTCAATTATTGCTTGTGTTTGACTCATCTTTTGTCACACATTAGTACGATTCACCGGTGATGGAGCGAGTAGAGGAGTGGGAACAACCCTCTTCATTGAGGGTAACGTCCAACTCCAATGTTTGATTCCAAAACCGAGTTTTTTTTTTTTTTTTTTTTTTTTTTTTTTTTTGTTGTTGTTGTTGTTGTTGTTGTGATGAATCTGATTTAGTATTAGAGTAATGAATAATATTTTTCCATCGATTAAATTGATGATACAATGTGTCTATACATAATGATTACACTAGGGAAAAAATTTTAAATAATACAAACTTAATGAACAAGTCTAGAACCCTAAGAAGTGGCGGCAATAGAGCTTGTATCTTGGGCCGCAAGTCTAGTCTGAGCATGTGCTTCAATACTCCCCCACAATCCCATGGGAATGGAATGCACATGGAGATTGGTCTTGAGATGATGAAAACGAGCATGGCCCAAGGGTTTGGTGAGAATTTCCGCAAGTTGATCCTTGGAGGAAATAAAAGAGACACAGAGTTTTTTGCGAGCAACTGATCGGCATTTTCTAAGTGTCCAATCTCACCGGCAGTGTACCGGGTCAACTGTAGCCTAGAATTGGTGAGTCAAGGTCGTATCTCACGAGGAATCTGGTCGAGTACCAAAGTCGGTCTCGTCCCTAGTTCAGGTCAACACAAAAATTGAACGTGGTGATTTGTCAGATCACCGGTTCTAACAACTAAATATACACAAAACAAAGATTTAAAACTATATAAAAGAGACAGCCGAGCTATGATCCAACCAACTACTCTCTAACCCTAAATCGTTTCCGGAAGTGTTTCGACAAACTCTAATGTTCTCGGCATCGTTGAAGGGTGTCGTCTCATGTTTCCAAAAATAGACATTAATTCAATAATCTACCCTCTTATGTTAGGTTCAACAGTCCGCCTCGTTGTCACTCAAAGGGTGTCGTTTCTTAATTCCGAGTATAGACATTAATTCAATAATCTACCCTCCTATGTCAGGTTCAACAGTCCGCTGACCGAATTTAACTGACCCGACACGGTCTACGATCAATGAGACGCTCATTAACAATGATATAAACCTCACACACGAAACCGAATCTGAACAACTCAGCCGGTTCTACAGGGTGATCCTAGAACCCCTTTTCCCGTATCCTCTCGTAAAATACATATGTAAAGAAGACACGTGAAATACGATTATCGAGTCGCGAGTTCAATAAAAGTCATTAAGAATAAGTTCTAGAACAATAACAACACCGAGAATCTAACTATCATAACATCAAAACGCTTCAATCAACGAGCTAAGGATTCGATTTCGAAGGCTATCACATATCTCGGCTAAAAACGGATTAGCTACTCATTATACTACTAAGCAAAACAAAAGAAATCAACAATCAAAGCTAACATAAAAACAAGATTGAAAACAAGAACAGTATGTTAATTAAAATTACCGGGTAGAAAATTGGTCTTCCGGAAGAAATCCCGTCAATAACGCGTCAAGCTATCCCCGAGATCCTCCGGATTACAACGATCTATGACTAAACTAAGCTAATCTACCTACAACTAATCTAAGCTAAGAAAAGATGAAAAAAACGCAGCAAAAACTGGAAAAATCGATCTAAAAGAGAGGAGATCCGATCTAGATCAAAATGAGGGGTATTTAAAGTGTTTTTCAGATCTGGACTGCTAGGCGGGGGCATGTACTGACAGGCGGCCGCCTGTCGGATTTTTCCCTTCACAAAACCTATCAGCAACGCCTATGGTGACACACCCACAGAAAAACAGTCATAACTTTGTGTGTAGACCTCCAAATCGAGTGATTCAAAAATCCGTTAGAAATATAATTAAGAGGTAATGAGGCACAAGGACAAAAGTATTTACAAAATTAGAGAATAGGACAACTTTTAAAAAATGTTGCATAAAGGACAAAATTGTGGTCAAAAAGACCAATATACCCTAATTATAAACAAATCCTGTTGTTCACGCCATTCACGCCATTACCACAAAATTAGGGCTAGGAAGTTGGAGCTCTCACTTTCTTTGCGATTTCCAAAACAGGATCGGAAATCATCACAAAAATTGGACGCGAATTCAGGTTTACGCAATCGTTATCCCTAGTTTGCAACCATTTATACTCAATCGAACAGACTTCGAAGATCAACAATCTCAGATAAGCTTGAAATATGCAAATTTCAATTTCTTCAAAAAATTAGGGTTCGAATTCACCTTTGCATCTTCCTTTCATCATGCTCGTAACAAAACGAGTGAATAAATTTCTCGAAATGGCGAAAAACAAGATCAAGTCACCGCGAAGGAAAAAGCGATGGTACAATTACTAAGTAAGTACTAAATCGAAGAATTCATCGCTCTGTTTCACTTCGCTTACTAGTCGAGATTTGAGATTTTTGGCATTTTGATTGTTTTTTTAGTGAACATTTACTCAAATTCACTATAATATGCAATGAATTTTTGTCACAGGTACATTATGCAGCAAACAAGTTCAAAATCAGCTGGGAAGGAAAAAATTGATGGAACAATTACTAAGTAAGTACTAAATCGAAGAATTCACTGCTCTGTTTCACTTCGTTTACTAGTTGAGATTTCATCAATTTGATTGTTTTTTAGTGAACATTTACTTGAAATTCACTATAATATACACCTTGAATTTTTACTAGGAATCATGGTGATATTGTTAGAATTTTTATTGCAAAGAAGTTTTAGTACTCACATTCATTGCTATGTTTCACTGAATCTACTGGATGATAAATCTATCAGCTCGATTGTTTTTCTTAGTGAGAAATCAAAAAGAATTATGTTTATAAAAATGAATGAATGTTTATAATATGAATTCACTTTGATATAATATGCATTCACTTTTTTACATGTAATCATGGTGATGTTGTTAGGCAGTCACTGTTTTATGCATGTCAGAGATATATGTACAAAAAGTCTGATTCACTATGTCAAGAAATATTAATGGAAATTCACTTTACCATTTTATTCACTATTTACATACATCCATGCTGATGTTGATTAAATTCAAAAACTCTGATTCCTTACTTGTCATCCCTAACTACTTTAGCTTTAACATAATTGCTTATCATGATCATGTTTAACTAGTTTCTAGCATTTAGGTTCCTCAAAGTTTGATTTACTAAGAATATTCACTACAATGATAATTCATGTAATACACATTAAACACCTTGCCAAAGAGAGATCAGATTTGCCCATATCACACTTATTATGTGAAGATTGGTACACTTGTTAAAAATTAATGTAGCTAGTTGTCCTACCCCTGTTTGTCAATTTTTTGTGTTTTACATCGTAAAACCATGATTCACTAAGAAAATTCACCGAGGCAAGTATTGAATGTTAACTCGTTCACTTTACCATTTATTCATTGTTTGCATGCATTCATGCTGAAGCTCTTTAAATTCAATTCATTCATTACTTGTCATGCCCAATTCAGCTTTAACATGATTGCTTATCATTGTCATGCTAGCTGATTTTATAACATATGTTCCTGAAAGTTTGATTGACTATGAATATTCACTACAAAGAATATTGGCAGTGCATGCATCTGAATAACATATTGATGACACAAACTATGATGAAAATGCCAAACAAATTCACTAACACAAAAATGTGTTGTCTGCATTGATTTTTTCCAGGTACAGTCAATACAGAAACAGCATCTCATATCTATTGGATGCATATAACAGCATATAGGAAAAATTGACAGGAAGTCACAGGAACATTATGTAGCAAACTCCTTTTAAGCTCTTCTTCAAAGCTATTGACGAAAAGATGATATGTTCCAACAGTAAAAAGACCAAGTTTTGGACAACATCATAACCGCATACGCATGCGTAAAAAGAGGAATCAAAATTGGAAGAGAATGTCAGCGATAAGTAGGATGATATCAAGTCGATTTTTGGAATTATGGATGGCAATTTAAAAGTTGACAAGTACCACGGGAAGAAGGTGAAATCTGAATTTGCAGATAGAGTATTCCCAAATGCCCAAAACATCACAGCCAAAATGATGAAGGAAAAGTTAGTAAAACTTGTGATCAATGAAGACACAACTGCTGTGGTAGACACTGTGAGAGTCCTATGCCTTTTGATGTTTCAGGCATGTTTCTTCACAAACACTGGACAGACGATTGCATGGACATATGTGAAATATGTGGAGGACTTGGACACATTGAAACACTACGATTGGTCTTCTGCCATCTATGACACGCTAATTTAGAGCCTTGAAAAAAAGAGCAAAAAGCCTCGTACAGTGCTTGGATGCACTAGTTCACTCTTGGTAAGAAATTCTAGGTTTTTTCCAAATATTTCTTATTACATGTGATTGCATATTAACAATTTCTTATTCTATTGTAGTATTGGATGTGTGAGCATGATAAAACAATGAAGCCAAGAAAAGAGGAGGATCCAATAAAGCATCAAAACCAAGAGGACGCAACTTCAATTCAATATTCAGGAATTCCAAGGTGCACAAAGTGGGACTTGAGCACCTTGAACAAATTTGTGAACAAGGCAACAATCATGGCTTTGCCTAAACAAAGTGTAAGAACTGCATCTCCTATGCCAAAGAAAATTTCATGCCATACATTTACATTTATTCACTGACAAAATTCACTGTTTTAAAAATATATACATAGGTCATATGGACTGAATTGGAGCCTACACCAGCTGAGCTACAACTGATACCGGATTTGACAAAGAATCCAGTTGGACACGATTCAGATTTTGAAGATGACATTCCAATGCAACAACTCAATCTCGTAATCAAACTCCAACCAAAGGCAATGCATGAGCAAGACAAAATGCACAATTCATGGATGAACCATCTCAAGAGGATTCCCTACACATAACACAGCTTGGAAGAGCAAAGAAAAATGACACCTATCATTCAAGAAGAAAATGCAGATTTCATGGATGAGGATCCATTTGAACAAAATGTCCAAGGCATGTTGGAGTTCAGAAACAAAGAAAGAGATTCTATTGAGAAGACACTTAAGGTAATTACCTGGCCTAACAATAACATGAATTCACTGTAATAATTCCCTGTATCAGTAAATCATTTCATATATTCATCTCATTTAGTCAACAGTACCTTCTTATTCACTATCAAATTTCACTGTAGGTTGAGATCCACTATTGATAAGCACTCATTGGTCTTCATTAGTGAATCTCATGAAAAATTGCAAAACGCATGCATTTTTTCCAACCAATTGTTTTACTAGATATACTTTTATAACATACAACATTTCATGAATGTAGGAAAGGGACGACAAGGCAGAACGTTTGAAAGCAAAAGTTAAGAGGATGAAGAAAAATTTGAGAAAGCTGGAGCGAAAAGAGCATGAGATAAGCAAGCGAAGGAAGAAATCGAAGAACTCGAACAAAGAGTCATGAGTCAAACCAAAAAATTTGAGGAAAGGGAGAATGAGATGAAATCCAAGATTTTCAAAGTGAATTGGAGGAGGTATACAAAGGTGTAGTTGATGGTCCGAAAAGAAAATGCTTTGGACTTTTAGCCTCACTTCATCGATGCTTTAATAAAAGATCACAATCTTGAAACATGTAAATGAAATGAGATCAAGATTGGAGGAATTTGAACAACAGATGAGAAAGAGTGGTGATGAAGGCACTGAAGAGATCAGGCAACTGAACACAAGTCTGACAGAAAAAGTGAAGCATCTTGAGGATGAGAACTGCACAAAAGAAGCTACTATTTCTGAATTGAACTCAACCGTGACTGACTTACAGAATAGATTGGATGTGTTCGAAGAAATGAAAAAATCGTATGAGAGCAAAATAAAGGAACAACACACAAAAATTGATGCTCTTCATACAGAAATTGAGAATGCAAAGAGTGCATGCAAAGGACACAAAGAATATGGAAACACAGATGCTAAGCAAGTACAAAAATCTATGAAGCAAAGTTCACGTGTAAAATCAATAAAAGAAAGGAAACGAACAGCAAGAAAGGATGATGACTTTGTATATCTAGAAAATAAGAAAAGAAGAACTGAAATTCTGGACTTGACCAATGAAGCTGCAATAGAAGATGTGCAAAGGATGGAAAAAACTGTGAAAGTCAGTTTAAAAAAGAAGAAAGCTGGTTACACATGTGGGGAGAAAATAACCGAAGAAGCATTTCAGTTGTTACACACAACACTGAACAACCATGGAAGATTGTAAGTAACAGTAGTTAACATATTTCTGATTACACTTTATTTGGTTTATATGATAATAAAATTGTGTGAACCATGTTTTCAGGGGGGAAGTATGGTCAGGCATTGAGAGTGGTACCACAATCACTGTCCATGACATGGTGAAATTACTAGAGGGATCATTCATTGCAGACAAGGTAAACAATTCGATCTAACTACTTTTTCTACGACAACATTCCAAGAAACCAACTAACAAATGAGATGTACATTTACAGGTTATCGATGCATTTGCAACAATGCTAAGCAGAAATGAAGAAGTCCGAAAGGAATTTCACATATTGCCAGCAGCAACTTGGGTGAGATCAAAATTTCTTGAATGGTCGTTATAAGTATTCACTATTCACTTGCAATATACACTGAAACATTTACTAAAAAACAGTGTGAATACATTTTTCATTTGTGAATAATACATAACAAAAAATGGTGATTGATTGCAGGCGTACTGCAAGAAATATTAAACAACTGGGAACTACTCAAATAATTTTGTAGATAGTATGAAACCACATCTGGAAGAAGGCAAAAATATTCTCATTCCGTTGTGTTGTCCAGGTGTGAAGAATGAATCATATCATTGGATATTACTCACATTTGCTTTGGGTGAAGAAGGAGAATGGCACATGTACAACTCATTGGCTAGCCGGAAAGGTGCTGTTGACCACTTTGAGAAAAAATGCACTTGACATTGTAAGTATTATTTGTATGTGTGTTGTTAATATTATAGTAAAAAATTCTATACTAATCAAATGTGTTAAACATGTGTTAATTTTCAGAAAAAATACTTGTGGAAATTCTTATGTCCATCCGGTAAACTAAAAGCCAAAAAAATCAAGAAGGTTGCAAAGCTTCCACAACAGGGATCGGATACGTAAGTATTATTCATTAGACTTTTTGATTCATACATGTAATGGAAATAATGGTGACAAGTTTAATGTGAATGCCAAAATTTTGCAGAATGATCACAATATATGTCATGTACTACATCTACCAGATTGCACTTAATCAGCCAATTGACAAGAAATGGAACACGGATGGAGTGCAAGATTTCAAAGCTTTCTTAGTAAATAGTATTACATCTAATAAGATGAACATTGAAATGTTGGCAAACATACCTGTTAATGTGTAGATGCCAAGGGATCTACACAACTTATCTTCATATGAGCACAAACACCACTATTAATGTGTATGCCAAGTGAAACCTATTGCTTATTTTCATATGTCTGTCCTAAAATGACATGATTTGAATTACTGTGGACAAGATTTGAATTACAAGGAGACAACTATTTCAATCAATGTTTACATATTTCAATTATTAAGTATTCTCTGTTTTTTTTTGTCTATTGCTAGATTAGTAAATGTGTAATTTTGATTCATAAGTTCAGTTACTATAGTGCTACTGTGAAAATTCGTTTCTTTGAAATTCATTGTTAAAATTCACTGTTAGTCAAAAATTCACTTTTAATATTCACTAGTGAATTTCGATAGTGAAACTCATGAAAAGTGTTGTAACAATATAAAACCAACTCTCAAAACAAAACAAAGTTCATTACAACAAAAGTTTGGTGAATTTTTCATCAATTTGGATTGTTTGCATGCATTTCATTTTGTACATAACATACAATACAATAATGCACACAATGCTACAAACACAACAGGAAAGAGCATTCAAATAAAATACATAAAACACAAAGATATAATTCATAGAATTTGTATGGGACTTGGGGCCTCCAAGATGTACAGAACCACAATGTAAAATATAAGAGTCAACATATAAGTCACTCAATTAAGAAGAACAAAATCGCAAAATAATAAGCACACGCTAAAATATGAAAATGTCTAGAATAGCAGAGTTATACTAATGAATGTTATTTACATCATAACAGAAGCAACACATGTCCTCTGATTATGATGCCCCAACTTATGGCACCGACCGCACATCATTTCCCGCTTGATTCACCTCTGAAGAATTCGCCTCTTCTTTGGCCTTCCAGGTTGCCTCTTTGAAATAGGAGGTAAAACAAAGAACATTGGAATCTCGTGGCTCATAAACCAACGGCAACGGATGGATTGCGATTCATAACAAGCGAAGATATGAACTCGACCGAATCCAACATCAACAAATTCATGCAAGGGGAGACCAGCTTTCATTATACAGCCTACCGCATGATCACAGGGGTAACCATTCAATTGCCAAAACTTACAAGAACAAGTAAAATTCTCAAGATCAACCATACAAGATGGCGTTGAACGCACTTCAAATACATATCCACTTGAGTTGATGATAATCCAATTCTTAGATGCAAAGAAATGAATCGCTAATATCTTGTCTATACTTGGGCATATTGCGAGAATTCCATGAAGCACAAGCGACCCTACGTTCTACAAATAAATCCAATGGATCTCATTATGTAAAAATATACAAGAGCATTTAAAATACTTAATACAAAAAGCCATTAAACAGAAACATACCAGAAATTTGATTCATAATCTTCAAGCGCAGAGCATCAATCATATTACATACGGGTAATTGCCTCTCTTTTACAACCCACTTAATTAAATGATTCCACGCACTTGAAGACATTTCACCATATCGCATGCCTTTAAAATGAGCATTCGTCCATCTTTCAAAGAGTAAGCGGTAAAGAAATCACCTACAATTGTCTTACCCTCTTGTAACATAACACTCATCAAACTATCATATAGATCAACTGTTGGTGCATAAGCACACTGTCGCAAAAGATAAACCATACGCTTCTTAAAACCCTTGCTGAATCTGGAACCTCTAAATTTGTCTTTCAAATTCAACTTAATATGAAAAATGCAAAAAGCATGGTCTGAATCTGGGAAAACAATAGGCCTGGAATCTATTAAACTAGTATTTCTATCCGAAATAAACGTAATTCGCTTAGTGGGATCAACTATGTTCTTCAAATTCTTAAAGAACCAATGCCAGTTCTCAGTATTTTCGGAGTCAACAACCGCAAAACAAAGAGGGTACAAGCCTGATACAAAAAGAACAGATTCATATCAACACGTCAAGTAATAAAGAGAAGAAAGTAACACACAAAAAACAGAAAAAATGAATAAACCAACAACACAACTCTAGCCATAGAATGAATACAGTACCTTGATCACCATCTTTCGCAACTGCCGACAAAAGCTGAGCTTTAAATTGTGTTTTCAAATGAGCTCCATCCAAACACATCATTGGCCGGCAATGCTTAAATCCCTCAATGCAGCCATGAAACGCAACAAACACCCTCTTAAAATGACTTGAAACCTCATCAACTTCCAATACCACATAAGAGCCGGGGTTCGTTTCACGAATATTTAACACATATGAATTTAAAAAATTAAAAGATTCTTTCATGTCAACAAACAGATCATTCTTCGCTTTTTCGATACCGGTCCAAGAATTGTAATATGAAACAGGCAAACCATGATTTGAAAAAAAGCCGACGCTTAACATCAATAGGCTTTATTGAGGGATCATCACGAACTTCATTACAGACCAAATCACAAACCAAAGCTGAACTCATCCGATGCCCTTTGAAAGAACGCGATGACGTACCACATGTATGTAACTCATGCATCTTCTTAAAATAAAAAAATCCATTAATAATTTCTTTTTTCACACTAACCATCCAAGCACAGGCTGTTTCATCCTTCTTTGCACACACTGCCATAATCCTTTTATCATCATTCTTAATGTATATGAAATCAAACCCACTGTGAACAGACATTTTACACAATGCTTTCCTAAATTATGTTGCTCCACCAACAAATTTTTGACTAACATATTCTACACACTTATCCCACTTCATAGACAGTTGCATATTCTTCTTCCGAGGACAAAACATAGGAAGCAAATTGATCTCCTCATCATCGGATTCAGTAATAGATGATGATGCAACTGATTCAATACTAGTAGAAACCACAGTAGAAGCCACAGTAAAAGCCATGGTAGAAGCCACAATAGAAGCATTACAAACAGCATATGCCTGTACACGTGATGCACTAAACGAAGCAGACACGGACAACATGATTTCAACATCTTCATTATTGAAGAGAAAACAGTTTGCTTGTTCAGGTAATGAATAATACAAACTGATCATATCTTCTCTCAATAATCTCCATCTCTCACATATACGTAGCTTAATACTACGTAGAGTATCAAATTCTTTGATTTTCAAAACACATGACTCTCCATTGTAAGTAAAAATAAGGAATACCATCTTCAAAAACCTACACAACAAAGGAATCAGAGAAAATCAGCAGTGAATCACATTATTTCAGTATTTCTCATAAACAAATAGAGTATATACAAAACAAACATCAAACGAAGCATGAAGAACGGAATAAACTTAACAAGCTTAGATTTATGTTCAATTCCATTAGGAAGATTGAAATTTAACTTATAAAACTCAGAATTCTGTTCCACTATTGAGGTAAAACATGAATCAGAGAAAATAAGCAAGAAATCGATTATTTCTCATAAGAAACACACGGTATTCAGAAATTAAACATCAAAGTCAGAATCAAGAAGCAATTAAACTTAAGAAGCTCGCATTTATGCTCAATTTCATTAGAAGATGGAAATTTAACTTATAAAATTCAGATTTCAGATCTCTAATTCTTTTGAACAGTAAGATAGAAAAAAATTGCCAAAACATATCTGATGAATAGAGGATCTGCAGAGAACGAATCCTTCCAATTAGATGATCGAACAGCCGAATTAGGAAACAAAACAATGGAAGTCCGTCGGTGTAAATTTTTTTCTCCGACATTCAGTTTCTTCAAAAGCGATAAAAATGAGCCGACAATGAGTTTATCTTCAAAAGCTGAAAGATAAGAACAGGTTAAGCAAGGGCAATTTAGTCATATAATTTTAATTATGTCCTTTAGCCTATAAAAAATATTAACTAGGACTGTTAATTAAAAAAAAATATAGAAAATGTCCTAATCCCTAATTTTCCTTATAATTAAATTGGCTACAACTTTCATGAAGATGTCCAGTCCATAAAATGCTTCGAAAGTAGACAAAAATACAGATCAAGGGAAGGTATGGTTGTAGTACCACCGCGTTTTGATCCGTTTGAACGTTTAAGCTTCGGGCACACGTTCCAATCCTCGTAACTCGCCTTCTGGACATCTCAAACACCTAAGTCCTATACAAAATCACAACAAATACCACACATAATCCCTACAGGACACTAGGGTGACCGAGAGTATAGTAAATTACACCGAAAAAGACCGAGAATCCCGGACTTTACATCCTAGGTCCCGAAATGATAACCAAGGTGTAAATACATCAAAATACCACCAGATGTCTCAGAAAACATATAAAACGAGGTATAAACGGGGTATAATTACATAGAAAATGATAGCCAATTTGACTCTCATCAACTACCCCCTACTTAGCGTTTGCTCGCCCTCGAGCAAAAATGAGCGATTCAAAAATAAAGATGGAGTCAACATTGCAATCATACATCTAGTCTATAAGAATTGAAATGGTAAAACACAAGTAATTGACACAAAAGCATAAGATTTAAGTTCTACCTTGTATCGAGAAAAGAACGTGTGTGTGTGTGTATAGCTTTTTCAACATTTATCACCAATGACCGGTTTAGATTATAGACGTATAATTTACCGAGGTTACACCATAGGCTTATACGTCGTAAACATCTCCACTAATCAAGGTCAATCAAAGTCTAGTAGGGTCAGGTAGGACTTGATAGGTTGCAATGTTAAGCTAGGGTCGGGGCTAACAAGAGGGATATTTATGATAAAATAGAAAGTAGAAAGTGCAAGTGAGCTTTACCGAGCATCGAACACTAAAACCGAAGCTCTTCCCTTCGTAGCGACGGAAGACTCAACTCCTTATAAGGATGCTCGCCTGAATAGTACAAACCATCAACCGAGTTTCAACCTATAATTCATCCAACCTTCCACTTCTCCTCTTCATTCCACAAGCTGGAGACATACGTCATATCCAGTCTAGTTCATACCTAAGCTCACAACCAGAACAAACCGCTACAAAACACAACAACATCTCCTTCTCCGTACTAGATTAGAAGAAGTACCCCTTCACCAACATCAACACAACAAAAATCAAACCCCAAAAAAAAATTGGCATTCCAAGAACTCTTATATATATACAACTTTTTTTCTTTCTTTCTTTTTTTTTTCTTTTTTTTTTTCTTTTCAAAACCACATAAACGATCAAAGGTCGAAAATCTATAACATTCCACCTCCTCCGGGATATACTCATTTTTACCGACACCACTCGAAAGATACGCCACTCGACCACTCCACACCATATCATAAAATGTGAAAACAATAAGCTCAATCTTGCAAGGTGGTCAAGGAAACGTAGACCGTAATAAAAGCTAAGTGCATTGGTAATTATTAGTTAGTGGCACAAAAGGTTAGTTCGGGTGGCGGTCTAACCACCCTACAAAGGCTTAGAGGGGGAACTGATGATATACATATAAGGGATGGCATTTGGCTCTGATCGGGTCAAAGAAATGCCATAACCGTCATCCCGTACCTAACAACAACGACCTTTCTATTTCACCTCGAAGTTACTAATATAAGTTCTAGGTAACCGGGTCATTAATAACTACCATAATCGTTCACTAGTCAAGGTGATTCAAGAAGTCGAAGCTAACGTGATAGAACTATTCCATTCTCAATACACGATCCTAACTCAAATGAAATGCATTCAAATAATCACTATATGTGTAACCAAAGCAATACAATAGGCTCAATGTATCGAAACCAATGTCAAAGGCATCAAAATTTCTAAAAAACGACTCATTTACACCAAAGAGATAACAAGAGGTAAGTATAACTCGTTCCACATGAAACCGAAACATTGAAACTAAACCAACCACCCCCTACTTTAAAACCAAACACGAATGAGAAGGGTAGAAAACTTAGCTTACAACCGGAAAAAGCCGCGAGTACGATCATGTGGCATCCGCAAATGTCCTCCCAGGGTACCTTTACTTATAAAATATACACAACCAACACCAAAGGTGTACAAGTATGGAGTATAACACAATGAAACTACCCGGATTACCACAACTCATCAAAACCTAAAACACCACACTAACCCCCAAAACACACTTCCTCGGGTTATATTACAACAAAACTTACCCGAAGTATCAAAATAGAAACTAAAGAAACACAGTGAAACACGAGGGTAAATAATGCATTTAAAACACATTCTGAGTTTAGAGTCCTCAGCTCGACTATCTACCCGAACTATGTCAAGGATAGCTATACCAAAGGAGAGCAACCCGTTGCTTCTCCCTACAAAAATCGTAAGAATTGAGCACCCCCTGGAAATGAAATAATAGAAACATGGGGCTCAATCCCCACCACCAAGATTGGTTCGATGAGTCCACCGGATGTAACAACGAACTCACTTTCCCAGAAGGGTCCATTAATCAAATCGTGGAAACAACAGGAACACAATCACGGTATCAAGTCACAACCACTACCGGAGTAGATGGTGTGACACTTCAACAACAACAAAATAAAACAAACTATACATAAAAAAACAAATAAGAAAAACGACAAAATCCTAAGAACTTAACTAACTTACAAGATATCAACCCGATTCCCCGGCAACTGCGCCAGAAAACTTGATCGACCTTTTCTAAGTGTCCAATCTCACCAGCAGTGTACCTGTCAACTGTAGCCTAGAATTGGTGAGTCAAGGTCATATCCCACAGGGAATCTGGTCGAGTACCAAATTCGGTCTCGTCCCTAGTTCAGGTCAACACAAAAATTGAACGTGGTGATTTGTCAGATCACCGGTTCTAACAACTAAATATACACAAAACAAAGATTTAAAACTATATAAAAGAGATAGCCGAGCTATTATCCAACCAACTACTCTCTAACCCTAAATCGCTTCCGGTAGTGTTTCGACAAAACTCTAATGTTCTCGCATCGTTGAAGGGTGTCGCCTCTGCTTCCGAAAATAGACATTAATTCAATAATCTACTCTCTTATGTTAGGTTCAATAATCCGCCTCGTTGTCACTCAAAGGGTGTCGTTTCCTAATTCCGAGTATAGACATTAATTCAATAATCTACCCACCTATGTCAGGTTCAATGAGACGCTCATTAACAATGATATAAACCTCACACACGAAACCGAATCTGAACAACTCGGCCGGTTCTACAGGGTGATCCTAGAACCCCTTTTCCCGTATCCTCTCGCAAAATACATATGTAAAGAAGACACGTGAAATACAATTATTGAGAAGCGAGTTCAATAAAAGTCATTAAGAATAAGTTCTAGAACAATAACAACACCGATAATCTAACTATCATAACATCAAAACACTTCAATCAACGAGCTAAGGATTCGATTTCAAAGGCTATCACATATCTCGGCTAAAAACGGATTAGCTACTCATTATACTACTAAGCAAAACAAAAGAAATCAACAATCAAAGCTAACATAAAAACAAGATTGAAAACAAGAACAATATGTTAATTAAAATTACCGGGTAGAAAATTGGTTTTCCGGAAGAAATCCCGTCAATAACACGTCAAGCTATCCCCGAGATCCTCCGGATTACAACGATCTATGACTAAACTAAGCTAATCTACCTACAACTAATCTAAGCTAAGAAAAGATGAAAAAAAACGCAGCAAAAACTGGAAAAATCGATCTAAAGAGAGGAGATCCGATCTAGATCAAAATGAGGGGTATTTAAAGTGTTTTTCAGATCTGGACTGCTAGGCGGGTGCATGTACTGACAGGCGGCCGCCTGTCAGATTTTTCCCTTCACGAAACCTATCAGCAACGCCTATGGTGACACACCCTCAGAAAAAAGTCATAACATTGTGTGTAGACCTCCAAATCGAGTGATTCTAAATCCGTTAGAAATATAATTAAATTGTCTACAACTTTCATGAAGATGTCCAGTCCAGAAAATGCTTCTAAGGTAGATTGAAATGCAGATCAATGGAAGGTTTGGTTGTAGTACCACCGCATTTTGATCCGTTTGAACGTTTAAACTTCGGGCACACGTTCCAATCCTCGTAACTCGCCTTCTAGACATCTCAAACACCTAAGTCCTGTACAAAATCACAACAAATACCACACATAATCCCTACAGGACACCGGGGTGACTGAGAGTATAGTAAATTACACCGAAAAGACCGAGAATCCCGGACTTTACGTCCTAGGTCCCGAAATGATAACCAAGGTGTAAATACATCAAAATACCACCAGATGTCTCAGAAAACATATAAAACGAGGTATAAACGGGGTATAATTACATAGAAAATGATAGCCAGTTTGACTCTCATCAACTACCCCCTACTTAGCGTTTGCTCGCCCTCGAGCAAAAATGTGCGATTCAAAAATAAAGATGGAGTCAACATTGCAATCATACATCTAGTCTATAAGAATTGAAATGGTAAAACACAAGTAATTGACACAAAAGCATAAGATTTAAGTTCTACCTTGTATCGAGAAAAGAACGTGTGTGTGTGTGTGTATAGCTTTTTCAACATTTATCACCAATGACCGGTTTAGATTATAGACGTATAATTTACCGAGGTTACACCATAGGCTTATACGTTGTAATATTAAGCTTGGGTCGGGGCTAACGAGAGGGATATTTATCATAAAATAGAAAGTAGAAAGTGCAAGTGAGCTTTACCGAGCATCGAACACTAAAACCGAAGCTCTTCCCTTCGTAGCGACGGAAGACTCAACTCCTTATAAGGATGCTCGCCTGAATAGTACAAACCATCAACCGAGTTTCAACCTATAATTCATCCAACCTTCCACTTCTCCTTATCATTCCACAAGCTGGAGACATACGTCATATCCAGGTCTAGTTCATACCTAAGCTCGTCAACCAGGAACAAACCGCTACAGAACACAACAACATCTCCTTCTCCGTACTAGATTAGAAGAAGTACCCCATCACCAACATCAACACAACAAAAATCAAACCCCAAAAAAAAATTGGCATTCCAAGAACTCTTATATATATACAACTTTTTTTTTTCTTTTTCTGTTTTCTTTTCTTCTCTTTTTTATACGAAACCACATAAATGATCAAAGGTCGAAAATCCATAACATTCCACCTCCTCCAGGATATACTCATTTTTACCGACACCACTCGAAAGATACGCCACTCCACCACTCCACACCATATCAGAAAATGTGAAAACAATAAGCTCAATCTAGCAAGGTGGTCATGGAAACGTAGACCGTAATAAAAGCTAAGGGCATTGGTAATTATGAGTTAGTGGCACAAAAGGTTAGTTCGGGTGGCGGTCTAACCACCCTACAAAGGCTTAGAGGGGGAACTGAGGATATACATATAAGGGATGTCATTTGGCTTTGATCGGGTCAAAGAAATGCCATAACCGTCATCCCGTACCTAACAACGATGACCTTTCTATTTCGCCTCGAAGTTACTAATATAAGTTCTAGGTAACCGGGTCATTAATAACTACCATAATCGTTCAATAGTCAAGGTGATTCAAGAAGTCGAAGCTAACGTGATAGAACTATTCCATTCTGAATACACGATCCCAACTCAAATGAAATGCATTCAAATAATCACTATATGTGTAACCAAAGCAATACTATAGGCTCAATGTATCAAAACCAATGTCAAAGGCATCAAAATTTCTAAAAAAACAACTCATTTAAACCAAAGGGATAACAAGAGGTAAGTATAACTCGTTCCACATGAAACCGAAACATTGAAACTAAACCAACCACCCCTACAATAAAACCAAACACGAATGATAAGGGTAGAAAACTTAGCTTACAACCGGAAAAAGGCGCGAGTACGATCATGTGGCATCCGTAAATGTCCTCCCAGGGTACCTTTACTTATAAAATATACACAACCAACACCAAAGGTGTACAAGTATGGAGTATAACACAATGAAACTACCCGGATTACCACAACTCATCAAAACCAAAAACACCACACTAACCCCCCAAAACACACTTTCTCGGGTTATATTACAACAAAACTTACCCAAAGTATCAAAATAGAAACTAAAGATACACAGTGAAACATGAGGGGAAAAAATGCCTTAAAAACACATTCTGAGTTTAGAGTCCTCAGCTCGACTTTCTACCCGAACTATGTCAAGGATAGCTATACCAAAGGAGAGCAACCCGTTGCTTCTCCCTACAAAAATCGTAGGAATTGAGCACCCCCTGGAAATGAAATAATAGAAACATGGGGCTCAATCCCCACCACCAAGATTGGTTCGATGAGTCCATTGGACATAACAACGAACTCACTTTCCAGAAGGGTCCATTAACTGCAAATCAAGGAAACAACAGGAACACAATCACGGTATCAAGTCACAACCACTACCGGAGTAGATGGTGTGACACTTCAACAACAACAAAATAAAACAAACTATACATGAAAAAAACAAATAAGAAAAATGACATAATCCTAAGAACTTAACTAACTTACAAGATATCAACCCGATTCCCCGGCAACGGCGCCAGAAAACTTGATCGGCCTTTTCTAAGTGTCCAATCTCACCGCGAAGTATCTTTGGGTCAATCAGTAGCCTAGAATTGGTGGGTCAAGGTCGTATCCCACAAGGAATCTGGTCGAGTACCAAATTCGGTCTCGCCCCTAGTTCAGTCAACACAAAATTGAACGTGGTGATTTGTCGATCACCGGTTATAACAACTAAATATACACAAAACAAAGATTTAAAACTATATAAAAGAGATAGCCGAGCTATGATCCAACCAACTACTCTCTAACCCTAAATCGCTTCCGAAGTGTTTCAACAAACTCTAATGTTCTCGGCATCGTTGAAGGGTGTCGCTCTCCTCGATTCAAAATAGACATTAATTCAATAATCTACCCTCTTATGTTAGGTTCAACAGTCCGCCTCGTTGTCACTCAAAGGGTGTCGTTTCCTAATTCCGAGTATAGACATTAATTCAATAATCTACCCTCCTATGTCAGGTTCAACAGTCCGCAGACCGGATTTAACTGACCCGACACGATCTACGATCAATGAGACGCTCATTAACAATGATATAAACCTCACACACGAAACCGAATTTGAACAACTCAGCCGGTTCTATAGGGTGATCCTAGAACCCCTTTTCCCGTATCCTCTCGCAAAATACATATGTAAAGAAGACACGTGAAATACGATTATCGAGTCGCGAGTTCAATAAAAGTTATTTAGAATAAGTTCTAGAACAAAAACAACACCGAGAATCTAACTATCATAACATCAAAACACTTCAATCAATGAGCTAAGGATTCGATTTCGAAGGCTATCACATATCTCGTCTAAAAACGGATTAGCTACTCATTATACTACTAAGCAAAACAAAAGAAATCAACAATCAAAGCTAACATAAAAACAAGATTGAAAACAAGAACAATATGTTAACTAAAATTACCGGGTAGAAAATTGGTTTTCCGGAAGAAATCCCGTCAATAACGCGTCAAGCTATCCCCGAGATCCTCCGGATTACAACGATCTACGCCTAAACTAAGCTAATCTACCTACAACTAATCTAAGCTAAGAAAAGATGAAAAAAACGCAGCAAAAACTGGAAAAATCGATCTAAAAGAGAGGAGATCCGATCTAGATCAAAATGAGGGGTATTTAAAGTATTTTTCAGATCTGGACTGGTAGGCGGGCGCATGTACTGACAGGCGGCCGCCTGTCGGATTTTTCCCTTCACAAAACCTATCAGCAATGCCTATGGTGACACACCCTCAGGAAAACAGTCATAACTTTGTGTGTAGACCTCCAAATCGAGTGATTCAAAATCCGATAGAAATATAATTGAATTGGCTACAACTTTCATGAAGATGTACAGTCCAGAAAATGCTTCTAAGGTAGATAAAAATGCAGATCAATGGAAGGTATGCTTGTAGTACCACCGCGTTTTGATCCGTTTGAACGTTTAAGCTTCGGGCACACGTTCCAATCCTCGTAACTCGCCTTCTGGACATCTCAAACACCTAAGTCTTGTACAAAATCACAACAAATACCACACATAATCCCTACAGGACACTAGGGTGACCGAGAGTATAGTAAATTACACCGAAAAAGACCGAGAATCCCGGACTTTACGTCCTAGGTCCCGAAATGATAACCAAGGTGTAAATATATCAAAATACCACCAGATGTCTCAGAAAACATATAAAACGAGGTATAAACGGGGTATAATTACGTTGAAAATGATAGCCAATTTGACTCTCATCAACTACCCCCTACTTAGCGTTTGCTCGCCCTCGAGCAAAAATGAGCGATTCAAAAATAAAGATGGAGTCAACAGTGCAATCATACATCTAGTCTATAAGAATTGAAATGGTAAAACACAAGTAATTGACACAAAAGCATAAGATTTAAGTTCTACCTTGTATCGAGAAAAGAACGTGTGTGTGTGTGTGTATTGCTTTTTCAGCATTTATCACCAATGACCGGTTTAGATTATAGACGTATAATTTACCGAGGTTACACCATAGGCTTATACGTCGTAAACATCTCCACTAATCAAGGTCAATCAAAATCTAGTAGGGTCAGGTAGGACTTGATAGGTTGTAATGTTAAGCTAGGGTCGGGGCTAACGAGAGGGATATTTTTGATAAAATAGAAAGTAGAAAGTGCAAGTGAGCTTTACCGAGCATCGAACACTAAAACCGAAGCTCTTCCTTCAGAGCGACGGAAGACTCAACTCCTTATAAGGATGCTCGCTGAATAGTACAAACCATCAACCGAGTTTCAACCTATAATTCATCCAACCTTCCACTTCTCCTCATCATTCCACAAGCCGGAGACATACGTCATATCCAGTCTAGTTCATACCTAAGCTCGTCAACCAGGAAAAAACCGCTACTGAAACACAACAACATCTCCTTCTCCGTACTAGATTAGAAGAAGTACCCCTTCACCAACATCAACACAACAAAAATCAAACCCCAAAAAAAAAATTGGCATTCCAAGAACTCTTATACATATACAACTTATTTTTTTTTTTTTTTTTTTCAAAACCACATAAACGATCAAAGGTAAAAAATCCATAACATTCCACCTCCTCCAGGATATACTCATTTTTACCGACACCACTCGAAAGATACGCCACTCCACCACTCCACACCATATCAGAAAATGTGAAAACAATAAGCTCAATCTTGCAAGGTGGTCAAGGAAACGTAGACCGTAATAAAAGCTAAGGGCATTGGTAATTATGAGTTAGTGGCACAAAAGGTTAGTTCGGGTGGCGGTCTAACCACCCTACAAAGACTTAGAGGGGGAACTGATGATATACATATAAGGGATGGCATTTGGCTCTGATCGGGTCAAAGAAATGCCATAACCGTCATCCCGTACCTAACAACGACGACCTTTCTATTTCGCCTCGAAGTTACTAATATAAGTTCTAGGTGACGGGGTCATTAATAACTACCATAATCGTTCACTAGTCAAGGTGATTCAAGAAGTCGAAGCTAACGTGATAGAACTATTCCATTCTCAATACACGATCCCAACTCAAATGAAATGCATTCAAATAATCACTATATGTGTAACCAAAGAAATACTATAGGCTCAATGTATCAAAACCAATGTCAAAGGCATCAAAATTTCTAAAAAACGAGTCATTTACACCAAAGGGATAACAAGAGGTAAGTATAACTCGTTCCACATGAAACCGAAACATTGAAACTAAACCAACCACCCCCTACTTTTAAACCAAACACGAATGATAAGGGTAGAAAACTTAGCTTACAACCGGAAAAAGGCGCGAGTACGATCATGTGGCATCCGCAAATGTCCTCCCAAGGTACCTTTACTTATAAAATATACACAACCAACACCAAAGGTGTACAAGTATGGAGTATAACACAATGAAACTACCCGGATAACCACAACTCATCAAAACCAAAAACATCACACTAACCCCCCAAAACACACTTCCTCGGGTTATATTACAACAAAACTTACCCGAAGTATCAAAATAGAAACTAAAGAAACACAATGAAACACGAGGGGAAAAATGCATTAAAAACACATTCTGAGTTTAGAGTCCTCAGCTCGACTTTCTACCCGAACTATGTCAAGGATAGCTGTACCAAAGGAGAACAACCCGTTGCTTCTCCCTACAAATATCGTAGGAATTGAGCACCCCCTGGAAATGAAATAATAGAAACATGGGGCTCAATCCCCACCACCAAGATTGGTTCGATGAGTCCATTGGACAGAACAACGAACTCACTTTCCCAGAAGGGTCCATTAACTGCAAATCAGGGAAACAACAGGAACACAATCACGGTATCAAGTCACAACCACTACTGGAGTAGATGGTGTGACACTTCAACAACCACAAAATAAAACAAACTATACATAAAAAAAACAAATAAGAAAAACGACATAATCCTAAGAACTTAACTAACTTACAAGATATCAACCCGATTCCCCGGCAACGGCGCCAGAAAACTTGATCGGCCTTTTCTAAGTGTCCAATCTCACCGGCAGTGTACCAGGTCAACTGTAGCCTAGAATTGGTGAGTCAAGGTCGTATCCCACAGGGAATCTGGTCGAGTACCAAATTCGGTCTCGTCCCTAGTTCAGGTCAACACAAAAATTGAACGTGGTGATTTGTCAGATCACCGGTTCTAACAACTAAATATACACAAAACAAAGATTTAAAACTATATAAAAGAGATAGCCGAGCTATGATCCAACCAACTACTCTCTAACCCTAAATCGTTTCCGGAAGTGTTTCGACAAACTCTAATGTTCTCGGCATCGTTAAAGGGTGTCGTCTCCTGTTTCCGAAAATAGACATTAATTCAATAATCTACCCTCTTATGTTAGGTTCAACAGTCCGCCTCGTTGTCACTCAAAGGGTGTCGTTTCCTAATTCCGAGTATAGACATTAATTCAATAATCTACCCTCCTATGTCAGGTTCAACAGTCCGCTGACCGGATTTAACTGACCCGACACGGTCTACGATCTATGAGACGCTCATTAACAATGATATAAACCTCACACACGAAACCGAATCCAACAACTCGATTAAACTTCTGTTCGGATAATCCTAGAACCCCTTTTCCCGTATCCTCTCGCAAAATACATATGTAAAGAAGACAAGTGAAATACGATTATCGAGTCGCGAGTTCAATAAAAGTCATTAAGAATAAGTTCTAGAACAATAACAACACCGAGAATCTAACTATCATAACATCAAAACACTTCAATCAACGAGCTAAGGATTCGATTTCGAAGGCTATCACATATCTTGGCTAAAAACGGATTAGCTACTCTTTATACTACTAAGCAAAACAAAAGAAATCAACAATCAAAGCTAACATAAAAACAAGATTGAAAACAAGAACAATATGTTAATTAAAATTACCGGTTAGAAAATTGGTTTTGCGGAATAAATCCCGTCAATAACGCGTCAAGCTATCCCCGAGATCCTCCAGATTACAACAATCTACGACTAAATTAAGCTAATCTACCTACAACTAATCTAAGCTATGAAAAGATGAAGAAAAACGCAGCAAAAACTGGAAAAATCGATCTAAAAGAGAGGAGATCCGATCTAGATCAAAATGAGGGGTATTTAAAGTGTTTTTCAGATCTGATCTGCTAGGCGGGCTCAGATCGACAAAGGCCGCTTTCGATTTTTTTTCCTTCACAAAACCTATCAGCAACGCTACGGTGACACACCCTCAGAAAAATAGTCATAACTTTGTGTGTAGACCTCCAAATCGAGTGATTCAAAATCCGTTGGAAAGCTAATGAAATTGGATACAATTTTAATGAAGATGTCCAGTCCAGAAAATGCCTCTAAGGTAGATCAAAATGCAGATCAATAGAGGGTATGGTTGTAGTACCACCGCATTTTGATCCGTTTGAACGTTTAAGCTTCGGGAACACGTTCCAATCCTCATAACTCGCCTTCCGGACATCTCAAACACCTAAGTCCTGTACAAAATCACAACAAATAGCACACATAATCCCTACAGGACACTAGGGTGACCGAGAGTATAGTAAATTACACCGAAAAAGACCGAGAATCCCGGACTTTACGTCCTAGGTCCCGAAATGATAACCAAGGTGTAAATACATCAAAATACCACCAGATGTCTCAGAAAACATTTAAAACGAGTTATAAACGGGGTATAATTACATAGAAAATGATAGCCAATTTGACTCTCATCAGCAACCAACTCACAAACGTGGTGGAAGTCAATCTCAATGTGCCTAGTGCGAGCATGGAAGACGGGGTTGGCGGTGAGGTAAGTTGCGCCAATGTTATCACACCAGAGAGTAGGCGGACGCGGAAGGGAGATAGACATTTCCGACAATAAGGTGGTGATCCACTGGAGTTCGGCAGCGGCATGAGAAAGAGCTTTATATTCCGCCTCGGTACTGCTC
Source organism: Gentiana macrophylla (assembly GCA_026214975.1). Taxonomy (NCBI): domain Eukaryota; kingdom Viridiplantae; phylum Streptophyta; class Magnoliopsida; order Gentianales; family Gentianaceae; genus Gentiana; species Gentiana macrophylla. The sequence goes on along the minus strand of CM047813.1, from coordinate 73,406,759 downwards.
TTGGCGACTGTTTGTTGCTACTTGGAGCTCCAACTGACAAGATTAGCGCCAAAGTAAATGCAGTAGACCCCAATAGAGCAACGGTCATCAGGATCAGAGGCCCAGTTAGCATCAGTAAAGGCTTGGAGCTGAGAAGAAGCAGAGGGCCGGAAGAGGAGGCCATAAAAAATTATGTGCTACAAGTAGCGTAAAATGCGCTTGACGGCATCCCAATGAGCATCACGAGGAGCATGCATAAATTTTCTAACTTTATGAACTGCCTAGGAAATGTTGGGGCCAGTAAAGGTAAGGTATTGCAGCCCACCCACAATATTGCGGTTAAGAGAAATGTCCGCAAAGGGTTTACCATCATGGCGGCTGAGACGAAGATTAGATGCCATGAGGGTGACACAGGACTTCGAATTTTCCATGCCAGCACGTGTCAATAAACTATAAATATATTTGCGCTGAGTGAGTAATAAACCATCAGCAGTGTGCAGAGCCTCAACGCCAAGAAAATAAGAAAGTGACCCGAGATCCTTGACGGGGAAGTGAGAGGATAGGTGATCAATAGTGGACTGCACAAGAGTAAGAGAAGTACCTGTAATGAGCACATCATCAACATCTATTAAAACAAAAATAGTATGAGAGCCCTATGTGAAAATATATAAGGACGTATCCGCTTTGGAAGAGCAGAAGCCAAAGGAGCGAAGAACATCCGTAAACCGAGAGAACCAGGCACGGGGGCCTAGTGAAGGCCATAGGGACTTCGCTTCAACTTGCACACATGATTAGGAAAATCTTGATGCTGAAAACCCTATGGTTGTCGCATATAAAAGTTCTCATTAAGAAAGCCATGCAAGAACGCATTCTGAATGTCAACCTGCCGAATAGACCAATTATGTGAAACTCTAAGAGATAATAAGATACGAATAGTAACAGGTTTGACCACCGGACTAAACGTCTCGAAAAAGTCAACCCCAACCTCCTGATGAAAACCTTTTGCAACTAAACGAGCCTTGTAATGCTCGATGTGATCGTCGGCATGACGCTTAATACGGAATACCCATTTGTTCCCAAGGACATTTTGAGAGGGGGAATAAGGCACAAGATCCCAAGTGTCATTATGGACCAAAGCATTGAACTCATCTATCATTGCATCCCTTCATTCTCTGTGTTTCAAGGCTTCGGTGAAGGAAGTGGGTTCAACCGGTTCAATGGAAGCGGTGAAGGCCATGGGGGGAGGATGACGAATAAAATCAGGTGGCAGTTGCTTGGGCTTGTGGGTGTTAGTGCGGGAGCGAGTGACCATTTGGTGAGGTGGTGGAGGAGGAGGTGGTGGGGGAGAACCCGAGGGAGAGGAGTGCAAGGGGGAAGTGGGGCTTAGGCTGGATAGAGAGGGAAACGGAGGTGAAAGTGGGGAGGAAGGGGGAGACGGGGAGGGTATAGTCGGGATGGCAAGATTGGAACGAAGAAGGACCGACCCAGGTATAGGAGGAGGGAGAAGTGGGCCGAGTATAAGAAAAAGAGGATTCATAAAAAACGACATGTCGAGATATATAAATTTGACCCGTGGCGAGATCCAGACACTTATAGCCATGATGGTCAGGACTATACCCAAGAAAAATGCACGTTTTGGACCGAAAATCGGTTTTATGAGAGTTGTAGGGACGGAGGTGAGGCCAACAAGCACAACCGAAGACACGAAGGAAGGAGTAATCCGGATAACGATGATACACCATTTCATAAGGGGATTTATGGTTAAGGATTTTAGTAGGAAGACGATTGATGAGATATGTGGCGGTAAGGAAGGCATCTTCCCAATAGGGAAGGGGCAAGTTCGATTGGGCTAAGAGGGCAAGACCGGTTTCGACAATATGACGATGTCGTCGCTCAAGGACACCACTTTGCTAGGAGGTGTGTGGACATGACAAACGATGCTCAATTCCGATAGAGGTGAAAAAGGTGTCAAGGCGGCGATATTCTCCCCCCAATCTGTTTGAACAGATTTGATTTTAGTGTTAAATTGGCGTTCAACAAGGCGACTAAATTGCATAAAAGTATATTCAACATCGGATTTAAGACGCAAGAGATAAAGCCATAATTTTTTTTTAAAATCCTCAAGGAACTAACATAATACTTTGAACCATAAATAGAATCTTGGGCACAAGGCCCCCACACATCAGAAGAAATCAAATCTAAAGGATTTGTAGAAGTAAAAGAGGACAATGGTAACGACCGACCCTTTTGGCCATTTGACACACAACACAAACAAATGTAGGGGCAGAAACTGGTACCATATTATTTTGACGCAAAACTAGACGAAGAACTGGAAATGAGCAATGTCATAAGCGTTGATGCCATTGAGTGACAGAAGGGCGGCGGGTAGTGAGAGCTTGAGCAGGGAAGCGATTAAAGGACGTGGAAAAATGATAGAGACCGTCTTTAAGGAAGCCCCTATGATGGTTATGGCCCGAGTAATCCTTCACAAGAAAATAATCATGATGAAACTCACAATAAACGGAATTATGTTTAGCAAATTGAGAGATAGACAGAAGATTAGTATAAAGGGAAGGGGCAACAAAAACATTGTAAGAATCTATGAGTGTGTAGGGGTGGTTAAACAAGCCGAACCAAAATGCGTAATAGGCGAACCTGAACCATCACCCATGTGAATTTGATCGGGACCATGGTAAGAGTCGGCTGAGATATTCAAATTGTGTGGGTTGTTGGTAATGTGATGAGTTGCACCCGTATCCGCAACACAGTCCGAGGAACCATGTGTAGCAAGGTTTGCTTGAGGTTGACGAGCCGAGCGGAGAGGAGTAAAGGTGTCATCGAACCTGTACCAATAGTCGTGAACAGTATGCCTGAATTTTTCACACAGATGGCATTGTGCCCCGGGAGTCGAGGGCAGAGTGCCATGGCCACGGCTACGATTGGAGCCACGCCCCCGTCCTCGATTGGATTGAGAGGCCGAATTGGGATGATTTGGATAGCTTGAATTCCCTAATTGGAATAGCTGGAGTTATGATGTTGCTGATAACCTGTACGTCCATATCCACGGGAATTGTTCGACTGGCTGGGGTAGGCAGCAAGATGGGCGGTCGGAAAAGAGGATGCTGCGGCGGGAAGAGGTGGGCTGATGGGAGAAGGGAGATGACTGTTAAGGTGGGCCTCGGTGGTTAGCAACAGGGAATAGAGCTCATCCAAAGTAATTTCTGTACGGGTAGAGATCAAAGTAACCAAGGAATCATAATATGTATCCAAGCCAGCCAGGATGTATGCGATGATGTCCTCCGTGTTGAGCGGGTGACCGGCCATACTCAATTCATCGGTGATCTTCTTAATTGTCATAAAGTAATAAGTAATAGTCATGGTTCCCTTCTTGGTCAAAGCAAGCTTGGTGCGTAGATGAACTAACTAGGCTCGAGATTGAGAGGCAAAGGCAGTATTTAATGCTTTTCAGATTTCTGCCGATGTAGAAGCCGTATAAACTTGAGAGAGGACATCATCTGAAATGGACGATGTGATGGTGCTTAGTATCAAGATGTCTTGTTTGATCCAATAGAGATAAGCCGGATTGACTATGGTCGAGCCATTGGCTGTGACTGTTTGAGACGGGAGGGGGGGGGGGGGAGGGCCGGGGAATTGTGCCATCAACATATCCGAGAACGCCTTGCCCATGGAGATAGGGCTGAATCTTAGCACGCCATAAATGATAATTTTGACCGGTGAGTTTGGTAAGATGAAAGCTAGAGGAGGGGGTGAAGATGGGGTAAGGAGAGGTGTTTGTTGTGTCGGCTGAAGAAGTTGTCGAGGTGGGGGAGGAGTCAGCCATAGATGCAGCAGGAAGAAAGAGATGAAGAGGGTAGGGTTAGGGTTTATTATATATATTTTTTGCTTTTGCGTGGAGATGGAGAAAAGAAATATATTACAGAAGTCGGGTGGTAGAGGGGAGAGAATTCATGAGAGATGAGTATAATGGCTCCGATACCATATTAGAGTAATGAAAAATATGTTTCCATTGATTAAATTGATGATACAATATGTCTATATATAATGATTACATTAGGGAGAATATTGTAAATAATACAAACTTAATGAACAAGTCTAGAACCCTAAGAAGTGGCGGCAATAGAGCTTGTATGTTGGGTCGCAAGTCTAGTCTGAGCATGTGCTTCAATAATTAGACTAGAAAATGAACCAATCTATGATGTAATTAACGAACCTAATCCTGATTTCTATTTGAATCGTTAAAGATGTGAAATACAGAATCGCGATTTGCGTTGCCTATAGAAGTGACTATCTCACAAAACACGGCTCGTCTGTCTAGCATTAAATCCTCGCACTGAAAACAGCCACCACTTACTCCCCAACCACTTAATTGATTTATTTGCGCGATATGGAGCGTTATCTGGTCAAGCAATAAATCTCCACAAGTTCAGCCTTTTTTCAGCAAAGACATTTCTTTAGATGAGTGGGAAAATCTTTCAAATTTTTTACATATTCCAGTTGATGATGGCTCAGACAAGTATCTTGGCCTTCCGTTTCTCACTGGGAGGAATAAAAGGTAGATTTTTGTTTCCTCATGGAGAGCATTTGGAAGAAGTTATCTGGGTGAAAGAACAAGCTATTATATATCCCAAACTGGCAATGAGATCTTGCACTGCAGGCAATTAATGCTTTCATTATGTAGTGCTTTAAGAAGCCTTCATCGCTTGTCCAAGAGCTAGAGTGGGAGATTCAGGGTTTTTCTTGGGGAGACAGGGAGCATAAAAAGATAGTTCACTGAAAGAATTGAGAAACTTGTTGCCTTCCTAATAACCTAGAGGGATTAGGATTCAGAGATTTGGAATGCTTTAATCTCGCATTGCTAGCAAAGCAGTCTTGGTGGATTTTCCTCTTACTTTGGACATTAGCAAGCCAGGTCCTTCGAGCTGTGTATTACCAACATTCGAGCATTCTGGCAGCTAGTTTGGGAGTACGGCCTTCGATTCTTTGGTGTAGTATCTAAAAGGGTGGGATCTTCTTATGGATGGCTTGTGTTGGAGAGTAGGGGTGAATCATCTATATTCGACTTTCATAATGCGTGGACTACGCTCCAGCCGTCGCTCCGCGTTCCTTTTGCTGGGCATCCTATCTCGACTACTAGTAAGGTCTCAGATCTTTTTTTTATCATTATTCAAGGCGGTGGAACATGGCACTCATTCCGGATACCTTACAGCCTTGAGAGAGGGATGTGATTTTCAATACCACGGTTGCGTAGAGGAATCATACGGATAAATTGGATGGCATTATGATCAATGGGGTATTTCTTCGGTGAAGTCGGGGTACTTTTGGGCCTCTCACTCTACCAGGCTGACTCATCACGCTTGGGGGCCATCGGTCTTCAAATGGACCGGATGAGGTGTGGCGCACTTGCTGGTGAATTAATGTTCAGCCTCGCATTCAGCATTCCCTTGGGCTGCTTACATGATTGTCTACCTATAGGGCAGAACCTTGCACGGTGAAATTTGGGGACTGGAATTTCTTCGGCTTGTAGACAAGGCCCGGAGACTTTGCGGCATCCTATCTTCGAGTTGTTGTACATGCATCTTTGCCTGCAAGTTCATCAGATATCTGCATAAGATTTGCTAAGCTACAATTGCACGAACACAATCATGGTTCAAAGTCGCGGTCTCGGTAACCGACTCGGAAACCACTGAATCACATAACTCGTCGCGTATCGGTATCGTTTCGGGCGAGATGAGTTTTCTCCCGTATAAAATGCTTTAAAAAATTTGAAAAATCTAGAAAATTAAAAAAAAAAAATGAATAACTAAACACAACATCAAAATGTTCCAAAACAATCATCAAGATCATTTCTTTTGATTAAATACAACAAAATATGCGTCGTCGCGTTATGTTTTAACATGAGTATTTGTGGTTGTTTGTTGTTTTAACATGCGTATTTGTGGTTTTGATGTTTGGTTTTGTTTCTTTGTCTGGGTAATTAGCATCAGGGATTTTAGGTTTTGTATGCTTCAAAAATTGAAGAAATTTAACGGAAAAATGGAGGAGTTGTGGTGAATCAAAGCTGTGTTGGGGGTTGTGAAATTTTGCTATAATAATTGTGTATGATTTTTTTCTTATAAAAAGGCTGGAAAACTGGATAATTATTGAAGGTATGTGAGTTGTTTTGATTCTTGACAATTGACAAAGTCACAGACTCACAGGTGTACTATTTCTTCGGTAAAGAAGTAAATAGTAAAGATTTTGTCTGCTACTATGCTTTTGGAGTAAAGTTTATTGTCAAGATTGGCTGAATATTGTGTATGATTGCTTTTGTTTTATCCTTTTTCATGTTTCCAATCGAATCACTAAAGTTTCCACTTAAATCGGATTGACTCGGACGAGATTGGCCGAGTTTGGCCGATACGTACTCGATTCAAGTCTAAACCGAGATGAATCCGTAACTTTGTACCGGTATGCTCCGAGTCGAAGACGAGTCGGAGGCGAGTCGGCCTAGTCAGGGCCCAGTCGGCCGAGACTTAGAACCATGAACACAATTGGAAATTACACTCGGGCCTTATTCCATACATATCTCAACAGCATCATCCCCTAACCCCGTTCTATAAAAAAAACTTATTAGCAGCAAAACCCGTCTTATGTGACAAACGTCTTGTTTTGGGTAATGGCTCGGTTTCGGGTACGAGTCTCATATCATCAGGGCCGGCCCTATGCTAAGGCCGGCGAGACCCGGGTCTTAAGCCCAATTGTGTCGGAGGGCCCAACGGTCGCTAAAAGAAAAAAAAAATTCGTGTAGATTTAATCCGATCCAACCTAATATAATATGTTAATTTTCATTTTTGATAAAGGCCCAAATTTTTTTTACTCTAATTAATAATGGCCCTAATAAAAAAATTCACTTGACCCAAAAAAATAGATATATACAAACAAGTTTTTTTTTTTTTTTTTTGTTTTATGACTTTATCTGTATTATTAATATATTATATATATCTATATTATATATAAAAAAAGCACACACAAAAATAAATAAAACAAACAAAAATAGTTAGAACTCATTTTTCTCTCCTAACTTCCGGCCCTCCCTTCGCCTCCCGCCTTTTCCCACTTCCTCGCCGCTTGAGCTGTTGATTTTTTTTATTTTTTTTTTCCTTTCCTTCTTTCAATATCCCACTCATAAATGATAAATTCTATTATCAAATTCTCAATTGAGAAGAATATGGTTAATGAAATTGACAATTCTACTTTGATTAGTGATTTCGTCTCTAAATGTGTTGCAAGAGCGATCTTGAAATAGTAATATGTAAGTATGTTTTATGTATACGTATGAATTTGGTTTTTGTTTCTAAATATGCTAGAAAAGATTACTTTGTAGGCATGTTTTGAGACTATCAATAATGTTAGAAAAATGTGATAAAACAAAGAGAATTGAATGATCTCCAAGGCACGTATAAAACGTTTCTTTAAAGAGATGTTCTAAGATCTCTCTCAGGATTCAATGGAGTACTACTTTAGAGACACAATATGTTTGTATTGATGATGCTTCTAAAAAAACTTCATTATCTTTCACACCGAATGCTGATGTCTCTCTATATATAGACAACGAAAAGATATTGTACCTCTTCACGAAAGAACAAACCAGTTCGTCTTCAAAGGATGTGTCCCAATGAACATGCACAACTGAAATGATGTGTCCCAATGAAAAATCCCTTCTACGAATGGTGTGTCATTCGCACAGGTCGAACCCCGTTTCTTTTCGGCGACAGTGTGTATGTTTTGAGGAGGCTAAGTCATCCAATTTGTTTGTTACTACAGTAAACAAATAATTCTTGACAGTACTCTGCTTTTGCTTCCTTTGTACATAAATCTTTCCCTCAATGTTGTTGTTGTTGTTGTTGTTGTACATAAATCTTTCCCTCAATGTTGTTGTTGTCGGCGCAAGATATCAAACTCCTAGCCGTGCTTTTCGCTTTGAGATATACCGCTTCTATGACCCCTGGTTTGACTTCGACTTTCCAGGTGATTAGTTACATTTATATATGTATATTGTTTGTTCTTTAATTATTGGATTTTAGCGTACTGTTAAATAATTAGCATCCTGGTGAACCAAACTCTGTAAAAATGCGAAAATTTGTAGACTGAGGCAAGTTAGAACTCTCTCTATATATATCTTTAAGACGATATTGTGAAAACTTGTGGATCGAGGCGAATGAGCACTCTATATATCTTTCAGATGATATTGCGTCGATTATGTGCACGCTGTTTATTGCAATCGTTTCTAAAATCAACAAAGGCACACGGTTATCACAATCGTATCTCAAAATACAACAATAAATTTTTATGTTCAATCGGCACGCATTTGATGGAATCGAAACGACGAAATCGAGTCAGGTTTATAATATCTTCCTTATTAATTTGGAAAAAAAGCACTAAACATACGATTGTATTTAATTTTACCGCAATAGAATGGATTTTTCATTCCGGGGAAACAACAACAATTTATACAGAGGAAACACCAGTTCAACTCAATTTGGTTGAAGATCGATGTTGTTTCGGTTCAAGATGAAGCATCAGTTTGGTTGGGATTTTGAGTTTTAAAGGTGTTGTTTCGGTTCAAAATGAAGCAACATTTTAGCATAGTTGGGATTTTCTGACTCAAATCGGGTCAGAATAGCTACATACAAAAAAGGGGGTCAACTGTCTTCTTTGATCCAGAAAAATTACATTAATATATGTAAAAAGCATATCGTTTACCTCCCCTTAAACTTTTAAATGCCTTTAAAATTTTATTGCCCCCCTAATTACATGAGATCCTCGCGTCCGCTGCTTGACGGTGATCTTGTATACATGTTTTAGGGTGTTCTTTCTGATGGTAAAGAGATAGCTGTGAAAAGACTGTCTACAACGTCTGGTCAAGGAGATAAGGAATTCGAGAATGAGGTCTTGTTGTTAGCTAGGTTGCAACATACGTGTTTGGTGAAACTATTGGGTTTTTGCTTAGAGGAAAAATAGAGGCTTCTTGTATATGAGTTCATGGAAAATGGGAGCCTTGATAAGGTCCTTTTCGGTAAGCATATACTTCTTCGCTAATATGTTTTATTGTTGTGTTCTATTCACTACAACGTGATGCTGATTGAAGCAGATCTAGAAAACCGATCAAGGTTGGACTGGGAAGGGCGATACAGAATAATAAAGAGCATCACGAAGGGACTTATTTATCTGCATGAGGATTCTCGTTTGATGATTATTCATCGAGATCTTAAAACAAGTGACATTCTTCTTGATGGAGACATGAATGCAAAAATATCAGATTTCGGTATTGCCAGGTTATTTGATCGGGATGAGGGTGAAGTCATTACTAAAAGAATTGCCGGAACATTGTAAGTCAATAATTAAAGTTCTTACTGTAACGACCCACTCCCGACCCCTAGGTCCACTGGGGTCATTCTAGGAGCAGGTTGCGAGGCTTTCGCATAGACATCCATGAAATATCATAAATCCCAAATATTGATATAAATCCATCGAACCACTTACAACATTTCACCAACTAGTTACATCAAGAATTACAACTAAAAGAAACCCAACTTTATTAAAATCCACAACACGAACCATGTAAACAAATTTTCTAAAGCATATCCACCATGTAGTGATATTGATAAATATCAATGCTCCTATTTTCCCATCTCTTAGGCTGGTTCAACAACCTGTATTATATTGAAAAAGAAAAGAAAAGAAAAGACAGAAGAAATAGAGTCGTCAGCAAAAACGCTGGTATGAGCCATGTGCGATAGTGTTACAGATAAGTACAATAATAATATATAATGGAAAAACAAAGAATAAACCGATCGATCATTATTTGAATTTTAGCCGTGTCTTTATTGTACAATCATTACTTGAATTTACGAGAGGTTATCATCAGATTACTTGACACCGACTTGGCCTAGTCGATGAGTCAATACCAAATTAACTCCACACGTGAACACGATTTACTACCGCACTCCAACAAGCAAGCTCTTGCCTGACAACTCCGGCCGATTGTCAGGGAAAGGATTCAGACTTTCACCCAGTGAACCTCCCAAAGGGCTCCAGCCAACCCCACTGCCCTCCTAACCATGACACAACCGTCAGCCCTTGCTTTCCCGGCCGAGGCATGAATCTTCGGGGAAAAGGTACCGTCCTCACTCTTACGAGCGAGCACTCTAGCTACTGTCGGAAAGACTTTGAGTCAAGAGGCCCCGAGACCGGTGACTAGCCGTTCTCCAAGAGCAGTAACTCTAATCCACCTAGCCACTAGAGCTTTGACACTTTCGTGTCACGAACGAGCGAGCAAGCAAGCATTTTCCGTCAATTTCAAATATCAGTTTTTATAGTTATAAGAAAAAAAATGCACTAGCTCAAAACATTTATCGTTGATCAGTTCGAATTATTTACTTGTAAGAAACATCATCCGAAAATAACTTCCGAGTTTAAATCAACACTTGATATAAGTAAAATACTTAAAAATAATTAAAAAGACATGCTTTGGCTATTATCGAAAATAGAGAACTCACCAATGGTCTCAGTATAGAATCGACGCTTTTAGCATTTGATCAAGTCCAATCTTGATTTCATCACAACCATTTAATTAAATTCCGATAAACAATTTGTTGTCACTTGAATAAATCGCACACAAAGACTTCTGTTTCCTCCTTTTTACATTAAGATCAACGATTCATCGAATTAATACCGTGTATATCACCCTTTAATTATTTATTCTAGGTATATTTCCCACTATCCTCCATTCCGATCGAACTTTTACTGAATTATAACTCTAAAAATGCAACTTTCTTGACCTCAACCCTTCTCACCAATATATTTTTATCTTGATGCCATCAAATCCAACGTAACCCATTTTCCATCATACTAACAAGTATAGCCACGATTAAATTGAGTAAACCTACTAGTAATTCCTGCATACCTAAAATCTGCATGTATATATATATATATATATATATATATATATATATATATATATATATATATATATATATATATATATATATATGGTACTCTCACCACGGTTTCGAATATTAATCACCATCACCAAAATCCGCTACAACAACCAAATATATCGATTTACAATTTTTATAAAAGCAATGAGGTAGCCACTATTAACTCTGACGGTGGTTTCATGTTTGAAGATGTTGATGTAGTATCGGATGGTTTCAGATTGTAACGGACGGGTTTTGGATTTTTTTCCAAGCTTATTGATCACTGCTGATCCCGAGGAGAGGAGTTGAAATTAAATGGGGCGATCCAAGTGAGCAAGAAGAAGTTTAGTGCTCTTTGTGGTAGTTTTCCGGTGGGTCATGTTGGGTGTGGTGGGCGATGGTCATGATCGGTGAGACCACATCGATCGCGAAGGAAGGAAGATTGTTTCTTTAGAATATAAGTGGGTGGTGTTAAGGTTATAAATCGAGGCGTCCGAAATCCGAATAGTGGTATGTATGTATACACTATATGAATAACTGTGGACTTCAGAGAAGGAACATAATATTAGCAGTACGAATGAGACATTTTGAGGTGGTGAGCTAGCAGGTTCCAAAAGGAGTATAAATACATAATAGGGTAGGTATAAAAGTTGTACCATTAGCACTAAGATTCATATATAAAGCTGTGATATGAAGCAGATGAGTTCTTACGTTACTAAAAAGTAAATGCTTGGTAAATAATAATTATGAGTCCGCGATTCAATTCCATACATTACGCATCGTAACCGCATGAGACCATGGGTGTAACCGTATAAGTCATTTATATTGCTATTAATTAATAATCAACACAACCGTTACTAAAAACTTACATCACCCATTTGTTTAATTCACCACGTCCGTTGCTCGACTTGAAAGAAAACGAAATGTGTGACGTTATATCATTTGGTTCTATAAAAAATAGTAATAAAATGATAATGATAATAATAATAATAATAATATCACTTTTAGTTTAATGTCACATTGAAATCATTTCTACGTAGAAAATACTCCAAACATTTCACAGCTTAATCAATAAGATGAAACAACATTTATCACTAGATCTTGATAATTGAAAATAAAAGGAATAAATAAACAAATAAATTATCTAGACACTTATCTCGAAATGCTTATAAAGTTCTTTATAAACAAAAAGACGAAAATAAAGGTTTATTCCTATAATTAAGTAAATTCAAGGTTTATTCTCTTTTTCTATACATATATTAGTCAACCAAAATAAAAATAAAATAAAATAATGTGTCTCTGCCCATGCCCCCCCACGCCCCCGCCCCCATCCCCCTCCCATAGCTCCCCAAACACATATGCACGCACGCACTCTTCTGGCCCCTTCCCCCTCCCCACTTGTCCCCTATATATATGTGATGATATGTGGGCCCACTGGGCCGGGTTACCCATAATTGGGTCAGGCCCAAAGTTAATCAATCAAGATAATGGATGGGCACGGCAGGACCACAAGTGTTGTGACCATAATAGTCGAGAGAGCAGACTCCATCATACGCCTGCGAAGTATATCTCTATACAGAATGATCGGTCGCTGTAAGTATCTCTCGACGTAATACTCGGCCGGATATAGCGAAGACCGGTCGAAGATCGCTTCAACCGTTCGTAGACGTGGGTAGACCCCACGATCAGTGACGTACAGAGTTAACCGGTGATAACTTCCCATCACGCAAGGAAGAGGATCACGATCTACCACTGTATAAGGAACATCCTGAACTACGAGGGGGACTTGATTCCAGTTTATTACCTAAATTGGATACGTAGGCAGCTCTCTCGAGGAGTTCAGTCCAAAATTACATACAAAGATCTTTGTTCTTACATTGTTTTCCTAATTAGAATTACCCGATTACTCGATTGTAATATTCATACTACATCATTTGGCGCTAGAAGGAGGGTCTTAATTCTAGTTAGTGAGTGATTGTTACAAAAAAAAGGAAAGAAATCAAGGAAATTCAAAGAAGCAACAAAATCAACCAGAAAAAAGAAAAAAATCAAACCAGAGAAAAAAGCCCAGGTCGGAATGATCAAGAAACCGGGAAGAGAGTTATGGAAGAAGGACAAACAAGCAACCCAGATACAGTTAAACAGATGTTGGTAGAAAACCTTGCGAATCTCAAGGCTGAAGAGATAAAAGCCATATTTGAGGCAGTTTTGAAAGTGAGAAATCAAGATAATGATGCATCTGAAGCACATACTCCGCTGCAAACTACTAAAAAATAAAACCAGGAAGCAGAGTCTAGCATACAAGTGGTAGTTACTCACCCAGGTGGTGATAACGCCAGAGCAGAGTTAGACGCGATGCTTAAGCCTAAGCAAGATGAATTTAGGTCATTATCTCCTTTTTTCGAGAACATTGATGCATTTCCTGCCCTCCCGGATTTAAGATCCCAAAGATCCAGGCATATGATGGAACTAAAGATCCATATGATCATATGCAACAAAGACATTCAAAGACATGAATTTGTATAACGCCTGTAAGAGATGAAATGCAGGGCATTTGCAACTCTTCTAACAGAAAGGCAAGAGATTGGTTCAACAAGTCAACCCCGATCCATACCGCATTTCCCAACTCGACCGTAAAGTTCATGCATGCATTCATTGCAAAGAAGACCTTTCCAAATAAACCGGACGTATTTGCCGACAATTAGGCAAAAAAGTTATGAAACGGTGTTGCAGTTCATCAAGAGGTTCAACGGAGAATCATCCCAGATAGCAGATCTGGATGATAAATTTTTAGTAGCATCCTTCGTGGCAGGTCTCAGAGAAGGACGCCTACATGCAAAGATGAGCAGCAAAAATCCGAGTACAATGGAAGAATGTCTGGAAATTGCATACAGACATTGCCAAGGAGAAGAGGCTAACAGAGCCAAGAGGGAAGAGTCTCACAGGGATTCTAAAAAAGGAAAGACCGATGATAAGACCGACAAAAAGAGAAAATCTGTTTGGGATAGGGTAACCAACCCCATTTCTGAAAGGTTAGGGAAAAAAGGTGGTTTGCAGAACATAGACCTTATTCCTCTGAACAGATCTTGTGACCATGTTCTGGCTATTATGGAAAAGAAAGGAATCACCAAGACTCCTCCTCCATTGAGGGGTCCAAGGGAGAAGAGAGACCACACCAGGTGGTGCAAGTACCATAAAGATATTTGACATAACTCTGAACAGTGCAGGGACCTGATCAGAGATATAGACGCAGTAGAAATGGAAGGAAAGATCGATGAATGCATCGATCTAGCACATGGAGATAATCCCAGATGAAGGAGAGATATAAAAAACAACACATCGGGCATGACAGGTATAATCAAAGGAGACACATAGATCCGTCTCCTGATGCAGATGGGCATAAAGAAAATGCCCCAATCAACACTGTGAACACGATTGTGGGTGGACCAGGAGGAGTTAATAAGGCTGCCTAGCAAGAGAAAAGTGGCAGCGCAGAAAAGGACAGAGAAGCGAAAAAATAGAAAGTAACGGGAACTGTTCAGTACGGTCCAAGAGATGCGCTACCAGCCACTGTGAGCAACGAATGGCTGGTGATAGAAGCCATTATCCAGAAAAATCTGGTCAGAAGGATTTGCATAGACACGGGCAGTGCAGTAATCGTGCTGTATTACAGTGCGTTCCAGGTGATGAAGTTAACAGATTCGGAGCTGACTCCTGTGTCAACTCATCTTTTTGGATTTACCGGGCCGCCCATCCACCCTGTGGGTATGTTAAAGCTATTGACGACTTTTGTCAAATTAAAGGACCACAGAGACGGACTCTGATGGTCAATTATGTGGTAGTAAAAGCTCCATCAGCTTATAATGTGATTCTGGGAAGGCCAGCGTTGAGCGACCTAAGGGCAGTGGTATCGCCAGCACACAACAACATGAAATTCCTAACTTTCGAAGGAGAAGCTACTGTTAAAGGGGATGTGGATGCTGCCAAGAGTTGCTATACAGCCACAATCAGTGGAAAAATGAAGGTGCAACAGGTGACAATGTTAGATCTTGTTCCAGATGAAGAAAAGAGATGGCAATCCAATGATCCTGTGGAATCAATAATGCTAGATGAACTGGATCCTGAATCCACAGTCAGCATAGGATCATGGATACCTGCTGAACAGAAACAGATGCTGGTCAGAATCTTGAAAGATTACAAGGATGTGTTTGCATGGAAAGCAAGTGACATGCCTGGGCTGTCAATAGAGTTGGCTGACCATAAGCTCAACATCGACCCAACCAGGAAACCAGTGAAACAAAAGAAGAGATCTTTTGCCCCAGAAAGGATACAGTCATCCAAACAAAGAAGTGGAAAAATTGTTGCAGCCAACATGATTAGAGAAGTTATCTACCTGCAATGGCTAGCAAACCCAAAGCTAGTCAAGAATCCAGATGGCAGTTGGAGAATGTGTGTGGACTTCACAGATTTAAACAAAGCTTGTCCTAAAGATAGTTATACTTCCCCTAGAATTGACAGGCTAGTAGATTTTACAGTTTGTTACGAAATCTTTACTTTCTTAGATGCTTAGAAGGGATATCATCAGATTATGATGGACCCTGTAGATGCTGTAAAAACTACTTTTATTACTGAATTTGGTTCCTACTACTATGTGTCTATGCCTTTCGGATTAAAGAATGCAGGGGCCACCTACCAAAGGGCAGTCAACACCATTTTCAAGTAGCAGATTGGCAAATCCATTGAAGTATATGTGGATGATCTATTTATCAAGAGCAGGACTCTTGACCAATATCTGAAAGATGTAGCAGAGGTTTGTCAAGTTTTAAGACAAACGGGAATGAAATTAAATCCAAAAACGTGCACTTGTAGGGTAAGATCAGGCAAATTTCTAGGTTATATGATATCTAAAGAAGGTGTCAGGGCCAACCTTGATAAATTAGAGGCTTTAAAGACCATGCTTGAACCGAAGAATATCAAAGAAGTCCAAATGATTAACAGAAGATTAGCGCTAAACCGGTTCTTGTCCAAATCAGCACAGAAATCATTGCCATTCTTCAAAATTCTCAGAAAAGCCAGTCCATTTGAGTGGAATGAAGAATGTAAACAGGCTTTTCAGGATTTAAAAGACCATAGCAGTCACCTGCCAACTCTAACCCCTCCTCGGGAAGGTGAGATACTATTTCTTTACTTATCTTTTTGCAATGAAGTAGTAAGTGCGGTGTTGGTAAAACAACATGGCATGATACAAAGGCCAGTATATTTTGTAAGCAAAGCCCTGCAAGGACCCGAGATTAGATATTCTGAGGTGGAAAAATTGGTCTTAGCCCTAGTACATGCTACAAGGAAGTTAAGACCATACTTCCAAAGCCATATGGTGATTGTGTTGACAAATCAACCTCTGAAGCAAATCTTGGATAAACCAGACAAGTCTGGAAGATTAGAAAAATGGGTAGTTGAATTGGTAGGGTTTGATATCGAGTACAAACCAAGACAGCAATTAAAGCCCAAGCATTAGCTGATTTCTTGGCAGAAGAAAAAGCCTTGGCTATAGAGCAAAAAGCTGAGCAGAACAAGGCTGAGAAGAACAAAACTGAACAGTGGTAGCTTTATGTGGACGGAGCTTCCAACAAAGAAGGATCAGGAGCAGGACTCCTACTCATTAGCCCAAAAGGTGAAGAATTCCCATATGCTCTTCATTTTGACTTTCAAGCTACTAACAATGAGGCAGAATATGAAGCTTTGATAACTGGATTAAACCTAGCATAGAAGTTAGGTGTGCAAAATCTGAAAGTTTACACGGACTCACAGCTGGTAACAAATCATATCAAGGGAGAATACGAGGCAAAAGAAGGCCCCATGAAAAAATACCTTGCAGTGGCACAAAGGAAATTGCAAAATTTCTTAATGGTAGATGTGGAACAAATAACTCGGGCCCAAAATACCAGAGCAGATGCTTTATCAAAGTTAGGATCAAATTTCTTATCCAACAAAAAGGTATTGGTTGAGCGATTAAAGCGTAAGAGTTGTGATGAAATTGAAGTACAACCAATAACACAGGTAAAACTGGATGGATCCAATTGTTATGTATATGAGAGATGCAAGACTTCCTCAAGATAAAGTGCGCGCTTTAAAACTCGATAAGACTCTCACCCGGTATGCTCTGCTCAACGATGTTCGCATGAGAAAATCTTATGCAAAGACCTTGGTTGAGATCGCTACTCTCGGATGAGGATATTATGTCTTGAGAGAAATACATCTCGGAATTTGTGGAAATCATTTGGGAGCAAGAGCTCGCCAGAAATGTAGGCTTTACGGGTATTATTGGCCGTAAATGCAAGATGATGCAGAATCTGGTCGAACTTGCGGGACATGCCAGTGCATAGTAATTTATCACATAATCCTGTCATGGAGATGATACCAATTGTGTCTCCATGACCTTTTGATCAATGGGAGTAGACTTAGTGGGTCCACTACCCGAGCACCGGAAATTTCAAGTTTCTAGTGGTGGCAGTGGATTATTTCACCAAGTGGGTGGAAGCTGAACCTTTAACAACCATCACAGCCAACCAAATACAGAAGTTCCTATGGAGAAATATTCTATGCAGGTATGGAATCCCTAAAGTTCTCATCTCTGATAATGGCACACAATTTGAAGATCAAAGAGTGCTGGCCTGGTGCACCAACCTAGGAATCTCCCAACACTTTACATCAGTGGCCTATCCCCATGCCAATGGGCAGGTAGAGCAGACAAATAGGCAAATAAAATAGGGACTGAAGAAAAGATTGGAACAAGAGGGATCTCATTGGGTAGACCATCTCCCAAATATCTTATGGGCATACAGGACTACACCGAATGCTGCTACACAGGAAACTCCATACTCTTTGGCATACGGATGCGAAGCGGTGATACCAGCAGAGATTGGACACAAATCTCCCAGGACAGAGTTATACTGTCCAGAAACACAAGAGGTAGACATGCTGCACGTGAAGGATGAGTTAGAGCACAAAAGGGACATAGCCTTGATACAGATGGCCAAATACAAGCAGAGGATTGCTCAGTACTTCAACTCCAAAGTTAATGGTACGTATTTTAAAGAAGGCGATTTAGTTCTGAGGCGAAATGAGGCAAGCAAACAAGGTCCCACTGGAAAGCTAGACCCAAATTGGGAAGGTCCTTATAAATTATCAAAGTACATGGAAAAGGATCTTATCAACTAGCTAATGCTTCTGCAAAAACCATTCCTAGAAGCTGGAATGCTGTTCATTTAAGGAAATACTTTCCTTAAGATATTTACATTGAATTATTATCCTTTTTCTTTTTAGTTTTAATTTTGAGATTGTACATGTGAATATTTTAACTTGTTCTGGAACAAGGAATTAAAGACAAGATGTTTTGATTATCAATAAACCTGCAACACAAAGTGATTCTGGGCAGAGGACCCAATTACAAAACACACAAGTGTTAAACTTGCAGTGCAAGAAAATTCTGTGCAGAGCACACAATTAAAAATAAACATGCCAAACTTGCGGTCTTGGGGGCATTCAGGCGAGAGGACCCAATTACAAAACACACAAGTGTTAAACTTGCAGCGCAAGAAAATTCTGTGCATAGCACACAATTAAAAATAAACATGCCAAACTTGCAGTACGAGGGCATTCTGGGCAGAGGACCCAATTACAAAACACACAAGTGTTAAACTTGCAGTGCAAGAAAATTCTGGGCAAAAAACTCACTTGAAAAAGATAGATGCCTAACTTGCAGTGCAAGGGCATTCTGGGCAGAAATCCCACTTAAAAATATAGATGCCAAACTTGCAGTGCAAGTAGGGGTGTACATAGTCCAGTCCGGTCGGTTTTTTACGATTTTCTGAACTGAACTGTAGTTACGGTTTTGATATTTTCTGAACTGAATTGAATTGGTCATTTTTATGAATTGGACTGAACCAATACAGTCCGGTTCGGTTCGGGCCGGTTTCAGATCGTATTTTATTTACCATAAAATTTTGATTTTTTCTTCTAAAAATAAGACAAACACCATTATTGGCACCATTAGCGGTGGGTGGTCGTTGTAACGACAATTTCAAAGGTTGCTTTCAGCCTTACACGATCAAATGATAAAGAATATTAGAAGAAGCAAGAACGGCCGGTGAGCTCAAACGGCGGTTATCGGCGGCTCGGAAGCATTTTAGGTTTAGGTTTAGGTAAAACGCATGTAAGTATAAAGTTTAGAAATTTAGGGTTGTGTGTGGGGTTTTTATAGTAGAGCTTGTCAACAAATTAAATTATATATATATATATATATATATATATATATATATATATATATATATATATATATAAAATTAAAATGAAGTATAACCGGTTCGGTTCGGTCATTCCGGTTTTTATGGATAAAACCAAAATCGAATTGATTTCCGGTTCGGTTTTTCTACAATGAAAAACCGATTGGAAAACCGCGGTTCATCATTTTCTCAGTCCAGTTTAATCCGGTTCGATCAGTCACCCGCTTTTCCAATTTCGTTGTACACCCCTAAGTGCAAGGGAATTCTGGGCAGAAGTCCCTAAAAAAAAAAAAAAATTCAAGTGTAAAACTTGCAAGGATGTTCTGTGCAGAGCACACAATTAAAATATATAGAATTTGCAGTGCAAGAGTATTCTATGTAGAGGACATTAATGTCCTGAATATCTAACTAGCAAGGCATTTTTGTGCAGCGATACTATAAAGATAAAGAAGCTAAGGATAAACAATCCTAACTTCTTTGCAGCACAAGAAGGAGATAACACTGAAAGCCCAGAAAATATCAAAAAAGTAGCAGATTCGAATATTTCAAAGGGTTCAAACATTTCATAGGATCAAAGTATCATCA
The DNA here is from genome assembly GCA_026214975.1 of Gentiana macrophylla. Classification (NCBI taxonomy): domain Eukaryota; kingdom Viridiplantae; phylum Streptophyta; class Magnoliopsida; order Gentianales; family Gentianaceae; genus Gentiana; species Gentiana macrophylla. The sequence continues at coordinate 73,386,934 of CM047813.1, read as the reverse complement.
TAAAAAGCTGAACATATAAATTATTACATTTAAAGCTGTTCAAAAGTTACAGCAAAATCCAAAGTTTTCAAGAAACTATAAATTAATAGGGTCGAGTAACCAAGGTCAAGCGTAAATAGCGATGAAAGTGAGCGTGATTTCTTCTTGGCATACTTATGGACAATGTCCTCCCCATTCTTGTACTCGTCATACCGCTTCATGAAGACTTCGCCTGCTTTCTTATCATATAACTTATGATTAGGCAAAGTACTAATCACTAAGTCGGCCGGTTTAGCTTCATCAACACCAAGGGTGTATCCTCTACGCAGAAAGGAGCCAATATAACATGGATTTCCTCAAGAGTCTCAGTGCGGCTTTATACCTGCAACAACCTTTTGGATAACGTTATGAGCGTGAGCTTCCTCCATCTCGCCTCACGGCCAGTCAAAATCGGCTTTCATTTTCTTTGCCATAGCCAGTCTCGCTTTGGTTCTCTCTTTCATCCGCCTCACCGCTCATCTCTAAGTTTTAGTTGCTCCTCTTTGGTGAATATCGGACCTCGGCTTTAGCAAGATCGGCTTTCAATCGCTCAATCTCTGGCGAGCCATAGCCTCTAAAGATTCCAAACTGGCCACCTTGGCATTAGCCTCATCCAGTGCACCACTTTTTGTCAGTGGGCGGCAATATACCTAGCCATGCTAGAAGTCTTCTTATGTAGTGACTTGCCAAAGCGATAACACCTGCGAAGAAGGCCAAATTTTAGAAAAGCAGTTTAAGGAAGAATGGAATAGATGCAATAAAGAAGTACTTACCGAATCATCAAAATCATCCGCATACATGTCCTCAAAATCAAAGGAGGAATCACTAGCGAGCGTCCCGGATGAAGTAGGTCTATGCCTTTTCTTACTTTCTTGGGGACAGACCTCAATGGCACAAATCGAATGAGCGCGTAATCCGGGTTAGTAGGAGGAATTTCTGTTCGATTGGAGTGGTGTTCTCTGCGATGCTCGGAAGAATCTGAACATAAGGTTCCAACGCAGCAACAGTATTCTGGGCAACTCCCCCAGAATCAGCACCTACATCTCCTGTTACTTTCTGTGCAGAAGTCTCACTTTGACCAGGGACGGCTGATAATGTCTGTTCAGCATCCTCTTGTATCTGCTGCTCATTTTCCTCCTTCTCATCAATGTCGATGTTGATCAGATCGTCTACATTGGCCACTACAAAGATGAAAGACAATTAAATTCATCCAAAAATAAGAACAAAAGTCAAATACAAACGTACATCTTCTATACTATTTTTTGGAGAACTCCACGTAGCCAATAGGCCCTGCGGTGCGAAGCTGAGCAGCATCTATCTGTGCAGAACTTATAAGATCTAAGCTCAGGGAAATTTTATTGCTAACAAGATACTGGGACAAAGTAGCATCAATGAAGTCTTCCAAGTTGTCTTTCATTGAAGAGGTATTCCATCGCCCCAGGTTGATATCCGAATTGTGCTTCACGAAGAAGAAGTGTTCTTGCCACTTCTTCTTGGTTTTATCTTTGCCAGTTACAGGGATAGTTGGAGCACTGGCCCTACGGCAGAAATGATACCACCCCCCGCTACCTTGCGTTAGCTTGCATTGGTAGAAATTCCTAAATAACGTCACGGTGAAGGGAGTGGTGTTCAGACGACACCAGATCATGAAACCTATGAGGAGCTTGACGCTATTTGGATGGATCTGGCCAACTCTCAACTTGTAATACTTCATTATCTCTACATACCCAGGGGGAAGAGGGAATCTTAACCCACTGTGAAGCTGATCAGCGTATACTGTACAGAAACCCGCTGGGGGATTATAAGCATATTTAGTGGATTTTGGGAGAACAACTTCAAAAGGATCAGTGTGAATTTTGTAAGTTTTCAATAAACTGGATAATTCAGTTTTGGTCATCTTTCTAGCAACACCATGGCAAGCCATTATAGCTTTGGTTTTATCAAAACGATTGATCTCCCTTTTTAGAGTACTTAAAAAGCAGAGTGGTCTTCTGGATATTGATGGACAATGGAAGTGGGAGTAAAAATCCCAGGAGGAAGAAGATGAGAAGGCAACAGACACAAAGGGTTATCCCCAAAGGTGGAAGTATTTCTCAAGTCAATCGAAGAGGACGGATGATCAATGTTTACTACAATTTCAGGATTAGGAATTGGGTTAGAGGAATTCACTTCTTCACTCTCACCTGCAATCGAAATTTTTTCTGGAGACTCAAACAACCTTTCTACAGAACCGCTAGAGGCAGTATTTGCTCTCAGACTCATGAACGAAATGAAGATTCAAAAAGAAGTAAAAGAACAATGTAGAAAGGGACTTACTTGTAGTTGCTGAGATGCGACTCCAAAGGTCTGGAATAGACGAGTTGTTTCATAAGAGGGGGGTTATGTGACAAGAAGTGAAGCGACGTAGGGGGTTCAATCCACAGTTATACTAATGAACGGCTGTACATTGGCCTCGTTTCACGATACAAAAATGACGGAAGGTAAAACGTTTCAGACTAGGGCGACTGTGAAGTAGTCCACCCTAGTCTGGGGGGACATATGATGATAGGTGGGCCCACTGGGCCGGGTTACCCATAATTGGGCCAGGCCCAAATTTAAACAATCAAGATAATGGATGGGCACGGCCGGACCACAAGTCTTGACCGAGAATAGTCGAGAGGCAGACTCCATCATACGCTGCAGCGCAGTATATCTCTGAGATGAATGATCGGTCGTGCGTATATATCTCGACGTAATACTCGGCCGGGTACAGCCAAGACCGGTCGAAGATCGGTTCAACCGTTCGTAGACGTGGGTAGACCCGACGATCGATGACGTCTGAGAGTTAACCGGTGATAACTTCCCATCACGCAAGGAAGAGGATCACGATCTACCACTATATAAGGAACATCCTGAACTACGAGGGGGACTTGATTCCAGTTTATTACCTAAATTGGATACGTAGGCAGCTCTCTCGAGGAGTTCAGTCCAAAATTACATACAAAGCTCTTTGTTCTTACATTGTTTTCCTAATTAGAATTACCCGATTACTCGATTGTAATATTCATACTACATCAATATGTATATCAAAAATGTATTAATGTAATCCATCCTTTTCATTCTTCCCATTGCCTCCAACACTATTCTGCCTCTCTCACTCTCTGTAAGTTGGCTCTGTGTTTTAATTCCTTATTTCCATTGTTAAAGCTTGCAACTTTATTTCTTATAATATGTAATATCTGTGATTGAAATTTGAGCTTTTAGTGATCATCGGTTTTAGTTGTAATTATATGTTTTGAATTCTTCCTTCTCTCGATCGTTGATCAAACCATGCTTATTTAGAACTGGGTATTTCAATTGTTTGAATTTTGCAAATGGATGTGATTTCTTATTTGATTTTGTAGGAAATTATTGATTTAGCGTTGTCAACTACCGACCCAGAGTGGGATACATGATGGATGTGATGTACCGCGAGAGGAGAAACATATCGATTCTCAACTAACTTGATGATATATTGGTGATGATATTTACCAGACTCTCAATCGCCACAATCCTTCAATGCAAAAGAGTTTGTAAATCCTTTTATAATTTCCTCTCATCTCGTTATTTTGCTGAATCTTACCGATCCAATCCGCCTTTCACAAGCCTTATCATCCACAGTGGGGAGTTTTTCTCGCTTCTTGAACTGAACTCTGGTTACAATTATTCACTTAAATCCAGTAAGCCGAAAATTTTGCTTGACCCGTGACGATGCTGGATTTCGTCTGATAGTTAATTATCCGGGACGTTTAATCTAGGGTAATATGAACGAGGGATGTTTTTTTGGTGACTTTTAGACTGAGCTTGAGAGTTATTTCTCTCAAGTTGCCTACGTATCCAATAATTGAATTAGAATCAAGTCTCCGTAGTTCCTTAGGGGTTGTTTATATAGAGGACGTCTCATCCAAAGCCTTGTCCTGCAAGGATTTGTATTATTATTATTATTATTATTATTATTATTATTATTATTATTATTATTATTATTATTATTATTATTATTATTATTATTAATATTTCCCTAAGGATTAATTCATGTAAATCCCTATAATCCAGGGATAATTACGGATATATTTAAATGACAAAATCAATGTCATTATATTATTGGATTATTTCCCTTACTTATCTTTTGCTATCCCACACGTGGAATAACAGCTGGGGTCGCTCTGCGCACCCTGCGCCGAGCCCCTGAGGCCACTATGGCCGAACCGGGCAACTCATCTTCACCAAGCCTTGGCCGACCTGCGGCGGCTGGATGAGGAGTTTCTGCTGATCTCCCACCTGGGGTTCAGGACCTACCATTAGGTATGTCTTTAAGGCTCCTGGCCCTTATTACCTTACTTTTAGAGGCTTGTCATTTATTGTACGAATTAAGAGGATGACACGTGGCGTAGTTCGGGTCGGACATCATCATAAGCCCCTAAGATTTGGCTGAACCACTCGTTGTGAGGTCGGATCGATCTGTTAGAGGTGTTGGTCGGCCCCTGTCATCTAGACTTGTAGAATTTTACAATGGTCTTCTCTGCTAGGTGGCACAGTTATTGTTATAACGCTGCCATTCGTGCCCACGTCTTCTGAAGTGGAACGGATTTTGAGAACGCTGCTGCAGCTCCTTATTTAGTGCCTTCTGTGGCTGCTGCTTCAAGGGCTCCTGCCGAGCTGCCCCAGGTCAATGCTTCTGTGGAGAATCTTACTTCTGCTACAGATTCTGGGCAGAACTCAGCCCTTGATGCTTCTTAAGCTTTTGAACTTGCATTTCGTTTATGATTCGTTGTATTTTTAGGAGCCCGACCTGCGTAGCTCAGCTCTGCAAACGCATTGAGCCTGACATCAAGTGCTCGACTTTCGCATGCGTCTCGCGGACTTGTTTTCTCGAGTCCGGTATGCGAGAGCTCCAGTTTGAGTTCATCTGGCGAACTAACCTTGTCCCGCAACCTTCTGAGCCTGGCCTGGCAAAGCTCAAAATTTGGATCCGACTGCTGCGATTATTACTCGAGTCCGTCCCGTTGGTGATTTTATGACGAGTCCGACCTTCGAGCTAGGTTTGAGTTCGCTCTACGAACTAAGTATTTTGGTCTACAAACTTTACAGAGGCTGAGCTGGAGAACTCATATTTTTTATTGTCTTTTATCTTGACAATGTATGCCCTTCAGGCATTTGTTCTGTGATTAATTCCTTTGGCTTTTAGCATTTTGTTTTTCATTCAAGCGTGACTTTTTTTTTTCCTAACTTAGGGTCCTTTGCTCCTCAAAGTACATCATTTACAAGCTTTGCTTTTAAATGATGTACTTTAGTGTTGTCTCTGATCGTCTCATCTCTCTGAGACTTAGAAAGTTTGATTATTACAAACTTTTTGAGTTTATAATGCATCTCGATTACGGCGTATATCGATTCGATCGTCTGCATCTGCAGACTTAGAAAGTTTGATTATTACGAACTTTACGAGTTCATAATGCATCTCGATTACGGCGTATTTCGATTCGATCGTGCGCCTGCGACTTTGAAAGTTTGATTATTACAAACTTTCGAGTTTAATGCATCTCGATTACGGCGTATATCGATTACGATCGTCATCTCTGCCAGACTTAGAAAGTTTGATTATTACAAACTTTCTGAGTTTATAATGCATCTCAGTTCTGAGCGTATATCAGTTCTGATCGTCTATCCTGAAGACTTAAGAAGTTTGTCCTTTGCAAACTTTTCCGAGTCCGACTCTGCGCATTTTCGATTCGATCGTCTGCATCTTGCAGATTTAAGAAATTTTGCTTGAGTCGACTGCAGATTCGATTAAATCGATCCTGGCGACTTAAGAAGTTTGTCCTTTGCAAACTTTCCCAAGTCCGACTGCGATTACTCGAGCCTAATTGTCTCATCTGCGCAGACTTAAGAAGTTTGTCCTTTGCAAACTTTTCCGAGTCTGACCTGCAGTACTCAGTTCGTCAGTCCTGCTGACTTAAGGAGTTTGTCCTTTGCAAACTTTTCCGAGTCTGACCTACAAGATGCTTAGTTACGATCGTGCATCTGCGCAGACTTAAGAAATTTTGCCGAGTCGACTGCGCGTTACTCGGTTAAATCTCGTCATCTGCTAACTTAAGAAGTTTGTCCTTTGCAAACTTTTCCGAGTCTGACCTGTAGTACTCAGTTCCTCAGTCCTGCTGACTTATGAAGTTTGTCCTTTGCCAACTTTTCCGAGTCTGACATGCAGTACTCAGTTATGATCATCTGTCCTGCAGACTTAAGAAGTTTGTCCTTTGCAAAATTTTCCGAGTCGACTGCGATTTTCGGTTAAATCGATCCTGCGACTTAAGAAGTTTCATTTGCAAACTTTTCCGAGTCGACTGTAGTACTTTCGATTATGATCGTCATCTGCGCAGACTTAAGAAATTTTTTGAGTCGACTGCGAAGATTTCGGTTAAATCGATCCTATTGACTTAAGAATTTTTTGATGAGTTTGACCTACGGAGCTCAGTTCGCCAGTCATGCTGACTTATAATTTTTTGCCGAGCAGGTCCAGATTTGTCTGACTTCTCGGAATTTATTTGAGCGAGCTGGGCCAGTTTGTACTGACTTCCCACATATTGTAGCCGTCGATCTGACTGCGTTTTTGGGGCTGCTGCGTTTTGGTGTTACAGCAGCACCTTTCCGGTGACGATCGGGTATCTAAACGGACACTGATCGGCACGAAATTTGGAGGGTTTGTTCGTCCCTTTTTCTTCTACGATATGAACGGTGGAATTCTTGTTCCAACGGTTTCAACTCCAGCAATAAGCCGTCGATCTGACTGCGTTTTTGGGGCTGCTGCGTTTTTGACATGTTTTTGCCCTTAACTTGATCACGAACAACCTCGATCCATTATCGATAGAAAGCCCTCCTTCTAGCGCCAATTGACGATGCTGGATTTCATCTAATAGTTATCCGGGCCGTTTAATCTAGGATAATATGAATGACGGATGTTTTTTTGGTGACTTTTAGACTGAGCTTGAGAGTTATTTCTCTCAAATTGCCTACGTATCCAATAATTGAATTGGAATCAAGTCTCCGTAGTTCCTTAGGGGTTGTTTATATAGAGGACGTCTTGTCCAAAACCTTGTCCTGCAAGGATTTGTATTATTATTATTATTATTATTATTATTATTATTATTATTATTATTATTATTATTATCATTATTATTATTTCCCTAAGGTTTAATTCATGTAAATCCCTATAATCTAGGGATAATTACGGATATATTTAAATGACAAGATCAATGTCATTATATTATTGGATTATTTCCCTTACTTATCTTTAGCTATCCCACACGTGGAATAACAGCTGGGGTCGCTCTGTGTGCCCTGCGCCGAGCCCCTAAGGCCACTATGGCCGAACTGGGCAGCTCCTCTTCACCAAGCCTTGGCCGACCTACGGTGGCCGGATGAGGAGTTTCTGCCAATCTCCCACTTGGGGTTCAGGACCTACCATTAGGTATGTCTTTAAGGCTCCTGGCCCTTATTACCTTACTTTTAGAGGCTAGTCATTTATTATACGACTTAAGAAGATGACACGTGGCGTAGTTCGGGTCGGACATCATCAACCCATTTGGATTATCATATTGTGGGCCGAATACTAGATCCTTGGTCGGATCTTGCAATGGGTTTTTTGTTATTCCGACAAGGATGTGTTGTATGTTAGCAATCCTTTGTCTGGAACACATGTTGGGCTTCCGGAGGAGGTGTTGGACGTTTTTCAAAGGTCCTACGGTTTTGGATTCTGTCCTCAAACTCAACAGTATAAGGTAATCGAACTTGCTAGCTATGTCCGCCGCCCATCCTCCCAGACTGAAGTACATGTTTTTACCGTGGGGGTTGACAAATTCTGGAGGAGAACTCACTCTCCATTTCAGCATATACAACAGAGAGTTGATAAGTCATACCCAATAATCCAGTTTTTGGAGGTTAATGGAAAGGGAGTGATGATGTCAGATATCACTTGTAGATCCAATTAGCCTCTAAAATGATTTAAACAAGAACTAATGCAATAGGGATTGTGATTTTCAAGTAATTGAGACTGAGCCTGAGAGTTATTTCCCTCAAGTTGCCTACGTATCCAATAACTGAATTGGAATCAAGTCATCCGTAGTTCCTTAGGGTTGTTTATATTGGGAGGCGCCTCACCGCTTTTCTTGTTGGACAAGCACAGGATTCATAAACCCTAAGGATTATCACCAGCTAATCTGTGATAAGAGATAATTAAGACTATATTCGAAATATAAGATTTACTTCCTATATTCTAGGATTCTTCCTGTCATTATCCTACTATATAGGCACAAGTGTGAATTATCACATAAGAAAGAGCTAGGCACGCCCCTGGCTTAGGCTTCCTAGTCGTCTCGACTGGCCGCATGACTGGCCTCCATTATGACCGAGCAGTCCTGCGGTGGTCTAGTCGGGAAGGCATGGACAGGCTTCCTACCCGGGATAGGGTCCTGCTACCGTGGGGCCCCTGGCCCTAAATGTTACCATCACATTCTCTTCTGTTAACCTTGAGGCGTTCTTAAGATGACACATGGCAAGGTCTACTTTTACCGTCGTCATAAGCCCCCCAGGTCTGGCTAGACTACCTGGAAGATGGGCTGACCTGACATGGAGCACAGCTCGGTTTATTAGAGTGGTAGGGTTGCATTGGCATGTGGCTCCTTGACCGTTATCACTCTGTCATGATGGATGATGACGGAAAAATTCACTGTTATTTTTATAACTTTTCACCCCGTTTCTGATATCATTTTGAGCACTTTTGTATCATTTCGAGTCTTTAATTCCTAAATTTCATAAAAATATATAAGTCATGAATATTTTATAAAATATCGTGTTTTTATGTGTTTTTATTAGTTTTTGTACCGGTTTAATAACCGGAATGTCGTGTCGGATTTACGTTTGGTATTTTGGTGGTTTATTGCAGAATTATAGGTTGACCAAAATCCTGAGTAATGACACGTTTTGAGGCCTAAAAGAGGTATTTTTAGGGATATAAGAGTATGCCACTAACTTAAGTGGTCAAGTGGCTCAGTGGTTAGTGGTACCACTAACGAATTATATCTTCGACGAACAAATGGCTCATTAAAACGGCATTTTCTGAAGAAGTGTCCTTCATGAAAGTTGTAGATATTTGAAAGAGCTTTCCAACGAATTTTGAATAACGTCAATCGGAGGTCTACAACTCAAGATATTAATTTTTCAAGTTTCAGCTCAAAATTGATGTTTTTTTACAGTCCCGGATCGATCCGGCGTAACTGAAAATCGACATAATGATGATTTTGCACATGGTTTTGCAGAGGATAAGCCTGGGATAATATTTTTTATTCCCGGATCGATCCGGCCCTTTCCCGGATCGATCCGGATCATCGATTTATCTATAAATAGGCCTTCATTTCATCAGAAACTTTGCCCTTTCTTCCCTATCCCTTCTTCATCTTTTCCCTTCATTTTTCTTTCATTTTGGGGCCTATATATATATATATATATATATATATATATATATATATATATATATATATATATATATATATATTGTAATTTAATTATAATTTGAAAAATTATCGTTATAATATAGTTTCCGTTTTTAGTTCTTTCTTTCTTGTTTTCTTTCATTTTGTTATATAGATATATATATATATATATATATATATATATATATATATATATATATATATATAAGTATCGAGAATCGGCAAATGATTGGATTAAGGTTTTAATTTGGTTTTAATAGAATTCGCATTGTGAAGGCTATTATGTAAAACTTCCCACCGTGTAATCCATGACATTTTGACAGAGTCGATTACTTGTAATATCTATATATCTACATATATATATGAGTAATTTGAACTTATTATAGTCGAATCATGTAAAATTTGGTGAAATCAACCCTTGGAAAATGAAATAGGGAGTGTGTAGTGCTTTTATTGTTATATCTCACATATTGCACGCCTTAGAACTTGTTATAACGGTTTGGACTAGATTGACAACCTAGGTCAAAAAATCACACACATCACTCTTGAGAGTTGTTCAAAGAGAGTGGTGTGGGAAAAAGGGTTCTAAGATCGGGAGGTAAAACATACCGGGTTTTAGGTCGTGAATTCAGGCCCGCGCTCATCGATGTATTATTATCAACGTAATAACTTGAATGTGGTAGTTTAGATTAGTGTAATTTAGTGTTAGACCCCGGGGTTGAACTATGAAGTGCCGGGTGGTTCTTGAGCCAACAATGACAAGTTGTTTCACGGAGTCTTTCGGGCAGACCATGGATTAGGTAAAGCTTCGGTTTACTGCTTTGACACATTCTCGTTAAGATGTTCGGTGTAGTACATTGGTGAGTATCAGGGGTAGTAACGTCGACCGAGTAATTTCGGACTTGTTTCATAACGAGGTTTTTCTCGTGAAAACGGAGCGTCTCACAAAGACTTAATCATGTTAGATTAATCGGTTTTCTAAAGGAGAATTAGATAACCTCACATAGGATGTTGAAGGTGAGTTGTTCAGATTTTAGCATCAGAACTAGGAGCACGCACCCGTGAGATTGAATGTGAGAGTTATTTGTTATAATGCACACTTCCAGTTTTGTCTATCCGTGGGGTTGAAATTAACTATTTTGATCATGGTTCGGCTATGTCTTTTAAAACCAAGTAGTTTAATTTTCTTTCTTTTCTATCTTTAGTATAAACAAACCAACAACTTTGATCGCCTAGACTAAGAAACACGTTCACTTTGGTACTCACAACCACATTTCTCTTGGGACGACCTCGTACTCCTGTAGCTATTCTAACAATCGACCCGGTACTCTGCTGGTTAGCTCATCAAAAATTGGCGCCCTTGCCGGGGAAATGTGTGATATTGTTGTGATATCTTGTAAGTGAACCGAAGGCTTGGGCCTAGGTTTTTATTTTTATTTTACTTTCGATAAGAGTCTTGGGATGCTGAAGTGATATTGTCATGAACTCGGTTTGAATACGACTTTGGTACTCAACCCAATCTCTTTACGGGGTTGTTATATTAGGTTGATATCTTGTAAGTCCAACTAGAACTGAGGCTTAGGACCTTCGGCTACCATATAGAAAAAAAAATAATAAAAATAAAAAAAACATGAAAAAAAAAAGAAAAAAAAAAGAAATTTTTTATTGTTTTCTTGTTGTTTTCTGAGATCTTGCAGATTGAGCTTAAATGGATGGATTTTTCAATCAATACTACTCACCTGAACAACAATACTCCTACCAACCTCGTGCACCGGAACAATGTTATCAACAACAGATTCGTGCCTCAACCTCGATATCAACAAAGAGAATAACCAAGGTTCATGGGATCATCGGTGCCTAATGCATACCAGGACCGTAATTATGGTTATTCGAGTTATGAAACCACAATATTACGAGGGTTGTCCTAACCCTGGTGCTTATCAGATTACGGTGTTCATGCTCAATGCGTTGATAGCTTCAACTGATTCATCCACCTGATCGATTATCCGGAATGGCAAGAAACACGCTACCCACCTCTCGATGAATCAAAGTCAGATGATCAGTTTGTTCCTCACTGCCGCACTAAAGTTTCACCGATCAAAACGGAGCAACTAGAAAGATTGGACTAGATTTTGCAAGTACAACTGCTGGACATGCAAGAGTTCAAGATAAATACTGACTCTGCCATAAGAAATCTTCAAGAGAGGGTGGTGCAATTGATTGAAATAATGGAGTTCGAGCAGGCAAAACAGGCATGTGCAAAAGAGGTGGTTAAGGATGATGAGGTGCTCATTGAAGAAGTTCAGGTTGAGAATAAGGTTGAGGATTCAGTTTGCTAATGAGATTTCAGAGTTAGAGGAGCAGGAGATTGATTGGCCATCTTTAGTAAAGCCACTGGGAGAGTTGGTAGTGTTTAATCTAACGGTCCCGGATTACTACATTCGTCCACTCTGTGAGGATAAATTTTCTGCGGTCCAGTTTGTGTACTCCCCGATGGATGAACTTTATGGAATAGTAAAGAAGATAGTTCGACAGGCTGATATGAATGAAGATTCTCTCGGGCCGGGAGGAGGTGACATCGAGAATTAAAAGAGGTAACGCGTTTCTAGACAATACAATTTCAATGGTTCTCGCATTGTTAATTTTTCTTAAGCTATTGATCTTCTTGAGTTCGGATTTTGGTTGATTGAGTCTGTTTAGAGTCACCTGTCGAGCAAACGACGTTAAACAAAAGCGCTACCGGGAGGCAGCCCATTAAAATAATAATTTGGATAAAGACTAGTCTTAATGAAATGAAGAATCTGTGGAAAGATGAACACAAAGCACAACCAAGTCTCAGGATGAATGTTTGAATGTCATTAAAAGGGAACGATTAGGTGGTTATCCGAAAATCCCGATGGGGAAAAAAGAAAACATTCAAATACATCATTTCTTGGACTTAGGTTGTTGAACCCTTGAGGATCTGGGTATAAAAGACTCAATACTCTTTCACACATTTCATTTTATGATCTAGTCTGTTTCAAATTTCTGGTCGTTGTAGTATAGTGGTGAGTATTCCCACCTTAATAAAACTGTGTGTAATAAAAATGAATCTAGGAATAGCTGACTTGACTATGATATATGCTCATGTGATACGTATATGCTTAGATGTTCTGTGCTTTACCCGTGTGGGTTATTTTTCCATCTAAAGCTATATATATATTGCCTACCGAATTTTCTGACATAACATGGCCATTATCTTATTATCCCCATATCCCTTTTGCATATTTTGGCACGAGGACCATGTCCCGTGTTTGCTTTGTTTTGGTTGTTTTGGTACAGGGATTAGGGACGTGCTTTCTCATGGCTATTACGGGATTCGATAGCATCTTTCTGCCTGGTTTATAAGCTAAGTCTTCCTCTCTATCTCATTTACACTCTGAGAATAATGCAAAATCGTAAGTGGGGGGTAGAGTATGGTTGGTATAGAAATGGCAGTAAGTGTTTAAACCCTTAGTTTTTGAATTTTTTTTCGAGCATTATTTAGTTGATTGAAATAATCTGTATAAGGTATATATTTCATGGATTTGAAGATGTAGTGATCGATTTGGATGTATATAACCAATGTGAACCGTAAGTGCATTTTAACTCCAAATTTATTTGTGTAACTTGAATTCCTTCACGTAAGCCTTTGATATTGAAGCGAAAATTTTAAACTGTATCTATTCAGTAACCTAGTGATTATCCTAGAGAGACTTGCAGTAACTTAGTACCTAACTTCTGAACGTGTACTGTGAATATCTGAAGGTTTGAATGTGATAGGAAGAATACCAAACTAAGATGAACTATATATATGCCGGATGCAGCTACCAATGATTTGAGTGTAGTAGGGCGTTATCACGAAACGTCCTATATCACTATGAGGTTTAAAAGCTCCCGACTGCCTGATGATAGTAGTCCAGCTAGGGTGTTATCACGAAACATCATATTGCTGGGAATGAAGGCATATGCTACATATGTGAAATTAAGTGAGTTTTGAAAAAAAAAAGAGAAAAAAAGGAAAAAAGAAAAAAAAAAGAAGAACGGTTGAAAACTTAGTTATCTTCTGACTATCCCCAGTATAAACTGAATGATATGTTTTAGGGATTATCCTAATAAGTACACGGGAGGACGTTGTGTGGAACTATTACTGCCTATACCTAGGAAACTCATTAGGACTGTCTGAATGGAAATTTGTGCGTTTGCTTGAATTATTCAAGAGAGGATAGTGGAAATTGAAAAGGCTTGTCACACATGCACTCTGTTATACATTTATATTAAGGTTAACGTGTAGTTATAATTCGAATGGTTGCATCATCTGATTGTCATTTATATCTTATATCTTCATGAATTTTTCCTCATTCATTTTATTTTATCGCTTATTTTGTTCGAGGATGACCAAAAGCTAAGTGGGGGGTTGTGATGACGGAAAAATTCACTGTTATTTTTATAACTTTTCACCCCGTTTCTGATATCATTTTGAGCACTTTTGTATCATTTCGAGTCTTTAATTCCTAAATTTCATAAAAATATATAAGTCATGAATATTTTATAAAATATCGTGTTTTTATGTGTTTTTATTAGTTTTTGTACCGGTTTAGTAACCGTAATGTCGTGTCGGATTTACGTTTGGTATTTTGGTGGTTTATTGTAGAATTATAGGTTGACCAAAATCCCGAGAAATGACACGTTTTGAGGCCTAAAAGAGGTATTTTTAGGGATATAAGAGTATGCCACTAACTTAAGTGGTCAAGTGGCTCAGTGGTTAGTGGTACCACTAACGAATTATATCTTCGACGAACAAATGGCTCATTAAAACGGAATTTTCTGAAGAAGTGTCCTTCATTAAAGTTGTAGATCTTTGAAAGATCTTTCCAACGCATTTTGAATCACGTCAATCAGAGGTCCACAACTCAAGATATGAATTTTTCAAGTTTCAGCTCAAAACTGATGTTTTTTTACAGTCCCGGATCGATCCGGCCCTTTCCCGGATCGATCCGGCGTATCGAAAATCGACATAATGATGATTTTGCACATGGTTTTACAGAGGATAAGCCTGGGATAATATATTTTATTCCCGGATCGATCCGGCCCTTTCCCGGATCGATGCGGCCTGTCCAGTTTTATCTATAAATAGGCCTTCATTTCATCAGAAACTTTGCCCTTCTTCCCCATCCCTTCTTCATCTTTTCCTTCATTTTTCTTTCATTTTGGGGCCTATATATATATATCTATAGAGAGATATATATATATATATATTTTGTAATTTCGTTATAATTTCGAATAATTATCGTTATAATATAGTTTCCGTTTTTAGTTCTTTCTTTCTTGTTTTCTTTCATTTTGTTATATATATATATATATATATATATATATATATATATATATATATATATATATATATATATATATATAAGTATCGAAAATCTGGCAAATGATTGGATTAAGGTTTTAATTTGGTTTTAATAGAATTCTCAGCATTGATGAAAGGCTATTATGTAAAACTTCCCCACGTGTAATCCATGACATTTTGACAGAGTCTCGATTACTTGTAATATCTATATATCTACATATATATATGAGTAGCTAAACTTATTATAGTTTAATCATGTAAAATTTGGTGAAATCAACCATTGGAAAATGAAATAGGGAGTGTGTAGTGCTTTTTATTGTTATATCTCACATATTGCACGTCTTAGAACTTGTTATAACGGATTTGGACTAGATTGACAACCTAGGTCAAAAAATCACACACATCACTCTTGAGAGTTGTTCAAAGAGAGTGGTGTGGGAAAAAGGGTTCTAAGATCGGGAGGTAAAACATACCGGGTTTTAGGTCGTTAATTCAGGCCCGCGCTCATCGATGTATTATTATCAACGTAATAACTTGAATGTGGTAGTTTAGATTAGTGTAATTTAGTGTTAGACCCCGGGGTTGAACTATGAAGTGCCGGGTGGTTCTTGAGCCAACAATGACAAGTTGTTTCATGGAGTCTTTCGGGCAGACCATGGATTAAGTAAAGCTTCGGTTTACTGCTTTGACACATTCTCGTTAAGATGTTCGGTGTAGTACATGTTCGGTAAAAACGAGTTTTACAATTTATAACCGAAACACCCCAAGTATAAGGTTCGTAGTAAAGGATGTTAACGGTCGTCCCTAAGGGAGTGGAATGTTTATCGGATCAAGGAACAATTATCTTATCGATTATGTCACGACTATTAACTAAGATTTAAACTAATTATGAATTAATGAACAATGCGATGAACAAGAAAAGCGATGATGAACAGTAACTTTGATGAATAGTAAATTTGCGAGAAAATTAACAATCAACTAGAATTTAAAACAACTAACTTAGCAATCAACGATTTATACTAATGATTCGATTTATCAAGTAATTAAAACAACGGCAAGGCAACGGAATCCACCGATCAATCAACCCAACCCCAACTAGACGGCAAGTTAAAGATATGATTTTTAGTAATGATCTATCACGAATTCGATTAAATTTCTAAACGAATTCTAGGGTTTCGTTTTCTTTTCAAATAAAACAAAACGACATGCAAAACAAGATCACGAGATTATTTCTAATACTCTTACTCAATTAACTATAAACGATCTCTCGAATTATAATTAATCGCATCAATTAAAAGATCACAACTTGAACAATATTTTCATATAAATTCAAAGCATAAAAGATGGTTTCATCGATCTCTCGATTCAAATAAAGCGTAAACGATAAATAACAAATTCTAATTGATGAAAACGATAACTTTACTCACTAAAAGTAATGGCTAAAAATCTCTCTAGTTGGTGTTGATGTTGATCGGTTTCATCCGTTGTCCCACCGCGATGTGCTTAGCCAACAACCATGATGTTGATCATGATCATTTGGGTGGAAGAAATCATCTTCTTTTTTTTTTTTCTGATACACATTTTGCTCCTCTAAATTTTGTGTGAATGAATTATATTCATTAGGGTTTGGAAATAGCTGTATATATAAGGGAGTAAGTCGGCTGAATCACTTATGCGTATGTCGGTGGTCTTTGAATGAATGGCGGTGGTGAGCGGATGTTGGATGCTAGTCTATTTTTGACTCAAACTTCTAAAATTCATATCTTGAGTTGTAGACCTCCAAAAATTATGATCCGAACGTCATAATTAAGCTCTCGGAAAACTCTACAACTTTCATTAGGGACTCTTCTTCAGAAAACGCCTTTTGATTAGCCCGTCGTATCCCGAGTCGTTTACGGGATTTTCCACTTACCGAAATTGATTACCCACTTGACCACCATTTGAGTTGTAGAAGTCCGATTGACGTAATTCAAAGTGCGTTGGAAAGCTCTTTCAATGATCTACAATTTTCATGAAGAAGTCCTCCCCTGAAAATGCCTCTAAGCTGGGTCAAATCTCCGTCGAAAATTTGTAACGATTTAAGTACTTAGGAAAATTTGCTCCGTTGAACTCGTAAACTTGTGGCATCTTCTTCTAACCCTCTAAACACCTCTTTTAGACCGAAGATATGCATCTACAAGATATCCAAAATATTGCAAAGTGTAACAACATCCAAATAAACATAAAACCAATGATAAAAACACATAAATCACCACTTTTGCAATTTATTATCTTTAAAACTCATTTGCTCAATTTATCCTTTTGGCGAGTGATTTTCTATAAAAATCACTAAAACACGGGAGATAATGTTACTAAATAACTCGATAAAAACCATAAAATTAGTAAGTAAACAAAGACATTGGTGAGTATCGTGGGTAGTAACGTCGAATTTGAGTAATTTCGCACTTGTTTCTTAACGAGGTTTTTCTCGTGAAAACGGAGCGTCTCACAACACTTAATCATGTTAGATTAATCGGTTTTCTAAAGGGAGAATTAGATAACCTCACATAGGATGTTGAAGGAGAGTTGTTCGATTTTAGCATCGTAACTAGAGCACGCACCCGTGAGATTGAATGTGAGAGTTCATTTGTTATAATGCACACTTCCAGTTTTGTCTATCCGTGGGGTTGAAATTAACTATTTTGATCGTGGTTCGGCTATGTCTTTTAAAACCAAGTAGTTTAATTTTCTTTCTTTTCTATCTTTAGTATAAACAAACCAACAACTTTGATCGCCTAGACTAAGAAACACGTTCACTTTGGTACTCACAACCACATTTCTCTTGGGACGACCTCGTACTCCTGTAGCTATTCTAACAATCGACCCGGTACTCTGCTGGTTAGAGAGTTGGTTTACCCACGGTTGCGAGTCTTTATAAATTGTATTTTTGAGTGGGTAGATTTTAGCTCATCAATGGACACGGAAGACGAAGCGTTTATGCACACGCCCTAATGATAGGAAAGCAATAGGAAAGCAACAAAATACACAAGGGCCCATCGTGTAAAATATAAATGCCATTAATTTACATCTTTACCCTTCTTATAAGGATTTTCATTGGTGGACAAGTGTGACATTGTGATCCTGGACCACCATAGAACCACTCTTTTTTGAGAAACACCTATCAACAATATTATATAAGTATCAAAATTTTATCTCCAATCATAGGTATCAAAATTTGATAAAGACATCTCCTACCATAAATATCAAAATTTAGTAGTTTCGTTTTTTTTCAATTTGATAAAATTTATGATTTTTAACATTATCAATAGAAGAAAATATTATTATCGTATTTATTAATAAATAATTTGAAAAAATCATATTCATGTTATATATAGTTTGATCTAATACTAATTTCAAAAAAAAATTAAAATTCAACTAGATTGTATCTTAAAAAAAAAAGTTAAAACCATAGTAACACTGTATTTATGTTTTCATGTTCTATAAATTTTGTTAGCGTGTTTCATATAATTTAATGTTAATTTTTTGTTTGTATATTGAGGAAGAAATGACTCAAAATATAACCGCATAACCGTTTTGTTTGAAGCCGACAATTTCTAACACAAACAGTGCTGTGATAAAACACTTTTTGAGAGAAAGCTCACTTGCGCACGTGGAGTGTATAGGAGAGCATTAGCCAATGTATCAAATTTGATACCTCGTCTAATAACACACCTAATTTAGATACCTAACATTTTTCCTTTGCATAAATTACAATTTTACTTATGCAGTAAACTACATATATATATATACATCACAATGAATCGACTTTTAAAAATATCAACGACTAACTCAAGAATTAAAATAAAGACTCCAATTAATTGAAGTTGGGTATGGTTCAAAATTTCAAACAAAGACTCCAATTTTTCATGTGATTATTTTGCTATAGCCTACGTGCACAATCTAGAACCTCAAAAACCGTAAACTTATTACACTATAATAAAAAAATAAAAAAAACAAAAAATAAAAAACGTTTACTTATTCTTCTGGAAAAAACCTGCTTGATGGGTCAATAGGTCAAGGTTCTTGAAAATTAATGCATTGGAAAATATATCTTCAAACTACAAAAAAGCAAAACAGAGAAAAAGTCCAAACCTTCTATTTTGAGAAAACAAAAGCAAGAAGAAAAACCGGGGCATTAGCGTAGACGAGCCAACTAAGAGATTTGGACATTTTTGATCCGTCATGTTATTAGCTTTGTATCAAAAATAACATTTATCTATCAAAATGATCCTTTCAGCCCCTTAACTTTGTATTTAGTTTCAATTTTAGTACCATTTCTCAAGTATCCGTCTAAGTTAACATCAGACAAAACATTTGAATCCGACCTGACATGAGTCACGTATCATTTCATATCTCATCTAAACGATTAAAATATGAGTAATGATACAAAGACAACCACTACAAGAAAAAGGTTAGAAGGGCGACGTTTTTGTCGTCCCTTTGTGCCAATGTCGTCCCAATAATTGTTTAAAGGGGACGACACGTCGTCCCTATAAAGCCGTCCCTTCCGCTTTGTCCCTTTAAACAACAGATATGTTTGAAGGGACGACAAAATCGTCGCTTTAAAATAATCGCCGACTGCACGAAATTTTCTAAGAAAATTCAACGTCTTGACACTGCAGAGATATTTGAAGGACGACATTATCGTCCCCAACAAACATAACTTATTTAATTTCCCAAAAATTTTATTATTTCGGAAAAAATTTAATTATTTTATAAAAAAGTTTTTTGGGACGACAATGTCGTCCCTTAAAAGATTATATATTAAATTTTCATAATAAAATTTAATAGTAACAAAATTTATTTTTTTTATAAAATGTTTGTTTGGGACGACATTGTCGTCCCTTAAAAGATTATATATTAAATTTTTGTAATAAAATTTAATACGAAAAAAAAATATTTATTTTATAAAAATGTTTGTTGGGACGACATATGTTGTCCCTTTAAATAAATATTTTTTTTTAAATATTTTTTTTATTTTTGCATGGTCTCCCATGCTATTAAATCAATCCAATCCTATTTTTTCCAAAATCAATAACATATGTATTTATAAACGGGGATTCAAAAAAAAATGCATAAACAAAAAATGTTACGTAAAATACAAAGCTGTGTAATGTTTCCAAAAGTAAGAATAGTTTTGTCTACAATGTCTACGCATCATTGTCAAGATCAACTTGAGAATCATCTTCAGAATCGTCTTCATCTTCATCGGAAGATGATCAGCTGACCTCTATTTGCATATCCGGTTCCTTAGCCTTAAGATTAGTCAAAGAACAATTTGAGAAGAGCCCTTGTTTTTGTTTCTCTTCTCTTGTTTTTTGGTTAACTTCACCAACCGATCATGAGACTTTCTAAGTTCTTCAATCTGCATATTGCATCCTTGGTGGTAAGAATAAGACGATCTTCAAGATCGGGCCGATTGTGATGAATTGGATATGGAGGAAGATTATGTAGGCCAAGGCCAATCAAATAATCTCGCTTTGTTCCTAAGGCTCCTCGAAAGATTGCCTCCTCATCTTCAAAAGTCATCGGTCGACTGGTGCAACCATATTACGCCAATCCTCCAGCCTCCTCTAAACACAACATATATCCTTGGCAGTTAAGATAAGGAAAATGTGAACGTATTGAATTGAAATATATACAACGTATATCACTTACATAAGCAACCTCCGCATCACTGTTGAGAAACGAACCGTCAGCATTCTTATGTTTGCTCGCCCATACATGGATAGGATCCTGCCCCAAAGGATCTTCACTCAGACTCACATTACCCTTGAAAAAAAACAAAAATATTAGTTATGAAAATTCGAAAAATGAAGTCATAGGATTTATTTCCTAATACTTACCCTTCTTTGCATATCTCATCGAACCACGGCCATAGGCGTTAAGTCATGGCGGCCTACATATTTACTCCTCGCGATTCTTCTTATTCTCGACGATCTTTCTCAAAAAAATAGTACTATTGTATTATATATAAGCAAGAACAAGTAATAATAATCGAATCTACGTAACACATGTAATGGAATAAAAGCTCTACCTTAAAAGCTTCATGATTAAGGTGGCGGAGAAACACTTCCCATTGTTGCTGTGAAAACACATCCATGGGTCGGGACAAGGCCCTGGCAACCCCTTGTTGTTGTGTTCATCTACAGCCTTCCTTAGTCTAGCCTTCCATTTTCTGAATGAAGTACCGGCGCTTTTAAGCACGGCAGGGCGGTGAATAGGCTCAAGGGGTTGGAATTGCCGTGCGTATTCAATGAATTCACTCAACCCTTTATCAAACTCGGGTTTCATTCTGTCAGTATACAACCACGACTTGTCTAGTTCCATTTGAAATCACCGATACACAATAATTTGACATAACATATGTGTTAGGTGTTAATACCATTTCAAGGGATGTTCTCATACTAATATAGTATACTTAGTTTCAATAGTATACATTTTTTCATTAAGGCACAAGAAAAAGTTAGTATCTCACTTAAGGCACAAGGTCATGTCTAGTTCCATATGTGCTAGGTGTTAATACCATTTCAAGGGATGTTCTCATACTAATATAGTATACTTAGTTTCATTAGTATACTTTTTTTCATTAAGGCACAAGAAAAAGTTAGTATCTCACTTAAGGCACAAGGTCATGTCTAGTTCCATATGTGTTAGGTGTTAATACCATTTCAAGGGATGTTCTCATACTAATATAGTATACTTAGTTTCATTAGTATATGTTTTTTCATTAAGGCACAAGAAAAAGTTAGTATCTCACTTAAGGCACAAGGTCATGTCTAGTTCCATATGTGTTAGATGTTAATACCATTTCAAGGGATGTTCTCATACTAATATAGTATACTTAGTTTCATTAGTACACTTTTTTTCATTAAGGCACAAGAAAAAGTTAGTATATCATCATGTTCTTCAATAACAATGGTCTCTGAAACAGAGCCATTTTCAGTACCATTTTGGGTAGGAACAACACCCTTATGCACGAACAATACCAAATTTATAACCAAAGTCCTTCTACACCAATAAATCTCACCATAAGCATCAATCTAACCATCAAGCCTCATGTCACGGATTTTCGCAATGAAAATAAACAAGTAATAAATTTATAAATCCGGTATACCCCAAGTGTAGGGATCGTAGTATAGAGGTTGATACCGGGTCAATCTTACGGGGAATCGGGGTTGCTTAATCTAGTTTTTATTATCTAACCTAACTATGTCACGATTACTTCTAAAAGATACGAAAGTAAAATAGTGGAGAACTAAAATGAAAAACGAAACTAACAATAAGAATAACTGGACAGAAGATTGAGATCTAAAGCCAGGAAAATATGGTTGCGAACAAAATTATCTAAACTAAATCTATTCTAAATCTATTATGAAATAAAGATTGTAAATTTACTAAGCAATTCAAGTTCGATTGATTTAATCAATAATTTACGAGCGAACAAGCTATTGATCCACCTATCCTACAACAATCAATTTCTATCTCGATTATCTCGTGTTTTCTAACCAAGTTGTGATTCACCTAGCCAAGGTATGAACTCCTAATTTCTTAGACAAGTTCGCCTATTAATCTTCTATCTTTCGATCTAAAGATTAACGCTTTCTAACCCAAGGTGTGAGATTTCTCAATCTAGCAACCTAGAAATTTAACCTAGCAACTCTCGTTATTTAGATCAAAGATCTATTCTTTATCATGGGGATCTAGGGTTTAACATGATTCTTATCAATATAGACAATCAACATGCAAAGATCTTTCGATATAAATTGCATAAAAGACATGATAAACATAATAAAGAAACAACTTGAATTAAAAACTCACAAGACAATCGAGAAACGAAACTGAATTGTTGGTCGGATGGCTTCACAATGCTTGTTCAATAGAGGTCTAGCCTCTTAGCATCACCTTTGAGCTCGAATTACTTGAATAAAAATACATAAAAGTGTTTGATCTAAACTAGAGATTTAAAAGCATAAACTTTGAGTAAAAACTAATAAAAATCGCAGCTAGGCCGCCCCTAGGGTTTAGGGTTCGAATATATATTTTTATGTGTGAGAAAACGATGGTATTTATAGATTCTAAGGTCGGTTTGGCTGAGTCGGTCGAAGGACGGACGTTCACTCTGCTGGACGCTCGTCCGGTCTTCAATATCAACTTCGAATCGGGCGAGTAATGATCGACGCCCGTCCTTCTTTAATTCGGACGCCATTCACTAAATATCTCAACACTCTGAATCAACCTCTTCACTGGGCGCCCGTTCACTTGCTTAGACGCCCGTCCACTGGACGGGACTTAGGACGTGCGTTCACTTGATCAAAAATCGATTTTCTCATCCTTATCTATTTCCTTCTATTCAAATCTTCCTTATCTCTTTTTCATCAATTAAATCCGACATTTATCTTTATTGAATCATCTTTTGAGCCGCAATTATGCATCTACAAGTCATTAAAAACATCACAAAATGTAATAATATCCAAATAAACATAAAATCATCAATAAAACACATAAATTAACCAATTTTGCGAATAAACCGTTTAAAAACTCATCTGCTCAATAATTCGATTAAACACTTAATTTATATGCAAATAATACGAATATGGAGGAAATTGTTACAAAATATAATGATATAAATCATATAAAATCACCCTTAACAACTCCCCCACACTTATCTTTTGCTCGTCCCGAGCAAAACAAAACGAAAATCAAGGCTCGGAAAAAGATAGACATCTCAAAGACATATAACACATATGCAATAACTTAGAGGTTCACCCCGTGTGTGTGCAAAGCCATAACAAACTTCCACTAAGTCCAAACTTGAAAATTTCAAGCAAACTAGCTAATACCCCCTTCAAACTAGAAATGAATGATACTTATAACATGCACCCTACAAAACGTGACATATCCCGAAAAAGATGATAGAATGCATTTATGACCTTTCTGATATACTCAGAGGATAATCCTTACAACATATCTGTCAGTTTATATTGGGGATAAGATATGCGATAACTAAGTCTTTCATTCATTTCATACCACTTCTTATTGCAAGTTGATTTAACTATTTCACTTTTAAACGCACATCAGAATGAGCTCTTGCCCTGTCATAGCAGAATAGGATATTCGAGATATACCCTACCTTACTCAAATCATAAGGCAACTTCTTCTGACTGTCGTGAGCTTTTGGTCATCATGGTGGTATAGGACATTCGTGATATGACCTACCGCACTTAAATCATCGACCAGCTTTCGACACACACAATTAATTCATCTATTTTTCTTAAAACAACTTTTCCAAAGTACAGTAGTTACGTTTCACTTATCACATTCAAACCTCAGATATTCACAGTATATCATACTCTGCCTATAAACACAAACTATTATAATTCTCACGATATGTACATTAGCACTAAGCACACGATACTTATAAGATAATCAAACATTTCTAATCTAAATGGGTATAGCTTTATATTTTAGCTCATCATTCACTATGGCTCGTGAAAAATATATATCGGGTGAAACAACTAACTAAGCATACGGTATACATCATCAATGACTATAAAAACCGAACAAAAATATGCATTGCTTACTCGGGACCAAACAAAAAATTTCAAAAAAATTAGCTCTTTTTGCATAGAAACATAACGAAGTAAGCAAATGAATAGATACACATAAACCATTCCCCTCCCCCACACTTAAACCACAACGTGTCCTCAGGTTATGCAGAAAGTAAAAAGAAATGAAGTACTTAGCTGATTGCGTAGATATTCGAGCCGTTGGTCAGGCTGGTACATGAAAAGGCCAACGCTCTCAAAGGCGTATAGAACTCGTTCCAACATGACTCAAATGTAACCTCGACAAAACGTCTAGAAAGATATCTGCACTACTTGACAAACATGGAAAAATCTCGGGGAAAACGGGGAAATGGCTTTCATTTTGGTATAATTTCCCCGTTTTTGACGAATCAGAAAGTCCAATGTCGGTTTATTCAGAACAGGTTGTTACCTAAGAACAACGTCACTCATTTTCACATTGGTGACCTCGGGATGTTATATGCCTTGAATTTCAAGCTGAATGTCGATGTAGGACAAGCCATTTTTGACGAGATAGCGACTGTGGATCAAATGTGGACATATCAAACACCTAGCATAGACTTTCTGATTCGTCGCTATCTCGTCAAAAATCGCTTGTCCTACATCGACATTCA
Organism: Gentiana macrophylla; assembly: GCA_026214975.1. Taxonomy (NCBI): domain Eukaryota; kingdom Viridiplantae; phylum Streptophyta; class Magnoliopsida; order Gentianales; family Gentianaceae; genus Gentiana; species Gentiana macrophylla. The sequence continues at coordinate 73,361,808 of CM047813.1, read as the reverse complement.
GCTTGAAATTCAAGGCATATAACATCCCGAGGTCACCAATGTGAAAATGAGTCACGTTGTTCTTAGGTAACAACATGTTCTGAATAAACCGACATTGGACCTTCCAATCATCCGTCCAACTTGTAGTGACCAACTCCTTTCTATCGCCACCCGGTCTGAGTGTCCACGGTACCTCCGGGCACACTAACAATCTCAACTCCTCCAACGGATCATCCCCCGCATCCTGCCTAGCTTTGATTGCCTCCTTGTAGTCCAACCCCTCAAAAGGTGCCAAGTTGTATTTCTCGTTTATAACCTTAGGCGTAAACGGCACCTTCACTCCCCTAACCATCACAACTCCGGATTCTAGATTCGTCTCCGAACAATTGGCATAAAACTCATGAACCAATGTGGCATTAACCGGAGTCCTCGGGGTCTTCATCAACGCCCCCCACTTTCTATCCGTAAGCATTTTAACAAAAGCGGGATCAACCTTGGCCTCAAGGACGGCTCGCTCTATTAACATCGTCCTCGTAACATAGTGCTTATTATACACCTCAAAAGCCTTAGGATTAATGAACCTACGAGCCAATGGAATAGGGATAGGGGGTCTCACACTCTGTATAGCCGGCTCCGCTCTCTCCGATGCTTCCTCGGTTCTAGCCCTAGGCTCCTCTTCACCTCTCTCAACTTGAGCCTCCGTCACCCTAGTCATCTTTCTCACTAATGGCTCATCATCAGTGTCAGATCCCGATTCAGACTCATCTCGTAAAGGAACCCTGGATTGACCTCTAGGAGGATTCTGACGCTCACTAATACGGATGCCTTGGTTCGGATTGTCTAACGTGGGGTCTACAACCTTTTTCTTCTTAGGAGGTTCATTGGCAACCCCCTTACCATGCCTTTTCTGTACCGCTTTACGCACCATGATGAACTAAGGCAAGTACGTTGAAGGGATGATGATGAGGATGATTAGAAGTCCAAACAATGCCAAATTGACCCAAAAAATCGAATCTTGTTCTTCAAAAAGTCGGACTATAAAGGTCACTGAATCCGATTAAATGTTGTTTGTTGGAGGATTTGGAGTGAAAAATCGAAAAGAGGGGATTGAGAGCTGTTGTTAGAGCCTTGAATCGCTCAATTTGGTTTAGAAACAAAGAATTTATGGTAAATGGGGGCCGAAAAGTCGGCTTGGCTCTTTTGAATTTTCTGATGTGAATGAAAGCTGGGAGCAGGGGTATTTATAGACGTAGGTCTGAACGGGCGTCCAGAAACCTGGACGGGAGTTCAACTGGGTTAAGTATGAACTGGACGGGCGTCCAGATATTCAGACGCTCGTCCAACTGTTCAAAAATAGAACAGAGTTGGAGGGAAATTAGTACATGGGCGTTCACTTAAAGTGGACGCTCGTCTAGTATTTTCAAAGGACGGACGGGCGTTCAGTAAGGGTGGACGCTCGTCCAAGGCAGACACATAGCAGACGGGCATCCAAAGGCAGAATTCAGCAAAAAAAAATTCATTCAAATTAAATCCAAACTCTTATTATAAAAATTCATACACAACTTCAAATAACAATAAAACTGGAAAACACATAAAAACACTAGAAAATAGTGGGTTGCCTCCCACCGAGCGCTTTTGTTTTACGTCGTTTGCTCGACGAAACAGCCTAACGACGCTAGTCATCATAAATCTCCGCCCAATCCACAATCCGGATCAGACGGCGGAGCATGTCAGTAGCAGGAGGAAAATCATACTCGTCCTGTAAAGCCCAGTCCTCGCCAGCAACATCCACTCCTCGGAAATGCTCAGCTTGCAACACTAGCGCCAAGTCAGTCAGCATCGGATCATTGAGGATTGTATACGGTCGTCCTAAAGTCTCCTGCAGGTCCTCTGAGCTAAAATCTCCACCTCCCGAAGTTCGGGGTACAATGAGAACGTATGTAACGGTCCTGATGCGGGTACTAATATCAAAGTCTACGTCCAAATGATAGTCCCTCCGGGTCCGTCACCTAGAGTGATAAGTGGGATCCTACTAATGAAAGGAAACTCTGTGGTAGAACTCCGTAATCCATATCTAAAAACACAAATTAAACTCGAATGATTCAAACAAAATCTTAATTAGACTTAAGATAAAAACTAAATCAAAGAATAAAAAAAAAACATAAAAGAGAGTCCTAATATAATAAAGGATATCTAGGATGCCTCCTAGTGGCGCTTTTGGTTAATGTCGTTAGCTCGACACTCTTTTAGCTCAGCCTGGATCAGGCCATTTGACTTTTGTGCTAGCCACTACCTCGTATAATCTTTGATTAGTAGTGTGGCTGCAGAAACAACATCTAACACATGGGGTTAATTCTTTAATTGCCTTCCACACATGTTTAATCCTCCCCATGGCTGATTTATTCTTCTTCTGACGACGTTTCAACTGTTGCTCCTTTTCAAACTCTTCAAAAGGACCACTACCGTCATCCTCAGAAAACAAATCGGGCTAAAACTCATCAAATTCATTGACTTCTGAAGTACCACACCCGAGGATATCGAGGAATCGAACAATCAAAGGCTTTTCCTTGGCTTGACCAATGTAATGCTTGCACCTTTGACCATTCACTCGAACGGCCGGGTCACCATAACCTCGTAGTTCTAAAACACCTCCAGGAATGATTTGGAGAATTTCAAAGGGGCCGGACCATCGTGTCCTCAACTTACCAGGGAACAGATGTAACCTGGAATTGTACAATAAAACTTGTTCCCCAACTTGGAATTCTCGCTTCTTGATTTTGACATCGTGAAGGATTTTCGTCTTTTCCTTACTTATCCTGGCACTTTCGTAGGCCTGAAGTCTAAATTCATCTAACTCATGCAACTGCTGCAGTCGGTGTTTTCCACAAGATTGGATATCGAAGTTCAAAAACTTCGTTGCCCAATACGCTCTATGCTCTAACTCAACTGGCAAGTGGCATGGTTTACCATAAACCATTTGATAGGGTGATGTACCCATGGGGGTCTTATAGGCAGTTCGATATGCCCACAGTACATCATCCAACTTTAGACTCAGCCTTTTCTATGATCAAGTAATCGCTTTTCTCAGGATCTTCTTTAAACTTTGGTTGCTTCTTTCAACCTGACCACTAGTCATAGGATGATATGGTGTGCCAGTTTTATGCATGACACCATATTTCTCAAGCACTTTCTCCAGAGGTCGGTTGCAAAAGTGTGTCCCTTCATCACTAATCAAGGCGCGTGGACACCCGTATCTCACGAAGTTGTTTTTCTTTAAAAACTTCATTACCGTCTTATGATCATTGTGAGACGTGGCTAGAGCCTCCACCCATTTCGATACATAATCCACGCAGACTAAGATGTATTTATTTCCACAAGATGATGGGAATGGTCCCATAAAATCGATACCCCATACATCAAAGACTTCGCATTCTAGGATGGGTTTCAATGGCATGTCAAAACACCTTGTTAAAGTTCCGGTTCTTTGACACCTATCACAAGCTTTACAGAAAGTTTCTGTATCCTTGAAGATCGTGGGCCAATAGAAACCAGATTGAAAGATCTTAGCAACGGTTTTCCAAGGACCAAAGTGACCGCCAGTGGGTCCACTGTGGCATTGCTCAATAATATCACGTTGCTCAGATTCAGGAACACATCTTCTCAGCAAACCATCTTTACAAATCTTGAAGAGGTAAGGTTGATCCCAAACGAATGTTTTCAAATCAGAGAAGAATTTCTTCTTCTCCTGATAGGACAGTTCTGGATCAAGATATTGGGAATGAAGGTAGTTTACGATGGAAGAATACCAAGGAACATCTGGAGCACAACCGTCGATAAGCATGACATTCTCCAGAGGAAAGTAAAGATCTATATCGTCAGGGTCATCATTTTCCTCACTCAACATTCTTGAAACGTGATAAGCCACTACGTTTTCACTGCCCTTTTTGTCTTTAATTTGGACATCAAACTCTTGTAGGATCAGTATCAAACGTAGTATGCGCGGTTTAGCCTCTTTCTTTGTCATCAAGTATCGCAAAGCAGCGTGATCAGTCCACACAACCACTTGAGCACCCAACAAGTAACTACGAAACTTGTCCATAGCAAATACTACGGCCAATAGTTCCTTTTCAGTCGTCGTGTAGTTTACTTGAGACGGATTTAGTGTGTGACTGGCGTAATAGATTGGCTGGAATTACCCTTTTATTCTCTGTCCTAAGACTACGCCAACATCATAGTTTGATGCATCGCACATAAGCTCGAAGGGGAGATTCCAGTCAGGCGAAATAAGGATCGGCGCGGAGATTAATCGACTTTTAAGCTCCTCAAACGCTTGCTTGCAACTTTCATCAAAATCGAATACAACGTCTTCTTTAAGTAGTGTAGACAGGGGCTTGGCTATCTTGGAAAAGTCTTGAATGAATCTCCTATAGAAACCGACATGTCCAAGAAAACCTCTGACTTCGCGCACATTCTTAGGATAACTCATCTTCTCGATAGCTTCTACTTTGGCCCTGTCTACCTCAATACCTTTGGCGGATATCTTGTGGCCAAGAACTATTCCCTCATCTACCATGAAATGGAACTTTTCCCAGTTTAGGACTAAGTTCTTTTCCACACATCTGGATAAGACCTGGTCAAGATTGTCAAGACAATCATTGAAGGATTGACCAAAGACCGAAAAGTCATCCATGAAAATTTCCATACACTTTTCGACTAGCCCGTCAAAAATAGCCAGCATACATCTTTGAAATGTAGCTGGGGAATTGCAAAGACCAAATGGCATCCGCCTGTAAGCGAATGTACCATAAGGGCAGGTGAAAGTGGTCTTTTCTTGGTCAACTGGATCGATGGGTATCTGGAAAATATCCTGAGTATCCATCCAGAAACAGGATAGAATGCATGTCCCGCCAGCGCTCTAGCATCTGGTCAATGAATGGTAGGGGAAATGATCTTTCATTGTAACCTCATTGAGCTTTCTATAGTCGATACAGACTCTATAACCATTAACGAGCCTCAATGCTATTTCTTCTCCCTTCTCATTCTTCTCAATAGTAATTCCTCCTTTTTTGGGAACTACCTGAGTAGGGGATACCCATTCACTGTCAGCGATTGCGTATATGATACCCATATCTAACAGCTTGATAATTTCCTTTTTGACCACTTCTTGCATATGAGGGTTGAGCCTCCTCTGGGGCTGTCTAACACATTTCGCACCCTCTTCGCCTTGATTTTATGCATACAGGATGTCGAGAGATATCCTCGATATCTCCTACTTGCCAACCAAAGGCTTTCTCATTTTTCCTCAAGACGTTTACTCACCTCCATTTCTTCTAATCGAGACAACTTATGCGAGATATAATTAATGGAAGCTTGTAACCTTCTCTTAAAAACACATACTTTAGATGTTTTGGCAACGGCTTGATGCAGATCTGCAGGGGTCTTCCAAACTTGATTTAAGATTTCCATTTTTCAGCTCAACATCATTGAGTTTACTTAGTGGTCCTACTGCCAAAGCTTCTCCTTTCAACAACTCATCCTCAAATTCAGCTTCTAACTGTTCTAGATTCACCACACCATGATTATTCAGCTTCTCAACTAGTCGCTCGTATTCAGTTGCAACAGCCATGACTTGCTTTTCCATGAAATCGTTGAAGTCATCAGACATATCGTCAATGGAGAAGCCGGTTGGTATTTCAGAGGGTCTCTGGATAGCTTCGGAAACATTGTAACTCACCTCTTGATCACCAACTCGTATCGTCACATGCCCACCATCATAGTCAATGAGGGCTCTGGCCGTGAGACGAAAAAGGTCTTCCAAGAATTAGAGGACATTCTCATCTTTCTCTATGTCCGTAACGTACTACCAACCGGGAAGGTAAATCTATCAATTTGAACTAACACGTCCTTTAATATTCCCACAAATTTCTTGGAAGATCTATCCACGAATTGAAGATTCATGGTGGTGGGTTCTAGAAGATTGTCTAACCCAAGTTGTTTGCGAGCATGACAATGGCATCAGAGGCTTATGGATGCACCTGTCACATAAAGAGTTTGAGAAGACTAGGCCTCCCATCAAAGAATGTGAGCACAAATTTCCTAGGGTCACCCTCTTGATTGGTAGATCTTCATAATTGATCATAGAGCAATCCTCACCAATCAACCGATCCATGTCTGCTAACTTCTTCTTAGAAGAAACAACATCCTTGATGAATTTGGTATACTTAGGCATCTCGACCAAAACCTCGGATAATGGAAGATTAACCTGAGTATTTTTCAGAAGGTTAAGCACTTTTTCATACTTTTTATCCTCATTCAGGGAGATGTTTCTTTTTCTAGGTGGAAATGGAAGCTTTTTCAAGTCACTCTCAGAAAGGACTTTCTTCGAGGATGAACTGACAGCTTTGTCTTCCAAGTCCTTCCACCTTACCACTTTTTCATTCTTCTTACTAGTCAGGGGGTCAACCTCCTGACTCTCACTTGATTCTTCATTCCTCAGGGGTTCAGCCACCTGAGGACTTCCAACTCTTTCACCTCTCAGGGGATCAGCCACCTGAGTATTCTCTTGCAGCCAAGGGGTTAGTGGTTTCCCTGGTTCGGGGGACCACTTAGTTGAGTACCAGATCTCAGATTCATCGCAATGGCCTCTTCTCTACCGTACGGAATTGAAGGTACCAGGTCAGTGCATTGGCTATTATTCAAATCGGTCTGAGCAACTTGACCACCCTTTGGATTCTTTTCTGTGAAACTGGGCAACTGCCTTGGGGGTCTAGAAGCTAACTGTTCAGCCAATTGCCCTATTTGCCTCTCAAGATTCTTGTTTGTGCTCATCAAGAGTTGGATGTTTTATTCTGCTCCTCCCGAAAGAGCTCCATTCAAACTTGGATATCATTCGAAAAGTAGGGGCCTTGAGAGTTTTGGAGGTTCTCATGGATAAGGCCGGGCCGGACCGATTCTCGAAATGTAGGATTAGAATTGTTAGGCCAATTATGACTGAACCTTTGATTCTGATTGGAAAAATTGGAGTTCTGGTTTTGGTTGTAAGTAGGGTTTCGATTGAAGTTTTGATTTTGATTAAAATTTGAATTTGGATTGAAATTTTGATTACGATCAAACTCCTGGTTTTAAGGATTACTCGGCCGAGAATTGATTGTTAAACCTCTTATTGGATCGCGAGAAAGCATTCACTTCAGCATTCTCGTCCGTTCATAGGATGTAAACGAGATGTATGCCCTACATTGTCACGATTCGACATGTGACTTGATTATACCGCCCATTGTCATGGGCGATATTAACTTGATAAGCGTAGGGGAGACAAATTGACACCGGCCAACCATATGGCGAGTCTGACAACAATTTTCACAGTACAGAACTTGAGAGTTCTGTTGAAAGGAAGAATTCTGATTGATCGAGTTAGGAGAAATTTGAGAAGCTGCCATCCGCTTTGCAAAGCATGGCGATCGACTTTTTCATATTCACCTCCTCGATCTTGGGAGGAGGAGGTGCTTTGGATAGCGTGATATGAGGGGGCATAATTGTATTTGGCAATATCCTCGAATAATGCCCACCCCTCTTCAGGTGTTTCTTTAAAAATACCCCACCAGAAGAACTATTGACCATGCCCTTCGCGAGCTCGGTCAATCCACTAAAAAAAGTATTGACTTGCCTTTGTAACAGCAAGACATGATGGGGACACTTTCTAAGAAGAGACTTAAACCTCTTCCAACACTCGAAAAATGACTCATTTTCCTTCTGCCAGAATGTGAAAATATCACTTAAACATTGGGTTGTCTTAGAAGGTGGGAAGTATTGACTCAGGAACTCTTTCTCGAGTTCCGCCCAGGTAGTGATGGTTTCAGAGGGAAGAGAGTGATACCACTCTTTTGCCTCCCCTCATAAGGAAAATGGAAACAGTTTAAGTTTTATAGCATCCTCACTTACTCCTTGGATGCGAGTTGTACCGCATATCTCTAGAAATGTGTGTAAGTGAGTATGAGGATTTTCTGACTGAAAACCGTGGAAGATAGATGCATGCTGCATCATTTGAATGAGCCCGGGTTTCAGTTCAAAGGTAGGTGCATTGATGGTTGGTAGAACGATAGCCGGGTTGACCTTGACTTCGCCAGGCATGACGTAATCAGCCAACGTAAGTCTATCTTCAGCAGCCATAATGACTATATTTTCGATCTCTTGAGCTAGATCTTGCTCGATATCTCGATCGACTGTGTTCTCTTCGTCAGGGAGGTCCGCAAAACGGAGTCTTCTCCTGTTTGGTCGGACTATGGTCCGCTCGAGGTCAGGGGTATAGAGTAGCGGCACTTTTTGACTCCGAGTTTGCATAAACCCATACCAAAGTCTAGTTGTTTAACCTTTTAATCAAAGGTTAAAACCAAGAAAATATTTTAAAGAAAAAGAGGTCAGACGGTCGTCCGGATTACTGGATGGGCGTCTGCCTGGAGGATGAAACAGACGGACGCTCGGTTAACCAGGCACGCCGTCGCCTGACCGGGTAAATACGAAAAGAGTTATAAAAATTTGACCGGACGGGCGTCCACTACCCTAGACGCCCATTTACTGGAACAGAAACGAAAATAAAAACTAAAAACAAAATATCTAAATTAAATTACTAACGAAAATAAAAACTAGATAACAGTCCGGTTCCCGGCAACGGCGCCAAAAACTTGTCACGGATTTGTGCAATGAAAATAAACAAGTAATAAATTTATAAATCCGGTATACCCCAAGTGTAGGGATCGTAGTATAGAGGTTGATGCCGGGTCGATCTTACGGGGAATCGGGGTTGCTTAATCTAGTTTTTATTATCTAACCTAACTATGTCACGATTACTTCTAAAAGATACAAAAGTAAAATAGTGGAGCACTAAAACGAAAAACGAAACTAACAATAAGAATAACTGGACAGAAGATCGAGATCTAAAGCCAGGAAAATATGGTTGCGAACAAAATTATCTAAACTAAATCTATTCTAAATCTATTATGAAATAAAGATTGTAAATTTACTATGCAATTCAAGTTTGATTGATTTAATCAATAATTTATGAGCGAACAAGCTATTGATCCACCTATCCTACAACAATCAATTTCTATCTCGATTATCTCGTGTTTTCTAACCAAGTTGTGATGCACCTAGCCAAGGTATGAACTCCTAATTTCTTAGACAAGATCGCCTATTAATCTTCTATCTTTCGATCTAAAGATTAACGCTTTCTAACATAAGGTGTGAGATTTCTCAATCTAGCAACCTAGAAATTTAACCTAGCAACTCTCGTTATTTAGATCAAAGATCTATTCTTTATCATGGGGATCTAGGGTTTAACATGATTCTCATCAATATAAACAATCAACATGCAAAGATCTTTCGATATAAATTGCATAAAAGACATGATAAACATAATAAAGAAACAACTTGAATTAAAAACTCACAAGACAACCGAGAAACGAAACAGAATTGTTGGTCGGATGGCTTCACAATGCTTGTTCAATAGAGGTCTAGCTTCTTAACATCACCTTTGAGCTCGAATTACTTGAATAAAAATACATAAAAGTGTTTGATCTAAACTAGAGATTTAAAAGCATAAACTTTGCGTAAAAACTAATAAAAATCGCAGCTAGGCCGCCTCTAGGGTTTAGGGTTCGAATATATATTTTTATGTGTGAGAAAACGCTGGTATTTATAGATTCTAAGGTCGGTTTGGCTGAGTCGGTCTAAGGACGGACGTTCACTCTGCTGGACTCTTGTCCGGTCTTCAATATCAACTTCGAATCGGGCCGAGTCATGATCAGACGCCCGTCCTTCTTTAATTCGGACGCTCGTCCACTAAATATCTCAACACTCAATCAACCTCTTGACACTGGGCGCCCGTTCACTTGCTTAGACGCCCGTCCACTGGACGGGACTTAGGACGTGCGTTCACTAGATCAAAAATCGATTTTCTCATCTGTATCTCTTTCCTTCTATTCAAATCTTCCTTATCTCTTTTTCATCAATTAAATCCGACATTTATCTTCATTGAATCATCTTTTGAGCCGCAATTATGCATCTATAAGTCATTAAAAACATCGCAAAATGTAATAATATCCAGATAAACATAAAATCATCAATAAAACACATAAATTAACGAATTTTGCGAATAAACCGTTTAAAAACTCATCTGCTCAATAATTCGATTAAACACTTAATTTCTATGCAAATAATACGAATATGGAGGAAATTGTTACAAAATATAACGATATAAATCATATAAAATCACCCTTAACACCTCACTACACTCACTACACCCTCACTACTCATACACTATCAACTACACCATACTCATACACTATCAACTACACTACACTCACTACACACCATTCACCATTCACTACAAATTTATTCACCATTCACCATACACTATCAACTACACTACACTCACTACACACCATTCACCATTCACCATTCACTACACACTCATTACACACCATTCACAATTCACCACTCACTACATACCATTCACCATAAAAACGAATCTAAGCCATATATACAATACAACCCAAACTCCAACAAAATTGCAACAGTTCACTACACGATACCAAACCATATGCCTCAATGCCAAAACAGAAAATTAAAAACGAAAAGAAATGAAACGAAAAAAAATAAAAAAAATTGGAAAACTTAGAGGATTACATACGTTTTGGTGCTTCAAGTAGTGAAAATGGTGCTTCAAGTAGCGAAAATGGTGAGTCAATTCGCCGGATTTTTTCTTCAAATCACCGGATTAAGCTTGAAATGGCCGGAGAACTAGAAAATTGAAAGAGAAGAATAAAGGAAAATGAAGTGGAGGTGGTGGTGGCGCAAAACTCAACTGGCCGGAGGGGAGGTGGAGAAGCAGTCCGATTTGAAGGAGGCTGAATGAGGGAGGCTGTTATAATCAGAATTGTTGAAATGAAGAAGAAGAAAGGAGGCATCCCGATTTAGTTTAGGTTATAAACTTTATTGGGACGACAACACTTTTTTGGGACGACATTGTCGTCCCATTAAAGTATTATTATTATTTTATTTTTTTAAATAATTAACGATCCTCGGGTTTGAAATCATTAATCGACTAATTAACGAGCCTCGAGTTTGAAATCACTACTCAATATAATTATATAACTTACATATTATATGAATTATTAAAATTATATAAAAATGGTTGAAATCACTTAATCGATTACGGATCTCGGGATTGAGATCAATAACGAGTTTAACGAACCCCGAGATTCAAATCAGTTGCTCGATAGCTAGCGAACTGACGATCTATAGTAAATAGTACTATCAGAATGATCTATAAAGAAAGATATCGGGTTGAAATCACTTAATCGATTACGGATCTCGGGATTGAGATCAATCGCTGGTTAACGAACCCCGAGATTCAAATCAATCGCTCGATAGCGAACTGACGATCTATAGTAAATAGTACTATCAGAATGATCTATAAAGAAAGATATCGGGTTGAAATCACTTAATCGATTACGGATCTCGGGATTGAGATCAATCACGAGATTAACGAACCTCGAGATTCAAATCAGTCGCTCGATAGTGATGACAGTTAAAATATACCCATTTATGTCATCAATTATAACCTTAAATCGGAGTTAATTATATATATTTCATATTTAATCACGTGTTTATATTTATTATTTAATGATAAGTGATTATTAATATGATAATTGGTATTTAGCTATTTTTATTATAAAAGAGCAATTAATTGTGTGATAAATGCTGATTTTGCAGATCATGATAAATCGGGAAGATAATTATCATACAATCGGGAGATCTCAAGATAAAAGAGAAGAAAATCGGAGCATTAAAGAAAAGATAAATCGATCGCCTCAAAAGCATGGAGTGGGGAACAAGTCAGACGAACCGAGTGTGAAAACGCGTAAAGAGGGAGGCTCGGTCGACCGAGCCATGCCATTCGGTCGACCGAGCGTGTAGGTTCGGTCACCCGAGCCTAATGTGATAAATGCATGTCAATCTTCTGGATTCTCCCTATGTCGGCTACAACTCCTATATAAACAGCAGCCACGATGTTGAGAACACACACCACTACAACACAAAACAATTCATACAATTTTAGCTTTTAAGTCTTTAGTTTTATTTTCTTTATGTTCGTTCATTGTGGATTCGTCGGATTCTCCGATTAGGGAGCGCATTAAAGAGTGGGAGTCACTCTCGTCTTCGAGGGTATGACTATTCAATTATGCAATCTTTATTCGTAGATCTGTTATATTTTATTATGGAGTAATTTTATTTGTATTGATTGCGTGATGTAGATTTATTTACGAACCCATGTGTTTAGGTTAGAAACGTTAAGAAGTAGTCATGATTTGTTCCGACACAGAACTGTGTTCGGTCGACCTAGACGTGTCACTCGGTCGCCCGAGTCTTTGTCGTTGCTCGACGACCGAGCCTGGCAATATGTAGGGCAATATTATGATCGGCTTCGACTACGTCAGATTCTCTGAATTGGAATTAAAACGAGTAATTAAACCTGATCAACTTAGTTATTCGTCATCATAATTTAACATGAAACCTAAAAAGTGATTGTTACTTAGGATATAGATTGAATCGGCATCTAAGAAGTACGCCTTACCCTAGGAATGTTGCTTTGATGAGGTTACGGTTTATACCGCATCCCTAGTCTCGTAATTGTGTCGGGTTATATGAGATGGAGGCATTAAAAAGCGAAGTCACGTAATGGAGGCACGATGGTTTAGAGGCCTAAGTGGAGCTAAATCTACCTTGGGGATGACTCCGTAGTCATAATAATTAATCTTTAACGCTTGTTTTGTCTCGTTATCATCCTAATTCACATGGGGGAGTTAAAATCTACTAGCGTAATCAATACTATTTGTCTAGATAATATCAACCGTATTATCCGTGTTTTAGTAGTCTTTAGTTTGTCTTTGTGGTCTTTTGTGTCTTGTGGTTGTCACTATTTTATTTTCTGCATTTAGTTGGTCGTAGACCGCCCTTTCAATTTAGTTCTAATAGGATAAAGTTGTGTTTTATTTGTGCCGAGTCTCTGTGGGATCGACCTCGACTCTATCTGACTATACTACAATTGAACCTAGTTCTCTTGCTAGTGTGTTAGTAGGCATCGAGTTAATAATTTAACTTGACCACGTCATCAAGTTTTTGGCGTCGTTGCCGGGGACTCGAGTCATTAAATTACGATATAGCTTATTTTGTTAGAACTGGATTCGTGAATATTCTGTGAATAAGAGTCTGTATATTAAACAGTGTCATAAAAAAAAAATAAGAAAAAAAAAAAAAAAGCGTTCGGTCGACCGAACCACAGCTCTCGGTCGACCGAGAATTTGTTTTCTTTTTTGTTTCTGTTCTGTGACAGTTTTACAATATTCTGCTTCTGTTTTATTTACTTTTTCTTTTCTCAAACTTATTTCGAGTCTGTTTTAGTTAGTTAGTTAAAGGCCTAGCCTTTACTAGTGATTAATTGTTTTATTGTTGTTTATTATTTTATAGTACGCTACTCGGAAATCGAAGGAACCGCTTGAGCCTTATAATCCTGAGATAGAGAAATTTGCGAGAAGGAATAGGAAGTTAGCTAGGGAACTGGCTAAGCAAGGAGAAGAGGATCCAAATCTTGAGGAAAGCGAGCAAGGAGAAGGACATACAACCGATCACCCTGAACATTCTCGAACGAGGCAGAAATGGAAGGCATTCAGAACAATCCAAACCAGGTACCTAATCCTGTTATTAATCCTGTTATCAATAATGCAAATAATGTGAATGCAAATGCTAATAATGAGAACCAAGCCCTAGTTCAAGGAGCGAGGCGCACTTTGCAAAGTTATGCAACGCCCACTATTGAACAATTCATTCCCGCTATAGTAGCACCGCAAGATGCTGCGGAAGTCTATCACCCTAGGCCTAATGTAATTCAAATGGTGACCAATTATTCTACTTTTCATGGAGTCCAAAACGAGGATCCTGGTGTTCACGTGACGAATTTCTTGGAAATCGTTAGTACTGTGAAACCAGAATTAATCCCGGAGGGTAACATTCGTCTTAAGCTTTTCCCTTTCACTTTGAAAGATAAAGCTAAGCAATGGCTTCTCTCTTTAGAGGCTGGATCTATTACTACTTGGGAACAATTGTTGCAAAAGTTCATGAATAAGTATTTTCCCTTAGGAAAAACTTTTAAGTTACGCCAAGACATCCTAGGATTTAAGCAACAACCTGGGGAGAGTTTTGATCAAGCTTGGGAGCGTTTCAAGGAAGCTATGAGGAAGTGTCCTCATCATGACATATCTCTTTGGCTTTTAATGCAAACTTTTTACCATGGGTTTGAGAAAATCAGAGTAGACGCCTCCAGCAATGGAGCGTTTGTTCTTCTATCTCCTGAGGAGGCACAAGGGAAGATGGAGCAAATAGCGATGAATAGCCAATGGGGAGGCAATGACATAGCTACTGTGAAGATGGCCGCTGATATATTCGATGATAGTGCATCTACCAAAATCTTAGAACAACTTTCTGTTATCAATGATAAGGTAGATGGGATGCAAGAGAGGATGACAAGAGTAGAGAAAGGGGCTGGAATCGAGGTAGCACCTCAAGGTGAGAATGCTGGTACTGAAGAAGCCAATTATGTCGGAGGAGGATACAGACCTAATCATAACCATCCTGGATTCCGATATAGTGACATAAATGCAGGAGAAAGGCCTAAACCACCTACCCCTTATGTACCACAGCAGACTAAAACTTTTGGTTGGGAAGCTGCGATAGAAAAACTGAGTAATGTCGTCACTGATAATATGGGACAACTTTCAAAATCTATGGCTGAGTTAGCCACTAACTTTAGCCAATATTGTCAGAAGACAGATGCCAAAGTAACCAATCAAGAAGCTCTAGTCCAAAATCTCACGCACCAGGTAGGACAACTAGCTGAGCAAGTCTCAACTAGACCTCCTGGAGGGTTGCCAAGTAACACTGAGAAGAACCCTAAGGATTTGAATGCGATCATGACAAGAAGTGGAAAAGAGGTAACTCCACCATCCTTGCAGGAGAAAGAGAGAATCACAAAGAATAAGGATGGTGAGTCAGCAATGAGACTAATACTTCCAGAATCTTTGCCTGAGCAAAGAACATATAAAGAACCTCACTGGCCCTGTGAGTTGAACTTTACGATAACAAGTATCCAATTTTCACCGATGTCGACCTTCAACTCTACCTTATCCTCCACCAAAGCCGAAGCCTAAGTTTGATAATAAGAGGTATAAGAAGTTCGTGGATATGTTTAGTAAGTTACAAATCAATATACCCCTAGTTGAAGCACTAGCTGAAATGCCTGAGTACACCAAGTTTTTAAAAGACGCCGTCTCCACTAAAAGGAAACTTCTAGATTTAGAGACCATATGCCTTAATGAGGAGTGCTCAGCCATTCTTCAACATAAGTTACCCCCAAAATGCAAAGATCCGGGAAGTTTTCTCATTCCCTGCACCATAGGTAACGTATGTCTAAACAAAGCTTTGTGTGATCTAGGAGCTAGCGTGAACCTGATGCCACTATCTATTTTTCGGAAGCTAGGCATGAAAGATCTTAAGAAGACCTCAATCACATTGCAATTAGCTGATCGTTCTGTTAAGGAACCGTGTGGAGTGGTTGAGGATGTGCTAGTAAGAGTTGAAAAGTTTGTATTCCCTGTCGACTTTGTGGTATTAGATATGGAAGCTAACTACGAGGTACCATTGATATTAGGAAGACCTTTCATGGCCACTAGTAGAACTCTAATTGATGTTTACAAAGGCGAGTTGGTGTTAAGAGTGAACGAAGAGAGAGTTGCATTCAATGTCTTCGACACTATGAAGCAACCTGATGATGGAGAGGATGCATGTTTCATGTTGGATTCCATTGATAGGATCGTTCAAGAATTTCAACAACATGAAAGTATCAAGGATTTTTTGGATGCTGTCTTAGAAGAAGAAGATGAAGTCAAGTTCGTGAGTAGTGAGGAGGAGAAGATGATATGGCCAGGATGTAGTAGAGGACCCCAAGACCTGTAGAGGAAGTAAGTGTCATGGAGATTGAAAGATTCTATCATAGACCAACGTGGCATAAGTACTTGAACTCAAACTCACCGTCAAAAGTTGAAGACCTCTTTGGAAGAACCTCCCACAAATTTGACTTTAAAACCTCTTCCTGCAAATTTGAAGTACGTATTTCTTCAAGATGAGACCTTGCCACTGATCATATCTTCTTCCTTGACGGACTTACAAGAAGAGAAACTTATGAGAGTTTTGAGAGAGTACCGCGGAGCATTTGGATGGACCATAGCTGACGTTAAGGGCATTAGCCCTAGCGTATGTATGCACAAGATCTCCGTGGACCCTGAAAAGAAAGCGGTTGCACAACCTCAGAGGCGTTTAACCCCACAATTAAAGGAAGTGGTTAGGGATGAGGTTATAAAAATGCTAGAAATGGGAATTATATTTCCAATTGCTGATAGCGAATGGGTAAGCCCTATCCACGTAGTTCCCAAGAAGGGAGGATTGACGGTGCAAGCCAATGAGTTGAATGAGTTAATTCCTGTGAGGCTAATCACCGGTCATCGAGTATGCATAGACTTTAGGAAACTAAACGATGCCACTCGTAAGGACCATTTTCCTCTTCCTTTCATCGATCAAATGCTCGAGAGATTGAGCGGGCATGCTTTCTATTGTTTTCTTGACGGGTATTCGGGATACTATCAAATCCATATCTCGCCCGAAGATCGTGAGAAAACAACATTTACATGCCCATATGGGACATTTGCGTATAATCGAATGCCATTTGATTGTGCAACGCCCCGCGACATTTCAACGGTGTATGATGTCATTGTTTGCGGACATGGTGGAAGATTTCTTGAAATCTTTATGGATGATTTCTCCGTGTTTGGAGACGATTTTGATTCATGTCTCACACATCTAGCACGAGTATTGAAGAGATGTGAAGAGACTAATCTTGTGCTTAACTGGGAGAAATGTCATTTGATGGTTACGGAAGGTATAGTACTAGGCCACCGCATATCAAAGAACGGTATAGAGGTGGATAGAGCCAAAGTCGAGGTGATCGAGAAATTACCTCCACCTACTAATCTTAAAACTTTGCGAGGTTTTTTAGGCCACGCCGGATTTTATCGTAGGTTTATCAAGGATTTTTCCCTGGTCTCTAGACCTCTTACCGAATTATTGGCCAAGGATGTGCCATTCGTGTTTTCAAATGAGTGCATAAAAGCTTTCAACGAAATAAAAGTAGATCGATCATCGCACCCGCTCGTCGCACGGATTGGGATCTTCCGTTGAACTGATGTGTGATGCAAGTGGCACTGCTTTGTTGGCGCCGCTTTGGGTCAAAGAAAAGATAAGATTTTAGGCCCATTTATTATGCAAGCCGGACTTTGAATGCTGCCCAAAGAAATTACGCCACAACGGAGAAGGAACTTCGGCCGTTATCTTTGCTTTTGACAAATTTAGATCCTACTTAGTGGGATCTAAAGTCACTGTGGTGGACTCGACCATGTGGCTCTTAAGTATCTCCTAGCAAAGCAAGATTCAAAGCCGAGATCGTTGAGATGGATCCTATCACCGCAAGAATTTGACGTAGAAATCCGAGATAAGAAAGGAAGTGAGAACGTGGTGGCCGATCATCTATCGCGCTTACAATTAGAGGATGGTGAGGAATTACCTGAGATAGGAGAATCTTTTCCTGATGAACAACTTTTCTCCATCACCACCATCGGGGACATGATGATTGTCTTTGCGCAGCCTTCTTCGCGAATTGAGGTTGTGAAGGAGAAGAAGCAACCATGGTTTAGTTTGTTTGTCAATTATCTATCCGCAAAGTACCTACCACCGAATCTCACTGTCCAAGAAAGGAAAAAATTCTTTAAAGATCTTAGACACTACTATTGGGATGAACCGTACTTGTTTAAGCTAGGATCTGATAATGTTTTTCGAAGATGTGTGCCCGAAGAAGAATATAATGATATCCTGAAGCATTGTCATTCCTATGAAGTTGGAGGACACTATGGGGGAGAAAAAACCGCGGCTAAGGTCCTCCAATGCGGTTTTTATTGGCCGACATTGTTTAAGGATGCACACCAATATGCAAAGGCATGTCATTCTTGTCAAATGACAGGTAATATTTCAAGGAGGAATGAGATGCCACTCAAGAGCATCTTAGAAGTGGAGCTTTTTGACGTTTGGGGAATAGATTTTGTTGGACCCTTCACTTCATCATTATCTAACCGATATATCTTAGTTGCTGTAGATTATGTATCCAAATGGGTTGAGGCCATTGCTTCCCCTACTAACGATGCTAGGGTTGTGGTTAGATTCTTGAAGAAGAACATTTTACAAGGTTTGGGACGCCAAGGCAAATTATAGCGACAATGGTAGTCATTTTTGTAATAAACCTTTTGAAGGCCGATGATTAAGTATGGGGTTCGACATAAGCTAGCATCGAAGATATCACCCCGCACTAGTGGGCGTAGAAGTCACCAATCGAGAGATAAAGCGTATCCTGAGAAAAATCACAATACGACTGTAAAGGATTGGTGGAATTTACGCTTAGACGACGCTTTGTGGGCTTATAGGACTGCATATAAAACCTCGATTGGAATGTCACCATATAGGATTGTTTTTGGAAAGGCATGTCATCTACCTGTAGAACTGGAGCACCGGGCCATGTGGGCAACAAGGATGCTAAATTTTGATGAGACGTTGGCCGGTGAGAAGAGGATGTTAGAATTAACTCGCCTGGAGGAGTTTCGTTTAGAGGCATACGAGAATGCCAAGATTTTCAAGGAGCGCACGAAGAAGTTCCATGACAAGAAGATTCTGGATAGGACCTTTCAAGAGGGTGATCTAGTTCTCTTATACAATTCGCGCTTAAGACTCTTCCCGGGTAAGTTGAAATCAAGATGGTGTGGCCCATTTCAAGTACAACATGTCTTTCCTTCTGGAGCGGTGGAGCTATTCAATTTCAAAGACGAGTCCAGATTTGTGGTCAATGGACATCGTATTAAGCATTATCACGGGCTTCCGCCTGCGGCTGAGGAGGAAGTTTTGTACCTCGATGACCCTGTCTATGAATAAACCATCTTGAGCTGAGTCGAGCTAGCGACTATAAACTTAGAACTACTACCTATAACTATCCTTTTTTTCGCTTTTCTTTTAATAAAGTAGCATGCGCCTATCACGGTTTTTTCATCTCGCCATGTTCGAGTCTAAGTTCGAATAAACGAGGTTTTTTCCTTGATAGCCGTCATGTGAGTTTTTATCTAGGTTTAAATCCTTTTGTCTTGTCCATGGCAAGATATAAAATAAAGTGGCTTAAACTGCTTTTAGATATCTATATCTAATTATCGCCACATTATTTTATAACTTCCATGACATGGTATTTGACGATTTCGTGGAGCTTGTCTGCTTATACAGATGATGTCTCTGTCTCTCCACGCCAGTGCCGATGATTACTCCGATATTGTTCCTTTACTTGGGAGCCGTTTCCGAGCTAAGTCTTTCATCTTGAACTCTCATTTATTTTTGTCATTGAGGACAATGCCATGTTTAAGTGAAAGGTGGACTTAGCTATATATTGTGCTATATGTTGAAAAGTCAAGGAGACGAATACCGAGACAATATTGAGCCAAATTTAAAACTTTTATGGATAAATGCCAAGATGTTTAACTCGCACCCTTAAACTTGTGAAGTTCTTATACTTAGAATTAATAGAAATGAACCAAGTCGCGTGAGTACGTGGTCATGTTATACTTTTGCGATAAATTGTAAGTAAACTTAAGGATATTCATGCCAACAATTGCAAGTAGTTAGGTATTGTTCAATTACTCAACATGTGAATCGAAAGTACCGCATGAATTATAATAATTGAAAGAAGTATGTGTACATTGCGTAGATAATTGGTTATGAGGACCTAGTGTCGATGTTTGTCGACTGATGTATTCTGATCTTCTAGCCAACAAAAGCGGAGTAATAAGCTTGGGACGAACCTGTGTTTTGACAATGTATTAAAACACCGGGCTTGTAGTAAGTTACCAAAGTAGCCTCGCTTGTGGTAATATTCGATGCTAATATTTGATCTAAGATAGAGGATGCCCTAAAAAGTTTCCTTCTTGAGATTGATAGTATCTCAAAATATGAAGATATGAAAAGAATATTCAACTCTTTAAGAGGCTTTGAGTAGTACTCGGTCTCCAAGTCCAAAAACCCGATAGATACGCTCTTGCTTATTGTTCTAGTGCTTTAACCATTGCGAGGCATAAGAAGTATGAATGCTGATGTTGGTGAATTTAGATATGAAGTCTGCATAAACTCTAATCTTGCTACATTTATATAAAACCAATGCACATGCACACGATCACATCGATTCATAGCGAGTAGTGAATAATGTTTATCTTATGAGCATGACTGGTATGAGTTGACTCAGTTTCTTGTGTAAGTATGAGTTGACCACGTAAAAATGTTGTCTTGGGAAATGACTTATTGATGCTTTGTTCGGGACGAAGCAAAGTTTAAGTGGGGGGCATTTTGATGACAGTTAAAATATACCCATTTATGTCATCAATTATAACCTCAAATCGGAGTTAATTATATATATTTCATATTTAATCACGTGTTTATATTTATTATTTAATGATAAGTGATTATTAATATGATAATTGGTATTTAGCTATTTTTATTATAAAAGAGCAATTAATTGTGTGATAAATGCTGATTTTGCGAGATCATGATAAATCGGGAAGATAATTATCATACAATCGAGATCTCAAGATAAAAGAGAAGAAAAGCGGAGCATTAAAGAAAAGATAAATCGACTCGCCTCAAAAGCATGGAGTGGGGAACAAATCGATTTAACCGAGTGTGAAAACACGTAAAGAGGAGGCTCGGTCGACCGAGCCATGCCATTCGGTCGACCGAGCGTGTAGGTTCGGTTACCCGAGCCTAATGTGATAAATGCATGTCAATCTTCTGGATTCTCCCTATGTCGGCTACAACTCCTATATAAACAGCAGCCACGATGTTGAGAACACACACCACTACAACACAAAACAATTCATACAATTTTAGCTTTTAAGTCTTTAGTTTTATTTTCTTTATGTTCGTTCATTGTGGATTCGTCGGATTCTCCGATTAGGGAGCGCATTAAAGAGTGGGAGTCACTCTCGTCTTCGAGGGTATGACTATTCAATTATGCAATCTTTATTCGTAGATCTGTTATATTTTATTATGGAGTAATTTTATTTGTATTGATTGCGTGATGTAGATTTATTTACGAACCCATGTGTTTAGGTTAGAAACGTTAAGAAGTAGTCATGATTTGTTCCGACACAGAACTGTGTTCGGTCGACCTAGACGTGTCACTCGGTCGCCCGAGTGCTGTCGTTCGGTCGACCGAGCCTGGCAATATGTAGGGCAATATTATGATCGGCTTCGACTACGTCAGATTCTCTGAATTGGAATTAAAACGAGTAATTAAACCTGATCAACTTAGTTATTCGTCATCATAATTTAACATGAAACCTAAAAAGTGATTGTTACTTAGGATATAGATTGAATCGGCATCTAAGAAGTACGCCTTACCCTAGGAATGTTGCTTAGATGAGGTTATGGTTTATACCGCATCCCTAGTCTCGTAATTGTGTCGGGTTATATGAGATGGAGGCATTAAAAAGCGAAAGTCACGTAATGGAGGCACGATGGTTTAGAGGGCCTAAGTGGAGCTAAATCTACCTTAGGGGATGACTCCCGTAGTCATAATAATTAATCTTTAACGTTTGTTTTGTCTCGTTATCATCCTAATTCACATGGGGGAGTTAAAATCTACTAGCGTAATCAATACTATTTGTCTAGATAATATCAACCGTATTATCCGTGTTTTAGTAGTCTTTAGTTTGTCTTTGTGGTCTTTTGTGTCTTGTGGTTGTCACTATTTTATTTTCTGCATTTAGTTGGTCGTAGACCGCCTTTCAATTTAGTTCTAATAGGATAAAGTTGTGTTTTATTTGTGCCGAGTCTCTGTGGGATCGACTTTCGACTCTATCTCGACTATACTACAATTGAACCTAGTTCTCTTGCTAGTGTGTGTTAGTAGGCATCGAGTTAATAATTTAACTTGACCACGCCATCGATAGCTAGCGAACTCGACGATCTATAGTAAATAGTACTATCGTAATGATCTATAAAGAAAGATATCGGGTTGAAATCACTTAATCGATTATGGATCTCGGGATTGAGATCAATCGCTCGTTAACGAACCCCGAGATTCAAATCAATAACTCGATAGCGAACTGACGATCTATAGTAGATAGTACTATCAGAATGATCTATAAAGAAAGATATCGGGTTGAAATCACTTAATCGATTATGGATCTCGGGATTGAGATCAATCGCTCGTTAACGAACCCCGAGATTCAAATCAATCGCTCGATAGCAAACTGACGATCTATAGTAGATAGTACTATCAGAATGATCTATAAAGAAAGATATCGGGTTGAAATCACTTAATCGATTACGGATCTCGGGATTGAGATCAATCGCTCGTTAACGAACCCTGAGATTCAAATCAATCGCTCGATAGCGAACTGACGATCTAAAGTAGATAGTACTATCAGAATGATCTATAAAGAAAGATATCGGGTTGAAATCACTTAATCGATAACGAATCTCGGGATTTACTTCAATTGCTCGTTAACGAACCCCGAGATTCAAATCAATCGCTCGATAGCGAACTGACGATCTATAGTAGATAGTACTATCAGAATGATTTATAAAGAAAGATATCGGGTTGAAATCACTTAATCGATTACGGATCTCGGGATGGAGAACAATCGCTCGTTAACGAACCCCGAGATTCAAATCAATCGCTCGATAGCGAACTGACGATCTATAGTAGATAGTACTATCAGAATGATCTATAAAGAAAGATATCGGGTTGAAATTACTTAATCGATAACGAATCTCGGGATTTACTTCAATCGCTCGTTAACGAACCCCGAGATTCAAATCAATCGCTTGATAGCGAACTGACGATCTATAATAGAGAGTACTATCAGGATGATTTGTAAATAAAGATATCGATTTGAAATCACTTAATCGATAACGGATCTCGGGATTGAGTTCAATCGCTCGTTAACGAACCCCGAGATTCAAATCAATCGCTCGATAACGAACTAACAATCTATAGGAGAGAGTACTATCAGGATGATCTATAAAGAAAGATATCGATTTGAAACCACATAATCGATTACCGATCTCGGGATTGAGATCAATCGCTCGTTAACGAACCCCGAGATTCAAATCAATCGCTCGATAACGAACTAACGATCTATAGTAGAAAGTACTATCGGGATGGTCTCAGAAAGAAAGATATCGATTTGAAATCACTTAATCGATTACGGATCTCGGATTGAGATCAATCGCTCGTTAACGAACCCCGAGATTCAAATCAATCGCTCAAGAATGAATCGACGATCTATAGTAGAGTACTATCGAGGATGATCAGAAAGAAAGATATCGGTTTGAAATCGCTTAATCGATAACGGATCTCGGGATTGAGATCAATCGCTCTAACGAACCCCCGAGATTCAAATCAATGGCTCGATAACGAATCGACGATCTATAGTAGAGAGTACTATAAAATCACACTGTATTATCGTTCGATAAATGAATTTTTATAACAAATAATGTATTTTATATTTTAACATAATGTTTATTAGAATATGTATATTAAAAAACCCAAAAATTTATAATTGTATCATATAACTTTTTTTTTTTGAAATTTTTTTAATTTCCTTTAAAGGGACGATAAATGTCATCCCTACAAACAATTTTTTTTATAAATGTTTTATATAACATAATATTATTAAAAAAAATCAATTCCCTTTAAAGGGACGACAATTGTCGTCCCTATAAACCGAAAATCTAATATATTTTTCCGTATAACATTTAATTTTCTGAAAACAGTTTAACGGGACGACATTGTCGTCCCTTTAAAGAGTTCTGGCCACGTGGAAATCCAAGCTGGCACGGTGGGGTCAATATTTTATTTTTTGGGACGACATTGTCGTCCCTTTAAAGTATCCTCAAAAAAAATCCACCCAAAACTTTGACTATTTTTAATTTCATTTAAAGGGACGACTTTGTTGTCCCAAAAAAGGTATTTACAGGGACGACATTGTCATCCCTTAAAATTTCGTTCCTTTAAAGCAGTTTTCTTGTAGTGAACGGTTGTGTCACAACGAGTGATATATATTCATCGTTGATCACGTTAGATTTGATGGGTGGATCACTCCTTTGTGGAGTCCAAGCCCACTAAATAATAGAAAAATAAATAATAAAAAAACTTGTTAAGTATTATTTAAGGGAATAAAAATATGTTATTTTTTCCTCCTTTTGCCTCTCTTTTTATTGTGAAGATTAGAAAAGATTAGGGAAAAAATAACCTAACTTATTCCCTTAAATAATACTTGACATTTTTTTTTTCTTTATTTATTTTTCTATTATTTAGTGGGCTTGGGCTCCACAAAGAAATGATCCACCCAACAAATCTCCCCACACGACATTGTGGAGGAATTCGTCATTCCCACAATAGAATGAAATATCTCAAACTTCCCCCTTGTCAATACTTTTGTCAACATATCCGCACCATTATCATTCGTGTGCACTTTTTCAAGTGCCAGCAACTTCAACTCCAACACATCCCGAATCCAATGATAACGAACATCAATGTGCTTGGTCCTAGAATGAAAAGCTGCATTCTTACCTAGATGAATAGCGCTCTGCCTATCACAAAGAAACACATACTGATCTTGCTTCAAACAAAGCTCCTGGAGAAACTTCTCCATCCACAACAACTCTTTACAAGCTTCAGTTGTTGCAGTATACTCAGCTTCAGTAGTTGAAAGTGCAACACATTTTTGCAACCTCGACTGCCATGGCACAGCTACCCCTGCAAATTTAACCAAATATCCTGAAGTAGACTTGTAAGAATCAACATCTTTAGCCATATTAGAATCAGTGAAACCAACCAACACGGGTTTTTCACCACCAAAAGTAAAGCATAAATCTGTAGTACCACTGAGATATCTAATAATCCATTTCACAACATTCCAATGCTCTATACCAGGATTAGAAAGAAAACGACTAACCTTACCAACTACATAAGCTATGTCTGGTCTAGTACATACCATGACTTACATCAAACTACCCACTGCTGAAGTATACTGTAATAGGCATATCCCCAACCCCTAGGGTCCACTGGGGTCTAATCAAGGGACAAGCCGGCGATCCACCGCCCAAGCATTAAATCTCCAACAAAACCACTGAGGGAACTAGTACTATATTACCAAAACCAAAATAAAACAACATCATCTAATTTTTTTATTACGTCGAACAATCCAATATTTGAAACAGGCAACAATCAAAACTTGACAACTAATTAAGCTGCCATGTCGACATTGAACTCTTCATCAACTCCTTCTCTCTGCACAGCCTCCAAGAAAACCCCGCTTACCTCACTACTATGGTGTCCTTCTTCCATACCTAATAAAGAGATTTTACAAACGTGGGAGCTAAAAATAGCCAGTGAGTTCCGGTGTGCCCGTGAAGTTTTATATACAAAAATAATAGTTACAAAACTGTTATAATGTTACAACAAAGGCTTTTTCCTTAAATGCACTTAATAGTAGTTAGTACATGACAATAATATGATATTTGCAAAAATATTTACGTCAAGTATTTTTCTTGAATTTAATTCTATTAATTGCTTGACACCGACTTGGCTTAGTCGATGAGTCATTACCAACCAACTTCAGCATGTTTCTCTACCGCACTTCACAAGAAAGCAAGCTATTGCCTGATAATTCCGGCCGATTGTCAGTGAAAGGATTCAGACTATCGCCTTGTGAACCTCCCAAAAGGATCCAGTAACCCATCGTCCTCTCGAACCATGACATAGCCGTCGCCTTGCTTTCCGGCCATGCACATGGGACATTGGGGAATTTTGGTACCATTACTCTAGGGACTCATCGATGATCCAAAGTCAAGAGGCCCGAGACCGGTGACTAGCCGCCGTTACATGTGTAATAACCCTAACTCAACTAGTCGCTTAGAGTTACGCACTTGCACACATGATGCAATGCAACCAAGCAAGCATGACCACGAGTTGAATATCATTATCTTTCATTAAACGTGAAATGATCGGGCATTCATGTCAAGATCAAACCTTATAAAATATAATAAATAATATTTTGAAGAACTTTAAGATAATGATAAATGCGTCAGCACTAAAATATATATCCTTTCAATTAAAATAACATGTGGATATAACTATTCTATCGAAATAAACAAATTGATGAAAGACACTCTTTGGGTTTCACATGTTTGAATAAAACCTACCATTTACTTGTGACAAAAAGACAAGTAATATCAAATAAGTATTCTTTTGAAAGCAAATTGATAAGAAAACACACTTTTACTTGTACTGAAATAATAAAACTAGCATTTGTTTAATAGTAACACATTTTGTTTGAAAAGCTTAATTGTTGGAAATAAAATTTATGTTTTGATGATAATTCATCATATTTATTCAAATTATTATCTTAACCCCATTGATGAAGTGCTGAAGCCAGCTGTTATAGTGAAAAGCTAAAAGATGTATAGAACTGAATGTATAGGTTTTACTAGAGTCTGATATTTGTATTAGTTACATCAGACAAGCACTGTAACAGTTAGTGTGTCGTCAAACTAAAAAACTGGAAGTCATCTAGAAAACTGGATATCACTAAGATAAATAAACTGACTCAAAATACACCTGTATCAAACTAAAGAATATAAGTTCACTAAGGGACACAGACTCAGTTATTGAAGATTGAAGAACTGAGGGTTCAAACTTAGTTATAATGATTAAAAGCCGAGACTGTAAAGTTAGACATCATGCAAGATTGTGGTGACCTGAACTGACTTTATGGATCTCAGTTTTATATGTCAGTCATTCAATAAACTGATCGTATAGTCGAACGTTATAATGGAAGCGATTTTATTGGATGAAATACTGACACAGCAGAACGGTCAGAAAATATAGCCGTTACAAGAGAAACGTTGATACAATTTGAATTGAAGTCAGATGAACGTTAGACCTCACACTATAAATAGAGGACTTTACACCTAGGATCAAAAAGAATGAATACAGAGATTTAACAAGAATTAACGTGTGCATAAGTCATTCAAATTGCTATCATCTTTGCGCTATAATAAGATCATATCTAGAAATTCTTCAAGTGTTCAAGCTACACAGATTTTATCAGAATCAGACATCTTGAAGAACCACAAACGAGAATCAATTTATTGATTCACAGCCCAACTTTGATTTTACATCAAAGGTTTTAGACTGTGAAACAAACCAGGAAGGTTTCGCCAAGGACATTTGTGACAAGCAGTCGGGTAGACTGTGTTTGTGGTGGTAGCTGGTGAAGAGGCAATTCAGCCCTCTAAGGACCAGTGTTAAAGCAATTGAAGAGCAGCAATTCTACCTGTTCTACAACTGTTTAGATAGTGACGCTAGGGATTAGTCAAGGACTATCAGTTTAGGACACTTTGTAACCGGGCCATCTCAAAGAAGTTCTAGTGGAATTTTCCTCCGCATCACAGGGGAAGAGAGGACGTACAGGATTACACCACCTAGAACCTCTATAATATTTGGCTTATTTACTTTACGCACTTACTTATTTATTTACAGCATTTTGATAATTAATTGTTATACACTTCATTGTTCACAAGACATTCATCAGAATTCAGTTTACCACACTCAGTTTTCATAAAAGAATAACAAGATCAAGAAAAAGGCTAGAACTAAATCCCCTGCCGGTTGACTCAGTTTTGGTTAAGTCAGTTTGACTTAAACTCACTTTAGTCGACTTAACTCCACACAAGTTTAACTGAACCTTAATTTGCTTTAAATCCAGTTTTTGGTGACAAGTTTATTCACCCCCCTCTAAACTTGTGTTAGCCTTTCCAAGGGACCAACAATTGGTATCGGAGCAGTGTTTCTTTGACAAGATATCATTTGCTCCATATCTCCTCTAGTTGTTCTCATTTGAAAGCTCAGTTCCACTTATTCTACTATCTACCTTCACTCACTCACAATGGATAACAATCAATATGCAAGATAGATGCTTATGTGCAACATGGACAGATTTGACGAATATAAACGTCGTATACAGTGTTTTCTAGTAGCTACTCATGATGAAATGATGGATGTACTCACTGATGGACCAATCCAGATCACTTACATGCAAACTGTTGGTGGAGAGCAAGTTCGAGTTGCAAAACCCAAATCCGAATGGACTAGTGATGATCGCAAGCAAAACAATCTCAACAATGTTGCTATGGATTTTATCCTCAGAACTCTTGACAGCAACATGTACCTGAAGGTGAAAGAATGCACCACTCCCAAGGAAATGTGGGACAAACTACAACTTTTCTGTGAAGGAACAGATTCAATCAAGGAAAATAAAATTTCTGTTGCAAAACAAAAGTTTGAGAATTTCAAGATGAAATCTGGAGAAACCATTGACCAAATGGAAACAAGATTCAGTGCTATCATGGATGAACTAGATCTACTCAAGATTGAGTACTCAAAGAAAGTCATCAACACAAGAATCTTGAAGGCATTACCAATGTGCTGGAAAATGAAGGTCACTGCTATGGAAGAATCTAGAAGACTTGACACAGAGGATTCATGCAAAATCTTCTCAGACTTAAAAGCTTATGAATTTAGCGAAGATTTTACAAGCACAGCTGCAATAATCAAAGCTTTGGAGGAACCAAAAACCACAGCACTCGCAGCAGCATCAAATGACATTCAAGAAAACTCATCAAGCAATCTTCATGAATTGGATGAAATGGAAGAACAAATGGCTCTAATCATGAACAGAATTCGAAGAATGAAGAGTGGACACCCAGTTACCCAGAAGTTCATCAAGAGGACTCCTGAGAAAAGAAAAGACGATGAATATCTCTGTTTCAACTGCAAAAAGCCAGGACATTACAAGGCTGAATGTCCAGAACTGACCAAGAAGACTTCACCAAGAAGAGTTGGTAGAAGAGCACTCCTTGATGGAGATGAGTCGGATTATGAATCTGGTACTGAAAGGTTATCAGATGACACAGCTTTAATGGCACACATGGAAGACCCAAATGATGTATGTGAATCCAATTCTAAATATTCCTCAGCTCAAATTTCCATGCAAAATGCATGTTCTTCATTCTTGACTCAATCCAAAAAATCTAGAATTAGAAGAAACTCTTGATGAATTGATGAATCAGCTAGTAATTATTCAAGCTGGTTATGAATCAATTAAAGCTGAGAAAGAAAATCTAATTCTTGAAGTTGAAAGATTGAAGTCCGAATTAAAATGTTGAAATCGACTAGAATCGATTGGGAAAAGATTCAAGACATCCTTGTATTGTATCGCCAGCAAAGAATCGAATCACTTGCTCAATCAAGTTCGGTTACCGGATTCAAATCAGGAAAACCTTATGGAGACAAAACGGGTTTAGGATTTGATACACAGCAATCTTTTAAGAATGGAACTAGCAAAGCTACTAAACCAAGTACCAAAACTGGTATTAAGTTTGTAGCTGAGCAACTTCCACAAACTGAGAAAATTGTTGAACCAGCAAAGTCAGTATCACATAGGATAAATCAGGTTTCCAAGAAAACAACCAGATTTACCAACAAAGGGATACCAAGTGGTAAATCAGGCGTATCTCAAGAAAACCGAACTGGGAAATCAACTACCAGGTCCACAAAAACCAATCAAGTCAAGAACCAGAAAAATTACAATCAAAGTAAATCCAAGAATGTCAATCATTCAAAGATTCACACATTCAGGGGGAAAGGAAGATTGTATCCCCCTGATGATGATTGGAATTTTGCTGCATCTATTGATAAAACTGATAATAACAATCATTCCATAAATAAAACTTTTCACAAGTTTCAGTCCGAGATTCAAAGAGAGGGCTAATCTGCTTCTCAAACAAAGTCTCGATGCAAGGTCGATTCGGACCTCAATACAGAAGGAATGACGGTTATCATTCTAGCTTTAATAATAGAAGGCAACATGGAAATAAAATTCAGTCAAAAGATCTGAGAGATCATATAAATAAGACACGGTCCAAACATAGACACTATGGGAGTATGGCTTACATATATGAAAACAAGTGCAACAATATCCGAAGAATCCCAAAAGGATATATTCCCAGAGTTGTACTGCCAACTGACCCCTATGGACCCAAACTGAGTTGGGTACCTAAAAGTGTTTAATTCTTATTGCAGGATATATGGTACTTTGACAGTGGTTGCTCTAGGAACATGACAAAGAGTAAAGACTATCTCGGTAATTTTATTGCAAAAGATGGACCAAAGGTTAATTTTGGAAGTAAAGACAAACCTGGATACACCAGAGGTTATGGCACCTTAATCAGGAATGGACTTACAATCAAAAATGTATCTTATGTAGAAGGATTACACTACAATCTACTCATTGACCAATTTCGTGATATGGGATACAAAGTTACTTTCGACAAAGACTTCGTTGTCATCGAAATCACCTTATCAAGTTGTCCAAGCCGGAAGAAGAAAAGAAAATATGTATGTAGTAGATTGGACAACAGCCGTTGCTGAAACTTGTTTGCTTGTGCATACAAAATCAGAAATCAGTTGGCTATGGCACAAGAAATTGAGTCATCTTAACTTTGATGACATCAACACACTTGTTAAGAAGCAATTAGTCATTGGACTACCAGAAATATCGTATAAGAAGGACAGCTTATGTGATGCATGTCAACAAGGAAAGCAAACAAAAGCAAGTTTTATGACCAAATCTCAGCATTCAACAACCAGACATCTGAAGTTGCTACACATGGATTTATTTGGACCTATTACACCAATTAGTATCAGTGGAAAGAAGTACACATTGGTGGTAGTAGATGATTTTTCAAGATACACTTGGGTAATTTTCTTAACCAAGAAAAGTGAAACCAAGCAAAGGCTTACTGAATTACTCAAGAGACTTCAGAATCGAAAAGGAGTATCAGCCAGTGAAAATAAGATCAGATAAGGGAACTGAATTCCTCAACAGCGTAATTATTGAATACTGTGAAGAGAATAGTGTCTTACACCAACTGGCTGCCACAGGAACACCTCAACAGAATAGTGTAGCTGAAAGAAGAAACAGAACACTCAAAGAAGCTGGAAGGACTATGATCTGTGAAGCAAAACTACCTGAAAGATATTGGGCAGAAGCTGTTAACACAGCTTGTTATACACAAAACAGAGCTCTCATGAACAAAAGACATGAGAAGACTCCTTATGAAATTTGGAATGGAAGAAAACTAAATGTCTCCTACTTTCATGCTTTTGGAAGCAAATGTTTCATACACAACAATGGAAAATATCAACTTCATGTTTTTCATTAAAGTCGATGAAGGAACTTTTCTAGGATATTCAAGTGTCAAAGAAAGCTTTTAGAGTACTAAAGAAAAGAACACTCAAGCATGAAGAATCAATACATGTAGTATTTTGACGAACCAAACTTCCCGGTGTGAAACAACTCAAGACCGACAAGAACCGGCTTTCTCCTCTCGATTACCATCATGCCGAACCAGTCTCGATTGACATTGGAAGACTACAAATTTGAAATGTTCAGATCTAGATCGATCTCCGGCCTCCAACTACTCATCAAACCACTCCCGAACGACATATTCCTGATCCAAATGAAGAAACTCAAGAACCAGTTCTTGAAGAACCAGTCGAACAAGATATAGATCCCTTGATGCAAACACCCACGTATCAATGGATGAGAGATCACCCTGAAGAACAAGTAATCGGTGATACTCAAACTGGCGTTCGAACAAGACATCAGCTAGATGCAATGATTGCGTGTTTTCTATCACAATTTGAACCTAAAGAAATTGAAGAAGCTTTGAAAGATCCAGACTGGATATTAGCTATGCAAGAAGAACTCAATGAATTCGAGAGAAATCAAGTATGGGAATTGGTAGATAGACCAGTTCATGTCAATATCATTGGAACCAAATGGGTTTTCAGAAACAAACTTGATGAAGATGGGAATATCATCAGAAATAAAGCTAGACTTGTAGCTAAAGGATACTCTCAAGCAGAAGGCATAGACTTTGATGAAACCTACCCACCAGTTGCAAGATTAGAAGCAATCAGACTATTTCTTGCATTTGCAGCTCACAAGAAATTCAAAGTTTATCAGATGGATGTTAAAAGCGCATTTCTGAATGGAATTCTTGAAGAAGAAGTTTATGTTCAACAACCACCTGGATTTGAAATCAAAGATCAAGCTGACAAAGTTTTCAGACTAAGGAAAGCTCTATATGGACTTAAACAAGAACCAAGAGCTTGGTATGAAACTCTATCTCAGTTTCTAGTGGATAATGGAATTATCAAAGGAACAATCGACAAAATATTATTTAGAATGAAGAATGGTGAAAATACTCTACTCGTTCAAATTTATGTTGACGACATCATCTTTGGATCGGAAGATGAACAATTATGTGAGAAATTTGCAAGTTTGATGAAAAGAAAATTCCAAATGAGTATGATGGGTGAATTAAATTACTTTCTCGGTTTACAAGTTAAACGGTTAGATGATGGAATTTTCATTCACCAAACAAAGTATACAAGAGAACTTATCAAAAATTTGGTATGGAAAAAGCTATTGGAATTTCTACACCAATGGGGACCAACATCAGATTAGATGAAGACAAAGAAGGCAAAGATGTTGATCAAACACTCTACAGAAGGATGATTGGAAGCTTACTCTATCTCACAGCAAGTAGGCCGATATATCTTTTACAGTTTTGGCGTATGTAAAATATCTGATCAAACCAAAAGAAAGTCATCTCACAGTTGTGAAAAGAACTTTGAAATACCTGAAAGACACAGATGGAGTTGGAATTTGGTATTCAAAAGAAGGAGAATTCAAGCAGATTTCTTATTCAGACTCAGATTATGCTGGATGCAAAGTGGACAGAAAAATCACATCAGGCACATGTCAGTTACTAGGCAATAGACTTGTGTCATGGTTTAGCAAAAAGCAAAATTCAATCTCAACTTCTACAGCTGAAGCTGAATACATCGCAGCTGGAAGTTGTTGTGCTCAAGTTTTATGGATTAGACAGCAATTAAGTGATTATGGGATAGAAGAAGGAATGATTCCCATAATGTGTGATAACACAAGTGCAATTGCAATCACTGATAATCCAGTCTTACACTCTAGGACAAAGCACATTGATGTACGTCACCACTTCATAAGAGATCATGCAGAGAAAAAGGACATCACAGTTCTTTATGTACCTACTGAAGATCAATTGGCAGACATCTTTACAAAGCCATTGGACAAAGACAGATTTGCCAACCGAGAACGAATTAGGGATAATCAAAGTCGCTTGAAATCGCTTAAGCGAGAAATTGTCAAGGGGATTAATCTTTGTTATGATGGGTGCGCTCACTTAATGAACTAGTCATTGACATCAACAATTTCAACTCGATCAATCGAAATCAATAATTTTCTAAAACTGAAAGTTATATCTTGATCTCGCTTTTATTCCAGTCAACTCAAGTCAAAGGTTGACAAGATAAAAGCGACAGCGGTTATATCACATTAAATTACCGTAGTTCTTTTTGTCAGAATTTCACATGTACACCCCACGATTGTCAGAACAGTACATGTATCGGTTACCCAAAACCATCATGGAATTTGAAAAAGGTTGTACCACTCAACCGCCAGAATTTTTCCTACTTATTTATTCAACTTCCGTTCCAGAAAACAAACAGACTCTTCAAAATCTCTTTCTTCTCAAAAATCAACTTTTGTGTTCACACTCAAACATGGCCACTTCAGAAAAATCAAAACGCGAAAGATTAATAACAGAATTAGATGAACTGACATTCGAAATGTATGAAGCTATGTGTCAAAACACTCTGTTAGCAAGCTGGATATGTGATAAAATCGAGAAACAACTAGGCTTGAGGAACATCCTGGAAGTTAAGTTCAAAGAAGAACGTGATGTAGAAGTAATTTTGCAATTTTGGCAAAATATGCGTTTGGTACGAGACTCTCTGATGACCAAAGTACGTGGAGATCGCATTGTTCTCAATGAAATCGTCATATGGACACTCTTTGGCTTCACAAACTCAACTGTGACAACAACATATTGGACTTCTCTACCATTGAAAAGAGAAGCTTTTCTTGAGCAACTTACTTTTTCTACGGAAACAATCGAACCTGGTATTCATGTAGACAAAATCAAACCAGAATTTGGACATCTCAGCAGATGGCTCAGTAAACATTTCATCGGAAAATCAAAAGGCATCAGTATACTGTCAAAAGAAAATATTTATCTCATGAATATAATCTGGGATGGAATAGAATTCAATTGGGCGAGTTATGTTGTCAATCGATTCAAGAGACAACATTTAGCCGAATTGAATTAGACAGATGTAAAAAGGCTCAAACCGAAGGTCAAGTAATCACGATGATTCCGACTAAAGAAGACACTGAGTGGAATCATTCAATTCTACTTAGAAAGAATCAAGGAAGGGAAGCAAACAAGGAAAACTGCTGTTACAAAGGAAATCACAGAAACAACTTCCCAACTCAAGCGGATCAAGAAAACTATGACTCAAAGAGAAGTCGAACACGAGAGGAATCAAGCGGAAAAGTGAATCAGCAGAAGTAAGACCGGTTATAAGATGCTTGTATCCAGAAATCTCAAGAGATAAAGCACCAACTGATGGGGAAGAACAACAACTGACAACTGAAGCTATACAAGAAAATGTCACTACAGATCACACATCTCGATTCTGAAGATCAATCGCCAACAATCAACACCGAG
Organism: Gentiana macrophylla; assembly: GCA_026214975.1. NCBI lineage: Eukaryota > Viridiplantae > Streptophyta > Magnoliopsida > Gentianales > Gentianaceae > Gentiana > Gentiana macrophylla. Next base: position 73,326,843 of record CM047813.1, on the reverse strand, counting down.
TTTTGAAGCCGATAGAATCATCAAATTAATGAAGATGAAGCTTACACCAGAAGATTCTCGAGATGTCAGTCTACAGACTGAAGAGAAACTACTCTTGGAGAAATTGGAAGTTAGAGATCTATATGCTCTGTTTCCAATTTCAGTATTTCTTGACAATTGTTTCAAAAGATTCACTGAACTAGCAGAAAGAAGAGAATCAGCAACATCATCCAAAGATACTTCAAAGAAGAAAGATGATGATAAAGATGGTGAATCAAGAAAAGAAGCTGATGACGCTACAGTTTTGCAAACAAAAACTCAACCCCAATCTCTAGCAACGCAAACTGTACCTCAGCAAGAAGGATTGCAAGTTGGAGATCAGGCAACTGACAATCAGGAAGCAGCTGATGGAACTGCTAATCAACAACTGATGATTATTGAAGATAATACTCAGTTTAAAGATCCAATAGAAGATACTTATGATCCTTCTGACATCCTCACAAAGGATGAATTGGCACAAGTTCATGAAAATTTGAAGATCGTGCTTTGTAACAAGGATGCACAAAATAATCTTTTATCAAATATCTCTGGATATCTCGATTACAGAACTAGAACATATGTTTCAGTTCATGCAAGACTAGAGATGATCCACAATTCAAGATCAAGTTCCGCTTCAGAAATTGTGTTACTCAAACTAAAACTTGAAGACTCAACCGCAGTAGATAGGGAAACACATGCACAGACTCACTGGCATATGAATCAACATATCTACGGGTTAGAAACTGAGCTTAAGGAAGTACTTGCTTCTCAGCGACAGATCTCAGCAGATCAAAAAGCAACCCATGCCCTGGTAGATCAGTTGTATGATGCCAAAAAGGGGGAAGCTGAAGAAGAAAAGCTGAAGTTACTTGGAGAAATGAAGCGACTTGAAGAAGAATTACAAAGATACAAATCAGATCCTAAGTTCTTAAGGAAAGAACTAACTGACGAGCAGCTCATTGCAAAATACAGTCAACCTGGAGACAGAAGAGTTACTCTAACAAAGGATCTATGGATGAAGTTTACCAATGATCACAATCCTATCAAAGCTAAGCACAAGGACAGGACAACTGAAGAATTCTTGAACTACTTTTTATCTGATTTATTCTCAAAGCAGAAAATGGCACAGTATAAGAAGAATTAGAGGATTGATGATAAACTGAAAATCAAAGACAAGACTGAACAAATGAAAGCAGATGTAGTAGAATTTGAAAATTACTACTTGAAAGAATCAGACTTGCCAAAGCTATTTCAATGGAGAAGATGGAAAGAAGGTAGTCAAGTTGACTACAACAAGACCTTTTCAAAGATAGACTCCAAGCTTGAAGCTGATTTTCGTATGTATGACAAGGCAAGATAATTCGATTCAGTCTTGCCAAAAGCACAGAAGAGAACTTAGTATCTAGTTACACTATTTTGAACAAAATGTAACTATTCCAGTTTTTGCTCTTTCTAATGAAATCCAGTTTTCAGTTTTATATTGTTTTACATTGTTTTGATCTTTAAGCTTTTCTTTTAGGGAGAGTTATGGCATCATCAAAACGGGGGAAATTGTTGGAATCAAAATTTATGTTTTTATGATAATTCATCATATTTATTCAAAGTATTATCTTAACCCCATTGATGAAGTGCTGAAGCTAAAAGATGTCTAGAACTTCATTGACACAGCAGAACGGTCAGAAAATATAGCCGTTACAAGAGAAATGTTTATACAATTTGAATTGAAGTCAGATGAACGTTAGACCTCACACTATAAATAGAGGACTTTACACCAAGGATAAAAAAGAACGAATACAGAGATTTAACAAGAATTAACGTGTCCATAAGTCATTCAAATTGCTATCATCTTTGCGCTATAATAAGATCATATCTAGAAATTCTTCAAGTGTTCAAGCTACACAGATTTTATCAGAATCAGACATCTTGAAGAACCACAAACAAGAATCAATTTATTGATTCTCAGCCCAACTTTGATTTTACATCAAAGGTTTTAGATCGTGAAGCAAACCAGAAGGTTTCGCCAAGGGCAGCAGTGACAAGCAGTCGGGTAGACTGTGTTTGTGGTGGTAGCTGGTGAAGAGGCAATTCAACCCTCTAAGGACCAGTGTTCAAGCATTTGAAGAGCAGCAATTCTACCTGTTCTACAACTGTTTAGATAGTGACGCTAGGGATTAGTCAATGACTATCAGTTTAGGACTCTTTGTAACCGGGCCATCTCAAAGAAGTTCTAGCGGAATTTTCCTCCGCATCACAGGGGAAGAGAGGACGTACAGGATTACACCACCTAAAACCTCTATAATATTTGGCTTATTTACTTTACGCACTTACTTATTTATTTACAGCATTTTGATAATTAATTGTTATACACTTCATTGTTCACAAACTGAAATTCATCAGAATTCAGTTTACTACACTCAGTTTTCATAAAAGAATAACAAGATCAAGAAAAAGGCTAGAACTAAATCCGCTGCCGGTTGACTCAGTTTTGGTTAAGTCAGTTTGACTTAAACTCAGCTTAGTCAGCTTAACTCCACACAAGTTTAACTGAACATTAATTTGCTTTAAATCCAGTTTTTGGTGACAAGTTTATTCACCCCCCCCCCCCTCTAAACTTGTGTTAGCCTTTCCAAGGGACCAACATTAATAATAACATATTTGCTTTTACCGAAATTAAGATCTCACAAAAATGACAGATTTATATCTATATAAGTATTATATCGATAATAAATTAAGAAACACACAATAGCATTTATGAAAATACAACTCACCAAAACAAACACAAAAAACAGTATTTGATCAAAATAATGAAATACATCAAAAGTATAACTTTCTGATCTTATCATTAATATTATAGTTGTTATTGTTATTAATTTCTTTTTATAAAAACGAAACATCAATACTGTCAAAATTAATTGATTGAAATAGCTAGAATCATAAATCAACCATCGACTCATGTATTATAATCTTAATAAAATATTAAGGAGTTGCAAAGAACTATTACCTTCGTATAATGACCAAATGAAATAAGTAAAAAATAAATTAACTAAGGATGCATGCTTACTTAGTCAAAGCATTATAGCCCGAGAATCTAAAAAGGTAAAAACCTATAGCAAAGACCACAAGCTTTCAACCAACTTTCGCATAAAATTAATAAAATACTAGAAAGTTGCAAAATTAGTAATTAAGAGGATATATATTTATTTATGATATATGGATACAATTTGACCTGAGGCCTTTACTTTGGGTAATGCCGAGCAAAAAATATATAACAATGTGAATGATTTACAACTTAGTAGGCGAAATGCCAAGCAAAATATAAGGTAGTAAAAGGATACGGTAAAAAAAATGGAACTCACAGTACTAAGCTCTGATGTCAACCACTACTGTGATACTCCTTTCTTTTGACTTAATAATCTTAGACTCACACCAATCTTCTATTTATAGTGTTAAAATTCTTTAGTAGTGATAAAAGATAAGATGGAATTTAAATTTTAAACTTTTAAAAATTTGTTGTAACAACCTAAATTTTATCAGCTATATTATAGATATAATCTCCTCCGAATCTTAACTACTCTTATGCGGCTGTGGGGGTGGTGCTTATCCTATCACCAAATTATCTCCATGTTCTCAAATTATACTTATATATATTCAGACAAATAAATAACATTTGCAGTTATAAATATAATAATAATAATAATAATATGTTTCCATTCAATACTCATTTCTATTTTATATTATTTACTGCTAGATGTTATAATAGCATAAGGTATATCTCGATAACAACCCACTATTTTGGGGTGTTACAATTCTCCCCCCCTAAGAAAAGAATTTTGTCCTCGAAATTCATACATTCGAAGAGAGGTGGGTATTTCCGTTGCCACTCCTCTTCTAACTCCCATGTTGCTTCCTATGTTCCATCATCTATAATCAAGACCCTAATAGATCCTTATCCTAACACCTCCACCAAATCTGTCTCTGATACCAACTGTAATAGGCCTATCCCCGACCCCTAGGGTCCACTGGGGTCTAATCAAGGGACAAGCCGGCGATCCACCGCCCAAGCATTAAATCTCCAACAAAACCACTGAGGGAACTAGTACTCTATTACCAAAAACAAAATAAAACAACATCATCTTTTTTTTTACGTCGAACAATCCAATATTTGAAACAGGCAACAATCAAAACTTGACAACTAATTCAGCTGCCATGTCGACATTGAACTCTTCATCAACTCCTTCTCTCAGCACAGCCTCCAAGAAAACCCCGCTTACCTCACTACTCCGGTGTCCTTCTTCCATACCTAATAAAGACATTTCACAAACGTGTGAGCTAAAAATAGCCAGTGAATTCCGGTGTGTGCCCGTGAATCTTTATATACAAAAATAATAATTACAAAACTGTTATAATGTTACAAATAAGGCTTTTTCCTTAAATGCACTTAATAGTAGTTAGTACATGACAAAAATATGATATTTGCAAAAATATTGACGTCAAGTAATTTTCTTGAATTTAAGTCTATTAATTGCTTGGCACCGACTTGGCTTAGTCGATGAGTGATTACCAACCAACTCCAGCATGTTTCTCTACCGTACTTCACAAGCAAGAAGCTATTGCCGATTGTCAGGGAAAGGATTCAGACTATCGCCTAGTGAACCTCCCAAAAGGCTCCAGCCAACCCCACTGCCCTCTGAACCTTGACATAGCCGTCGGCCCTTGCTTTCCCGGCCATGCACATGGAACATTGGGGAATTTTGGTACCATTACTCTAGGACTGTCGATGAGCCAAAGTCAAGAGGCCCCGAGACCGGTGACTAGCCGTTCTGCGGTGCAATAACCCTAACTCAACTAGGCTTAGAGTTCTGCACTGCACACGCAATGCAACCAAGCAAGCAAGACCACGAGTTGAATATCATTATCTTTCGTTAAATGTGAAATGATTGGGCATTCATGTCAAGATCAAACCTTATAAAATATAATAAATAATATTTTGAAGAACTTTAAGATAATGATAAATGCGTCAGCACTAAAATATATATCCTTTCAATTAAAATAACATGTGGATATAACTATTCTATCGAAATAAACAAATTGATAAAAGACACTCTTTGGGTTTCACATGTTTGATTAAAACCTACCATTTACTTATGACAAAAAGACAAGTAATATCAAATAAGTATTCTTTTGAAAGCAAATTGATAAGAAAACACACTTTTACTTGTACTGAAATAATAAAACTAGCATATGTTTAATAGTAACACATTTTGTTTGAAAAGCATAATAATAACATATTTGCTTTTACCGAAATTAAGATCTCACAAAAATGACAGATTTATATCTATATAAGTATTATATCGATAATAAATTAAGAAACACACAATAGCTTTTATGAAAATACAACTCACCAAAACGACACAAAAAATGGTATTTGATCAAAATAATGAAATACATCGAAATTATAACTTTCTGATCTTATCATTAATATTATAGTTGTTATTGTTATTAATTTCTCTTTATAAAAAACGAAACATCAATACTGTCAAAATTAATTGATTGAAATAGCTAGAATCATAAATCAACCATCGACTCACGTATTATAATATTAATAAAATATTAAGGAGTTGCAAAGGAACTATTACCTTCGGTATAATGACCAAATGAAATAAGTAAAAAAATAAATTAACTAAGGATGCATGCTTACTTAGTCAAAGCATTATAGCCCTTAGAATCTAAAAAGGTAAAAACCTATAGCTAAGACCACAAGCTTTCAACCAACTTTCGCATAAAATTAATAAAATACTTGCAAGTTGCAAAATTAGTAATTAAGAGGATATATATTTATGATATATGGATACAATTTGACTGGAGGCCTTTACTTTGGGTAATGCCGAGAAAAAAATATATAATAATGTGAATGATTTACAACTTAGTAGGCGAAATGCCAAGCAAAATATAAGGTAGTAAAAGGATACGGTAAAAAAAATGGAACTTACAGTGCTAGCCTCTGATGTCAACCACTACTGTGATACTCCTTTCTTTTGACTTAATAATCTTAGACTCACACCCATCTTCTATTTATAGTGTTAAAATTCTTTACTAGTGATAAAAGATAAGATGAAATTTAAATTTTAAACTTTTAAAAATTTGTTGTAACAACCTAAATTCTATCAGCTATATTATAGATATAATCTCCTCCGAATCTTAACTACTCTTATGCGGCTGAGGGGTGGTGCTTATCCTATCACCAAATTATCTCCATGTTCTCAAATTATATTTATATATATTCAGACAAATAAATAACATTTGCAGTTATAAATAAAATAGTAATAATAATATTAATAATAATAATATTATGTTTCCATTAAATACACATTTCTATTTTATATTATTTACTGCTAGATGTTATAATAGCATAAGGTATATCTCGATAACAACCCACTATTTTGGGGTGTTACATACGGGACCTTCTGCATCTTTTCCTTTTCATCATCGTTAGAAAGACACTGTTTAATACTCAACTTGAAATGAGATGCAAGTGGACTGGACACAGCTTTAGCATCACTCATGCTAAATCTACGAAACACCTTATTTATGTACTTCTCTAGTGACAAATAAATTATTCCGGCCTCACTTCCACGAGTAATATGCATCGCTAAAATATGCTTTGCATGACCCAAGTTTTTCAAGGCAAAAAACTTGCTTAACTGCTGCTTCAACCTGTCAATCCTTGAAGCATTCTTGCCAACAATCAAAATATCATCAACATAAAGTAAAAGAATGATAAAATCATCCTCTGAGAATCTGCTAATAAACACGCAATGATCTGAAGTAGTCTTCCGGTAACCCTGCTCCTTCATGACAGACTAAAATTTCTTATATCACTGTCTAGGCGCTTGCTTCAACCCATAAAGACTATTCTTCAACTTGCACACAAGATCCTCCTTTCCTTTCACCTGAATACCCTCTAGCTGCTCCATGTAGATGTCTTCTTCCAAATCACCATGAAGAAAAGCTGTTTTAGCTTCCATCTGCTCAACTTCCAAATAAAGACTAGCTTCCAAGCCAAGAACAGTCTGGATAGAAGACATTTTCACAATAGGAGAGAAAATCTCACCAAAATCAATGCCCTTTCTCTGACCAAAACCTTTGACAACTAATCTCGCCTTATACCGAGGTGTAGAATTATTGTCTTCATTCTTAATTCTGAAGACCCACTTATTCTTCAAAGCTTTCTTCCCTTTAGGCAATTTCACCAACTCATATATGTGATTGTCATGCGAAGACTCCATCTCGTCTTTCATAGCATCAAGCCATTTATCTTTATGTTCATCATCCATGGCCTCCTCAATACATTCAGGCTCTCCACTATCTCGAGCAAAACATACTCACACCCTTTGGATATCTAGTAGAAGGGTGTCTCTCTCTAGTAGATCTCCGGGAATAACTTAGTGAAAGCCTCATCTTGTACTGGTTCCTCAATCATATCATCGTCAATGTTCTGATTAAAATCAACTGCATCATCTTGCTGATTACCCTGGTCATCAACTGCATCGTGCTCCTCTATAGGTGTAGGGGAAATTATCTCCAAGTCAGCTGAACCATCACTAGCCTGAGGTGTTGAACTCTGATTTTTATCAACATCCTACAAAGTCTCATTCTCTGCAAACACAACATCTCGGCTTCTAATCACTTTCTTGTCAACAGGTTCATAAAATTTGTACCCAAACTCATCTTGACCATAACCCAGAAAAATACATTGTTTAGTCTTAGCATCAAGCTTAGACCTCTAATCTTTAGGAAATTGAACATAAGCTTTACAACCAAAAACTCTCAAATAATGGTAAGATACATATTTACCTGACCATACCTTCTAAGGAACATCATTCTGCAAAGGAACACATGGAGACAGATTTAGTACATGAACCACTGTACTCAAAGCTTCACCCCAAAAGGATTTAGGAAATCCGGCTTGTGAAAGAAAACATCTGACTCTCTCCACTAATGTTCTATTCATCCTCTCCGCCAACCCATTCAACTACAGAGTCTTTTCCAGAGTTCTCTCATGTCTGATACCCTGCTTCTTATAGTAATAATGAAATGGTGCTTTGTATTCACCACCATTGTCAGTCCGAATACACATCAACTTCTTTCCAGTTTCCCTTTCAACTGAAACTTGAAACTGCTTGAACACGTCTAACACTTGATCTTTTGTCTTCAAAGTGTAGACCCAAAGTTTTCTTGAGTGATCATAAATAAATGTCACAAAATAGCGGGAACCACCAAGTGTCCTTGTCTTCATAGGACCACAAACATCAAAATGAACAAGCTCAAGTACTTCAGACTATCTTGAAGGTGGATTTGATTTAAAAGAAACTCTAGTTTGCTTCCCTTCAAGACAATGAGCACACTTTTCCAAATGCAGACTGTTAGAACAAGACAATAAATTTTTCTTAGATAAGACAGTCATTCCTTTCAATCTCATATGACATAACCTCTTATGCCACAACTCGGTCTCATCACGTGACTCCACTGCATGTTCCTCATCAACAATAACTTTGGCTTGAGGTAAGAAAAATATAGGTGTATTTGTACCTCTAGCCACATGTTAGGAAAATTTTATTATGTTTTGATGATGGCCATACTAGCTGTTATAGCAAGCCTGAAATAAGTTAGAATTCTCTGTATAAGTCCTTGCTTAGAGTCTGACTTGTTGTATAAGTTGAGTCAGACAAGTATTGTACTAGTTGGTAGGACGGCAAAGCAAAAATAGATTTTCGGTAGAGTAAATCAAGTCAAGTACCAGCAGAGGAGCAGTGAAGACATTATGGTCTGACTTATAACCAAGGAAGTCTGTGATGACCTTGGATAAGTCTAAATTATGTTATAGTGATGAAACTTAATGTTTAAATATGGTGTACACTGATCTCACTCCAATCAAGGATCAGTGAAGTACAAGGATTCTCCTTTGAACTGAAAGAATGAAGGAAACAGTAAATCGGCAGAGTAAACTGACTTTCGGCTGAGTGAAGACAAAACAGTGAAGGAAGATCTAAACGGCAAAGTCAGATGGATCACTTGACCTTTCGAAGAACGGCTAAGTAAACCTTACCAAATCTGATTTTGAGATATGATGAAGATACAGAAGATCAAGCATTAAATGCACAATCAATAAAAGATCAATCAAGGACGGATTTTCTGATAAACGTTTGAAGAAAAATCCGATCACTGAAATCAAGGAGAATATAATTAAGGGGGAATCAAGAATAAAATCAAGGATTATTCCCCTCATCAATATAGCCAACGGACGGAAATTCAAATCAAGGATAATCAAGGCTATAAATAGAAGGCATTGACAGAAAAACAAAAAAGCAGAAAAATAACGATAAATCTGAGCAGAAATGCTGTCAAAGTAAAAAAAAAGCCTTCTATCTGTGCAAAAAGGAAACAACTAGTGATCAACTCAAAACGGAGAATTACAATTCAAACATCAAGCATTGAGATTGATCAACAAGTTTGTGAATCCAATTCACATCAATCAAGCAACTGAATTAGAGCCATCTGAGAAGGAGTTGTGTGTGATAGCGCTGAAGGATTTGATCTCAAGGAGCAGTGAAAAAGACTGAATCACTGAAGCTGTTGCAGTCAAGGAGTGATAGTCTTGTAGATTGTGAAGCTTGGGAAGTCAAGGACAATCGTACTATTGTATCTGTGAAAACAATAGTGAATTCCTCCAATCATCACATGAGAAGAGTGGATTAAGGGATTACACCACCCTGAACCACTATAAGCCTTGTGTCAATTTACTTTGTGCAATTTACCTTACTTCATTTATTTAATTGCATATATAATATCATATACTTGTGATTGCTTAAACTACTTTGAAGTAACGTGGTAAGAAGGGATTTATCTGCTGCCCAAAAACTTCTAAGAAAAAGAAAAGTTTTTGAAACTCCACTATAGTCATTCACCCCCCTCCGACTATAGTTTTACCCTTCTCTGGGACCAACAATTGGTATCGGAGCAGTGTTCCTAGTATCAGAACCTGTTCAGATCTAATTTCTAGTAACAAGGAGATCACATATTTTCAAAGTAGTTTTCAAATCTATGCTTTCTCCTTATACACATAAATATCTCAAATCTGTACTTATGGATTCCTCAAACTTCATGTCAAAAGTACATGTTTTCAATGTTAATAATTTTGATGAATATAATATAAGAATGTTATCTCATCTTGCAGCAACTCATGAGGAGATGTTGGATGTAATTAATGATGGCCCAATCATGATCATGACTGTGGTAGCCACAGGAGCATATCAAGGAAAAGAAGTGGACAAACCCAAGAAGGATTGGACCAAGGATGACAGGAGAAGAGAAAATCTGTATTTCGTTGCAAAAGATATGATTTTGAAGACCCTAGACAACAACATGTTCATGAGAATCAAAGATTGCAAAACAGCAAAGGAGATGTGGGACAAGCTGGCACTGATAAATGAAGGATCTGAAGCAGTTAAAGAAAACAAATTATCTGTTGCAAAACAGAAATTTGAAAACTTCAAAATGAAGGTTGGTGAATCTATCGATCAAATGGACAATAGATTCTCAAGCATCATCAGTGAACTGCAACTGCTTGGACACACATATCCTTAGAAAGAAGTGTGTTTGAAGATCTTGAGAGGCATACCTGAAAGATGGAAGATCATAACCTCAGTAATCAGAGGAACAACAAATCTTGCAAACACTGACACCCTAACTCTGATGTCTCAACTAAAAGCTCATGAATTCGAATTGAACGGTGAAGATGGAGCTCCGACAGAGACACAAAGAGCCAGTGCACTGATAGCACCACAGCAAAGTAACTTTGCTGATTGCATCAGCAAAGAGACACTAGAACTCAAAGAACATGCATCTTTATTAGTTAAACGTTTTGACAGGTTTAGCAAAAAGAAGCCATTCAAAGGAAACTCATCATCAAACAAGAGGTCAAGCTCAAACAAAGATATGAAGAAAAGAGACGATGAATACAAATGCTTCAATTGCAACAAGAAAGGTCACTTCAAGGCTGAGTGCCCTGAAGAAAATAATAAAGATGAGGAAAAGAAGAAGTACAAAGCTTCCGAAAAGAGGAAAAGTAAGAAAGCACTCAAGGCTGAATCCAGTAGTGAAAAGAATGAAGAATCATCTGACAATGACTCAGATAATAGTGATGAAGAAGACAACTCAGACAATGAAAAAGCATGTCTATGTCTCATGACTAATGAATTAGATGAAGATGAAGGTGACAGCTCAGACATTAAGAAAGCAAGTCTATGTCTAATGGCCAAAGAATCTGATGAGACTGTGGTAACATCTAGCTCTTACTCTTCATCAAATGCATCTATATCTAACACTGCACAATCTTCTATTCTCCCTTTGGATCCAGCAGCCCTAGTCCAAAATCTTATGACTAAATTTGATGAAATTGAGATGAATCATGAAATTCTGGAAAAGGAATGTAAGGATCTAAGAAAAGAAAATAAAAGATAGAAGGAACAACTAGACAAAGTGAAAGCTGAACTAGCTACTAAGGAGATATACTCTCCCAATCAAAAAGCAGCAGTTGACAACTCATCCACTACTAACAGATCAGGTGAGGAAATCCACCTAGCAGCTAAAAACACCACTAAACCACTAAATGCACCAGCTTACAAACCTTCAAAAAGGTTTGGATCCAGATCTGGTCTTGGCTACAACAGTCAGGATGAGATTAGAAACAATGGTCAACACAATTCTGAATCCAGGACCAACATTGGACCAAAATTCAGAAAAGGAAAGACCATAGTTTCAACCACTCATCCTGCACCGGTGAAGTCAAAACCCAGTGCAGTGAAACGGCAGACTAAATCATCAATCCAGTCAACCAAAAGCAAGGAGTTTCTGAAAGGTAAAGAAAGACTTTATCCTTCAGATGATGATTGGAATGCCGCACCTCCAAAATACAAGAAGAAACCACTTCATGATATGCATCATGTGTTTAAGAAAAATCAATCTAGGTATGTTCCTAGACACATGAAGCAACATAGGTTTCCCACTGCATCTTGGAAAGTAAAGATGGATGCAAATGCACCAAAAAGTAGAGAAAAGTATCAGAATACCTCCAGTAGAAATATTAGAAGCTATTATGCCATGCCTTATACATATGAAGTTGATGACTTTAATTATCCGAAAAGAAGATCATTTGGATATACACTTGGAGTAGGAGGCATGACTCCTAACAGGTATGGACCCAAACAGTGTTGGGTACCTAAAAATAATTAATTTGTTTTGCAGGATGTCTGGTACATAGACAGTGGATGTTCCAGACACATGACAGGAAACAAGAGATGGCTCACTGACTTCAAAACTTTTGATGGACCCAAAGTCACTTTTGGAGGCAAAGAAAACCCTGGCAAGATTAAGGGGAAGGCACAATGCTTAAGAACAATTTGAGAATTCAAAATGTGGCATATGTTAAGGGACTTAATTTCAATCTGCTGAGCATCAGTCAATTCTGTGACAAAGGCTACAATGTGCACTTCAACAAGGAATGATGCAAAGTGATTCACAGCCAAACCAACACAATAGTTCTTGCACGAAGAAGAAAAGATAATATGTATGTGGTGAATTGGAAAACAGCTAAAGCAGAAACATGTCTGTTTGTAAAAAATAAACAATCAACCAGCTGGATTTGGCATAGAAGATTAAATCACTTGAATTTCAAGACCATCAACACATTATCAAAGAACAAGTTAGTTGAAGGCCTGCCAGAGATCACATTCAAGAAAGAAAGTCTATGTGATGCATGTCAGAAAGGGAAAAAAATCAAAAGTTCCTTCAAGTCAAAGCCCTATCAATCAACAACAAGAATTCTACATATGTTACATATGGACCTATTTGGACCAGTCACACCAGTAAGTGTAAGTGGTAAGAAATACACTCTAGTAGTGGTTGATGATTTCTCCAAATACACCTGGACCATATTCATGAACAAAAAGAGAGAAACACTGAAGAGGCTGCCAAATTTGCTAAGAAGAATTCCAAATGAAAAAGAACTGAAGATCATCAAGATCAGATCAGATAGAGGCACAGAATTTCTAAATAAAGTTATCAGAACTTATTGTGAAGAAAATGGAGTATTACATCAATTATCTGCAGCAGGAACTCCACAACAAAATGGTGTAGCAGAAAGAAGAAACAGAACTCTCAAAGAAGCAGTCAGAACAATGATTGCAGAAGCATGCTTACCAAAGAGATTTTGGGCTGAAGCAACAAACACAGCATACCAAACACAAAATGGATCAATCGTCAACAAATATCATGGAAAGACTCCATATGAAATATGGAATGGTAGAAAACCTAATATCTCATATTTTCAAATGTTTGGATCAAAATGTTTTGTTTTGAACAGGAATCAGCTACATACCTTTGATGAAAAGGTTGATGAAGCAATCTTTATGGGATACTCAGACACCAGCAAAGCATTCAGAGTTCTCAACAAAAGAACATTGGTGATTGAAGAATCAATACATGTAGTATTTGATGAACCAAACTCAAATGGTGAAATTCTTCAAGATCAAGAAGAAAAAGCAACACAAAGGGAAGTATATACAAATACAACCATACCAGCTACCATTCTGAATCATCATTTTGAAAATCAAAATGAATCACATGTCAACACAATAGAAGAAGCACCAGAACTAGAGGCTCATGCAGAACCTGAAGTTGCAGAAGCACCAAGTGAAGAACAACTTCAACATGACCTAATTTGGATAAGATATCATCCTGAAGAACAAGTCATTGGAAATATTCATACAGGAGTTAGAACCAGAAGACAACTGGAGCACATGCTAACATATTTTTTATCACAAGTGAAACCCAAGACAATAGATGATGCAATTCAAGATGCAGATTGGATTACAGCCATGCAAGAAGAACTAAATGAATTTGAAAGAAATGAAGTCAGGAACTTGTTGATGCACTGACCACAACAACATCATTGGAACAAAATGGGTATTCGAAACAAGATGGATGAGCAAGGAACAGTTTGTCGAAAATAAAGCAAGGCTAGTTGCAAAAGGCTATTCTCAAGCATAAGGAATAGATTATGATGAAACATTTGCACCAGTAGCAAGACTCGAGGCAATCAGACTCTTTCTAGCTTTTGCTGCACACAAGGACTTCAAAGTCTATCAAATGGATGTCAAGAGTGCATTCCAGAATATACTTTTGGAAGAAGAATTATATGTGGAACAACCTCCTAGTTTCCAACTCAAAGGAAAAGAAGACAAAATATACAAACACAAAAAGGCTCTTTATGGCCTCAAACAAGCACCCAGAGCTTGGTATGAAACACTATCACAATTTTTGATCAAGAATGGATTCAACAAGGGAACTATAGATAAAACTCTATTCAAATTAGAGGAAGGAGCAAGAACATTACTAGTACAAATTTATGTTGATGACAACATCTTTGGATCAGAGGATGAAAATCTGCGTGAAAATTTTGCAAAACTGATGAAGAGCAAATTTCAGATGAGCATGATGGGAGAATTAAATTATTTTCTTGGTCTTCAAGTAAAGCAAATGAAGGATGGTATTTTCATCAGTCAAGCCAAGTATACAAAGGACTTAATACACAAGTATGGTATGGATACAAGTGGAACAACAGATACACCAATGTGTGTAAGAGTCATTCTTTGAAAAGATGAAGCTGGAAAAGGTGTTGATCAGAAAATGTATAGAGGAATTATTGGATCCCTACTTTATCTAACTGCAAGCAGACCTCATATAGCATTTGCAGTAGGAGTATGTGCAAGATTTCAGGCTCAACCAAAAGAATCACATCTTCTAGCAGCCAAAAGAATAATCAAATACCTGAAAAACACTATTAATGTTGGAATTTGGTATCCAAAAGATGGAGGATTCAAGTTGACATCATATTCAGACTCTGACTATGTTGGATGCAAGATAGATAGAAAAAGCACCTCTGGAACATGCCAGATGCTAGGCACCAGGCTAGTCTCTTGGTTCAAGAAAAGCAAAACTCCATATCTACATCAACAAACAAGGCGAGAATATATAGTAGCGAGCAGCTTGTTGTGCACAAGTACTTTGGATTAGACAACAGCTAAGGGATTATGGAGTGGAGGAAAAGACTATCCCAATCAATCTATCACTGAAAATCTAGTGTTGCATTCAAAAACAAAGCACATTGATGTGAGACTTCATTTAATCAGAGATCATGTTGAAAAAGGAGATGTCATCCTAGAATACATACCCACTGAAGATCAATTGGCTGACATCTTCACTAAACCACTCAGTCATGAAAGATTTAGCAAGCTAAGAACTGAGTTGGGAATGATTGAAATTGACTAAGTACCAAGAGCGCTAACCTGAGTAATCACTAAGTGACTTCATCAATCGCTTAAACCTTTGCCATTACAGAGATGTAGCAGGTAAGGCACTGGTACTCGGCGAAGTTAACTTCACTGATTGTTAGGAACGGTAGAATAAAGCAGCTCAGTGAAAAGTTCACTACATCGGCTAAGCGACCAGCCAAGGCACTCCAACGAAATGAAGATTGGAGTCAGGAAAACTAAAGTGTGAACAAAATCAACTTTTACACACGTGGAGCATAAGGAAGATATGGAGGAGTATACTATGGAAGATTACACACGTGGAGATCAATTTGCAATTATGGAGGTAACCATATTATTTTCTCTGATTACAAACGCCTCGATTTTCGGGATTTATCATTATTTACCTCAATCCACTCCCCCACTTCACTGGAATATCGGGATTCATATACACAAAATCACGCCATTATGTCATAAAATCCTTCCACATTCAAACCATGTTCACACTTCCCAAATCATCCTATATAAACGACACTAAGAGGTTTCTCAGAAATCTTATGCTCATTTACAAATTATAAACCTCATTTCTTCCCCAAAAGATCGAAACTTTTCAATTTATCAATAACTTCCAACCATGGCTTCATCCTCCTCAAACACCCAAGCCGGGTATGAAAAATCGATTGCCACTTGATCGTTTCTTCCAAGAAGAACACTACTTAAAACTGCTCGAAATGACGAGGAAACAAAACGATTGGAAGTGGATGCAAAAACCTAAAGTTATCGACCGTTCTAAATCCTCCAATAACAGAAATCTGCTATGAAAGCCTAATCTCCTTCCTCGAAAAGCGCAAAGTATGTTTCGGGATCCCTACTGAAGAAGGTGATGGATGGGAGGAAGACAAGATTGTTGCATCACATCAACGGCACAAAAGTGGTCATTGCGGTAAAGGTAATACATACTCATCTTAAGCTTTCAAATATGGGTCAGGCAAAAGTGACCTTGGTACCACAAAATTTGGATGATTTCTGGACAACAATCGCCAAAACTGCAAATCCAGGATCCAAGAAGGTTAATTGCCTTATATCTGCCTTTAAAGAAACCCTTCAAAGGAGTTCGATGGCCCTAATTGGAAAGAGCATTGAAGGAAAGTTAGGAGCAAATAATGCAATGACAGATGCTAGAATGCGACTAATGGGAATCATCTACAACATTTTAGAGTTCAATTGGGCATCCTACTTCTTCTAGAGAATAAAAGAACAAATCCAGGGAGAAATCACTGTTGCCAACAAGGGATTAGCAGAGAAAAATATGAAGAAGGGGATTTTATGGGTAAAGAAATCCTATGGAATACAACTCCATTATCTTCTGCAATGTTTTAAGGTTCCTGTGACACATGTCCATAAGTTGCATGAATCCAAAATCATGTTCACTTATGTCAAACAGCAAAAGCAAGCAGAAGGAGGGAAGAGAAAGAAAACAACAACACATCCCTCCGGCCAAAGAAAGAAGCAAAGAGTTCAAAGAAACTTGGACAAAGAAATCTTTGGTCGGTTAATTGATGAAGAAGAAGCTGAAGACTCTGAAAGTGAAGCAGAACAACCACAGGAAGAAAGTGGCAGTGAGAATGCTCAACCTCCACATAAGGAGACTGAAAGTGATGCTGGAGATACCGATGAAGAAACTCCAGAAGAACCTGCACAAATGTCTGCAAATGACATTGATGATAGAATTTTAGAATATCTTGAATGGAAGGAAGGGGATTCTAGAACTCAACTTCAAGACTCCGAACGCATGCTTTCTGAGGAAGCCTGGTTCTTTAATTTTCTGGGAATCACAACCCTAGTTGGTGTCCTTAATGAATCTCCACTCTAGGACATGGTTGATGCAAAGAAAGGCAAAGCGCCACGCATTCCCGACCAAAACAAAGGATTTACTCGGAAGACAGTGAAGATGATCAGGACAATACTGATTAGGATGGTGATGATCATGATGACAATGATGATGATGATCCCCACGCTGATGATAGTGATAAACAAGGAGAAGAGGATATCCCTACACCAGATGCACTTGATGACAACACTTTCCTAAGTTCGTTTCTACAATCACATAGTCCAGCAAAGTCAATACCAACCGAGATAACCTCACCAACATCACAAACTATGCCGGCTAACAACACTGAGCAAATTTCACAAACTTCTATGGATACTACTACTCAGTCGATAGTAGTATTAGACACTGGCTCAGCTGCTGCCACTCCAGTGAAGGAAATCCCCAGCATAGAGCAAGGGGGAATAGCAGCTCAGCCTACACCAGCACACACATCCACCAAAATACTTGAAGATTTGGAAGTCTATGCAGACGTTACATAACATCAAGAATGAGGATAGCAAACATAGCGAGAACCAGCTGACATCCGACACAAAATCTCTCAGCTGGTCACTGGCATCTCCAATAAGACTTTTGAAAAGGCAGCAGATCTGCTGGCTGAAGAATTGGAGCAACAAGCCATGTACCTCAGATCCATGACTTCAGCATTCAATGATAAAAGTTACTCCATTGAGCAAAAGTTCCATGCCATTGCAGAATACATTGATGCGCAGAATATTGTTGTCCAACAACAAGGAAATCTGATGAGACAGCTCAACATCAATATTTCCAACAACCTTGCAGGTCTCAGACAACACATTTCCCAAGAAAATGATTCAATGGCATCCGCATTTGGCACCAGATTTTGCAGTGTCACTGAGAAACTGACTGACCATAACAACAGATTCACATCCATTGAGTCAAAATTGGACTCTCTGATTGGTACAACAGAGGCTACAAATAGCATTTTACTCCAGCAAAGGGATGATGCTGCCAAAAAAGGGGAAAGTAAAGACAAGCCTGAAGGTTCACTGATTAGACCCCCAAACTTCACTAAAGAACAGCTGAGGGCAAGGTATAGAGAAATCAGGATCAGAAATGAGGCAGAAGAGCAGCAAAAGAGGGCTAGAGAAGAAAGAGAAAAGGCCCTAAATGAAACCTGCATTGGATTTCCTCATCATTTTCAAAGAAGGGATGATGATAGAGATAGATCAAGTGGACAGTAAAGACCTGGACATCAAAGATCTGGATCTAGCCAACAAAGAAGGTCAGCAAAAGATCACAGATCTAACACTAGCAGAGAGAAAATAAGCTTCTCAACTCACAGAAACAGGCAAGAGTATGAAGCTGAAATCCAAGATCATGTGAGAGAATTTTTCAGAGTCCATGAAGGACTATATCCAAATCAAACACAAGATGAAGCTTGGGTAGACTGGCTAAGCTACCAGGATGAACAGAGGAGAGTTGACATGGCCAAAATATACAATAATATTAAAAGACAACATGCCCCCTCCAGCAAAGTGATGGAACTAGCAGACCAAATTCAGCCATACCATTTTCTGCAAATGGACCAGAAGACTTGCCAATAGAGCAACAAGAAGACTTCAACAATATGGCAAAGTTCTTCAATCCTATGGTAAAAATGAACAAACAAGAACAATGGGGCTTGTACAAAAATCTCAAGTTTGCCGACACACACATTGCATAAGCTAGGGAGAGACTTGAGAAGTACTTTGGAGAACCCAAGGCAAATGAAACTATGCCTGACTTCAAA
This sequence comes from Gentiana macrophylla, assembly GCA_026214975.1. Taxonomy (NCBI): domain Eukaryota; kingdom Viridiplantae; phylum Streptophyta; class Magnoliopsida; order Gentianales; family Gentianaceae; genus Gentiana; species Gentiana macrophylla. The sequence goes on along the minus strand of CM047813.1, from coordinate 73,307,816 downwards.
AGAATCTTTGCCAAGAGAATATTCCAAGGAGTATCTGAATACACTGCTATGGAATACTGGAAGTGGAAATTTCCTGAGATTGATTGGAAAGATATGGAAGAAGTCCAAACCACTAAGTTCAAAAGGTACAAGGCTGATTTGAGCAAAAGTAGTTGTAACACTTGAATAAATTTTGAACTTGCTGCCCTTAAATGGATGAATAAAATTGTTGAGTTTTATTCTTTAATTATTATGAAAAATTTGGCTTACTTATGTTCAAGGCTTATGAGGGTTTTGGCATCATCAAAAAGGGGGAAATTGTTAGGAACATTTTATTATGTTTTGATGATGGTCATACTAGCTGTTATAGCAAGCCTGAAATAAGTTAGAATTCTCTGTATAAGTCCTTGCTTAGAGTCTGACATGTTGTATAAGTTGAGTCAGACAAGTATTGTACTAGTTGGTAGGACGGCAAAGCAAAAATAGATTTTCGGCAGAGTAAAGCCACCAAGTACCAAAGAGGAGAGCAAGAAGCCATTATGGTCTGACTTATAACCAAGGAAGTCTGTGATGACCTTGGATATGTCTAAATTATGTTTTGAGTGATGAAACTTAATGTTTAAATATACACTGCCCTCACTCCAATCAAGGATCAGTGAAATACAAGGATTCTCCTTTGAACTGAAAGAATGAAGGAACAGTAAATCGGCAGAGTAAACTGACTTTAGGCTGAGAGAAGACAAAACAATGAAGGAAGATCTAAACGGAAAAGTCAGATGGATCACTTGACCGTTCTCTAAGTAAACCTTACCAAATCAGATTTTGAGATATGATGAAGATACAGAAGATCAAGCATTAAATGCACAATCAATAAAAGATCAATCGAGGACGGATTTTCTGATAAACGTTTGAAGAAAAATCCGATCACTGAAATCAAGGAGAATATAATTAAGGGGGAATCAAGAATAAAATCAATGATTATTCCCCTCATCAATATAGCCAACGGACGGAAATTCAAATCAAGGATAATCAAGGCTATAAATAGAATGCATTTACAGAAAAACAAAAAAGCAGAAAAATAACGATAAATCTGGAGCGTAAATGTCACAAAGTAAAAAAAAAGCCTTCTATCTGTGCAAAAAGGAAACATCTAGTGATCAACTCAAAACGGAGAATTACAATTCAAACATAAAGCATTGAGATTGATCAACAAGTTTGTGAATCCAATTCACATCAATCAAGCAACTGAATTAGAGCCATATGAGAAGGAGTTGTGTGTGATAGCTGCTGAAGGATTTGATCTCAATGAGCAGTGAAAAAGACTGAATCACTGAATCTGTTGCAGTCAAGGAGTGATAGTCTTGTAGATTATGAAGCTTGGGAAGTAAAGGACAATCGTACTATTGTATCTGTGAAAACAATAGTGAATTCCTCCAATCATCACAGGAGAAGAGTGGATTAAGGGATTACACCACCCTGAACCACTATAAGCCTTGTGTCAATTTACTTTCTGCAATTTACCTTACTGCATTTATTTAATTGCATATATTATATCATATACTTGTGATTGCTTAAACTACTTTGAAGTAACATAGTAAGAAGGGACTTATCCGTTGCCCAAAAAATTCTAAGAAAAAGAAAAGTTTTTGAAACTCCACTATAGTCATTCACCCCCCTCTGACTATAGTTTTACCCTTCTCTGGGACCAACAATTGGTATCGGAGCAGTGTTTCTAGTATCGAACTGCTCGGATCTAATTTCTGGTAACAAGGAGATCACATATTTTCAAAGTAGTTTTCAAATCTGTGCTTTCTACTTATATACATAAATATCTCCAATCTGTACTTATGGATTCCTCAAACTTCATGTCAAAAGTACATGTTTTCAATGTTAATAATTTTGATGAATATAATATAAGAATGTTATCTCATCTTGCAGCAACTCATGAGGAGATGCTGGATGTAATTAATGATGGCCCAATCATGATCATGACTATGGTAGCCATAGGAGCAGATCAAGGAAAAGAAGTGGACAAACCAAGAAGGATTGGACCAAGGATGACAGGAGAAGAGAAAATCTAGATTTCGTTGCAAAAGATATGATTTTGAAGACCCTAGACAGCAACATGTTCATGAGAATCAAAGATTGCAAAACAGCAAAGGAGATGTGGGACAAGCTGGCACTGATAAATGAAGGATCTGAAGCAAGTTAAAGAAAACAAATTATCTCATGGCAAAAGAAATTTGAAAACTTCAAAATGAAGGTTGTTGAATCTCTTGATCAAATGGACAAATGATTCTCAAGCATCATCAATTGATCATGCAACACTTGGACACACATATATCCTTAGAAAGAAGTGTGTTTGAAGATCTTTAGAGGCTTACCTAAAAGATGGAAGATCATAACCTCAGTAATCAGAGGAACAACAAATCTTGCAAACACTGACACCCTAACTCTGATGTTTCAACTAAAAGCTCATGAATTCGAATTGAACGGTGAAGATGGAGCTCCGGCAGAGACACAAAGAGCCAGTGAACTGATAGCACCACAACAAAGTAACTTTGCTGATTGCATCAACAAAGAGACACTAGAACTCAAAGAACATGTATCTTTATTAGTTAAACGTTTTGACAGGTTTAGCAAAAAGAAGCCATTCAAAGGAAACTCATCATCAAACAAGAGGTCAAGCTCAAACAAAGATATGAATAAAATAGATGATGAATACAGATGCTTCAATTGCAACAAGAAAGGTCACTTCAAGGCTGAGTGCCCTGAAGAAAATAATAAAGATGAGGAAAAGAAGAAGTACAAAGCATCTGAAAAGTGGAAAAGTAAGAAAGCACTCAAGGCTGAATCCAGCAGTGAAAAGAATGAAGAATCATCTGACAATGACTCAGATAATAGTGATGAAGAAGACAGCTCAGACAATGAAAAAGCATGTCTATGTCTCATGACCAAAGAATTAGATGAAGATGAAGGTGAAAACTCAGACATTAAGAAAGCAAGTCTATGTCTAATGGCCAAAGAATCTGATGAAACTGAGGTAACATCTAGCTCTTACTCTTCATCAAATGCATCCACATCTAACACTGCACAATCTTTTATTCTCCCTTTGGATCCAGCAGCCCTAGTCCAAAATCTTATGACTAAATTTGATGAAATTGAGATGAATCATGAAATCATGAAACCCTGTCGGATCCGGTCCAACCCGATTGGGTTTAGGACACTATTCCAACATTTAGTTTGTGGCAGATCAAGATGCGTGCTTTGTTGAAGCAGCAGGGATTATGGGGTCCCTTGTCTAAATCAACAGAAGGAAGTGCTACTGAGAGAGCCAGTCTGGGGGAGAAAGCATATTCAACAGTTATGTTTGCTTCTCAGATGATATTATCGCAGATGTTGCTGAGGAGGACACTGCTGAGAAGTTGTGGGCCAAACTTGAGAGTCTATATATGACTAAGTCATTAACCAACAAGTTGTTGTTGAAACAACGTCTGTTTAGTTTAAGGATGCATGAGGGTACTCAGCTGAGGGATCATCTAGACCAGCTGAACACAATATTGCTTTATTTAAGGAATATTAATGTGAAGATTGAAGATGAGGATGCTGCATTGATTCTACTTGTGTCATTGCCAGCATCATATGAGAAATTTATGCAGTCCCCTATTGTTGGGAAGGACTCAGTATCATTGGAGGATGTAAGGTCATCACTCCATGCTCGAGAGTTACGCCATAAGGCATCTGGATCTGGGACAGATAGTCAGTCTGCTGGGTTGGTGGCCAGTGGAGTCAGTAGGGGGCCATGCAATTCTGGAAAGAAGAAATTCAAGAATAATTCCAAGGGTCCTAAAGCTAAGGATATCTGTAATTACTGCAAGGAGCACGGACATTGGAAAAATGAATGTCCAAAGAGGAAGAAGCAGCATGGTACAGTTGCTTTGGCAGAACATGACACCAACTCTGAAAAAGATCTGGCCTTAGCAGTTTCAGAGTCAGTAAGGCACAGAGATGTGTGGATTCTAGACACTGGGGCATCTTATCATGTGTGTCCAAACAGGGAGTGGTTTTCAACTTATCAGCAAGTTGATGGAGGTCATATTGCTTTGGCCAACAACAAGGTTTGCAAAATAGTTGGGATTGGATCAATCCAACTTTGGACATGTTGGTCCCAGAGAAGGTGAAACTATAGTCGAGGGGGGGAATGACTATAGTGGAGTTTCAAAAACTTTTCTTTTGTTTAAAAGCTTTTGGGCAGCGGATAAGTCCCTTCTTACTATGTTGTTTTCAAATCGTTTAGACAATCACGGATATAAGTTATGATCTAGGCAATTTAAATAAATGCTATAAAGTAAATTGCGAAAGTAAATTGACACAAGGCTTATAGTGGTTCAGGTGGTGTAATCCCTTAATCCACTCTTCTCCTGTGATGATCGGAGGAATTCACTATTGTTTTCACAGATACAATAGTATGATTGTCCTTGGCTTCCCAAGCTTCACAATCTACAAGACTATCACTCCTTGATCGCAATGACCTTCAAATTCGACTCTTTTTGTCTGCTCCTTGAGATCAAAATCCTTCAACAAATATCACAGATTCAACTCCTTCTCAGATTGCCTCTGATTCAGTTGCTTCAGTTTGATGTGAATGTGATTCACACACTTGCTTGATCAATCTCAGTGCTGAATATGACTTTGTAGCTCTGATATCTGAGTTAATCACTTGATGTATCCTTGTAAGTTCAGAGAGAAGGCTTTTCAAATTGGCAGAGTTTCTGCTTGATTATTCGTTTCAGATCCTTGTTTTTCTTTTTCTGTCAATGCCTTCTATTTATAGCCTTGAATAACCATGATTTGAAATTCCGTCCGTTGGCTATATTAATGAGGGAATAATCCTTGATTTTATTCTTGATTCCCCCTTAATTTCATTCTCCTTGATTTGAGTGATCGGATTCTTTCTTCAAACGTATAGCAGAAAATCCGTCCTTGATTGATCCTCTATTGATTGTGCATTTAATGCATGATCTTCTGAATCTTCAACGTATATCAAATCTGATCTGGTAAGTGTTACTTCGCCATTTTTAGAACGGTCGAGTGATCCTTCTGACTTAGCTGATTTTGATCTTCCTTCACCGTTTTGTCTTCACTCAGCCGAAAGTAAGTTAACTTTGCCGATTCATTGTTTTCTTCTTTGCTTCAGTTTAAGGAGAATCTTTGTACTTCATTGATCCTTGATTGGGGTGAGATCAGTGTACACCATATTTGAATATTAAGTTTCATCACTTAAAGTGTAACTTGGACTTATCCAAGGTCATCACAGACTTCCTTGGTTATAAGTCAGACCATTAATGTCTTCATTGCTTCTCTAGTGGTGCTTGGCTGGCTTCACTCTGCCGAATATCTGTTCTTACTTTGCCGTCCTACCAACTAGTACAATACTTGTCTGACTCAACTTATACAACATGTAAGACTCTAAGTAAAGACTTATACAGAGAATTCTAACTTATTTCAGGCTTGCTATAACAGCTAGTATGGCCATCATCAAAACATAATAGAATGTTCCTAACAATTTCCCCCTTTTTGATGATGCCAAAACCCTCATAAGCCTGAACATAAGTGATCCAAATTTTTCATAAATAACAACAGAAAAAAAACTCAAGAATTTTATTCATCCATCACAGGGCAATAAGATATTGCATCTTTTTATTTAAAGACAAAGGCGAATAGAAGTAATCTAGAAATAATTCAAATTGAGTGTAAGGTCTACTTCTTCACATCTTCAAACCTGATGCCTTTGCCTTTGCTGCCCTTGCCCTTTTCTCTGCTGGGCTTGCCTTCTTTTCACTTTGGAGCTTTCGGGCTTAGAACTTCCTTCCCTTTTGGCAAAGACTAAAAAAGGCTTCAAGATTTGTTGGTCTTTGTCAGATCGAATCGTGAGAGGACCATACCTTCTTTCCAGTATCTTGTTGTTGGCCTCACCAACTTTGATTAGAAGGTCCAATTGCTTGCCAGACTGCTCCATTATCTCATCCAGATGCTGAATTTGTTGAGTGTGAGCATTGAGAGTTTCCACCAAAGGCTTAAGATTCTTGTCAATTGTCTCAGCATGGAATTCAAGATTAGTTTGGACATGGTAAGGGATGAGTTGTTGTAGATTGCAAAGCAGGTTTCCTTGCCTCTCCATGACCTCATCTTGGATCTTGATATGATTTATAAGGGCCTCAATCTTGTGGTTGACGGAGGTTTCTTCACTCCTTAAGGCATTCTTCGAGTTTTGCTCACGTAATATTGCCTTTCCATGTCCACAATGAGGGGTTGAATGTCCAGATTGAAAACTCTCTCTGGATCAATTTCCTCTGGTGCCACATAGACATCCTCATCATCTCCATCATTCTCAGCATTTCTATCTTGCTATGTCTTATTCTCCAGGTCAACTTCTCTTTCTTCCTTTTCCTCCTCTTCCTTTTCATCTTGTGCATCTTCTTCTCCTTCTTCTATCTGTTCGTGTTCTTCCTCATTAGACATAGAGTCATTTAGAGGTTGCTGTTGAGTGTGGACTGCTTCATCTGCTACCATTCCCCCTTGTGCAATTGTGAGGGAGTTGACAATTTCGGCTGAGTGAGCTTTATTAGCTGGCTCACTGAGCTGTTTGTCAACTTTACCAATGCTTTTGAAAAGCACTTCTTGAAGAGTCAGTTCATCATCAGAAATCCCCAAATCTTCTTGATTTGCTTCAAGATTTCCACCTTCTGAGCGTTCATCCTCTGACTCATCTTCTTCCTCAGCTATCTCCTCCTCTTCAGATGAAGTGATTCTATATCCTTCCTCACCTTCCTCTAGATAGGTGATTTCCTCTTGTTGCTTTTCTTCTTCTGTTGCTGTGTCGTCACTTATTGTCACAGGTTCATTCAAGTTGCTAGTTCTAGGCAGAGAGATGCTTTCATGTGCTGTCTGGGATCTGGTTCTTCGTCCCACTCCTGATCTACTGCCTTCAGGTTGTTTTATTTTGCTCCCAGCAATGGTTTGGGCTTCATGGAAGCCTTGATGTAAGTAAACATGGTCTTTGACTTGTGTGGAGACTGTAAATTTGTGGGTTGTACTTTCAATTCGTTGAATAGGTGTTGAAGAGGGAACCCATATGATTTCCTCTCCCAGAAATCGCCCTTTTTCTGTAAACCCTTGCTTGGTGCCGTTATTGATAAATCAATTTCCTTTTGATTTGATCCTTCAGTCGATTGAAAAAAAATGTTGCCCAGTCGAATTTGGTGCCTTCGTAGATGATGGCCATCAGTCTGATCCGAACCTCAGTCAGGTTTTCCATAGACCCTTTTTTGCCTTCGATATTCTTGGTGATGACTGGTGCAAATTCAGCAAACGGAAGTTTGAGCATTGATCTTGGCAGATTGTATGTTTTTCTGTTTCTTTTGGGGTTCTTGGCTATTTCAGCCTAGATTTTCTAGACGTCAATCGTCACAAACTTGACATTAGCCGGACCTATGATGGGAAGTTGCAGGAATCTGTTGAGTGTACCATGCGTGATGACTATTTCCCTTCCAAAGATAGAGCTTTTTATGCAATCAACTTCAGTCTTCTTTGTGCTGGGCACAAACTTGGCATTCTTCCAAAATGCTATTAGATTTTCATAGCAGATTCCAGTGATTGGGGGGTTTAGGAAGGTCATCAGCTCCAAATTTGAACAGAAGTCAACCAAGCGTTGAGCTTTTGCATCATTATCACAAAACGCGAGATAGTGTTCTGGTTTGAAAAATGAACCAGTGATGATTGATTTTTCGTAGTACTTTTCAGTGGGAGAGATTGTGGAAGATGAAGCCATTGATATTTAATTGATGTATAGAGAGGAGTTCTTCAAGTTTTCAGTGAAAAAGAAAAATAGGGTTTGTAATTTGCAAGAAGGTGTAAAGATTTCTGAAAATCTCTAGGTATCGTTTATATAGGGTGATTTTGAGTAGTGTGAACGTGGTTTGAATGTGGAAGGAATTTATGACATAATGGCGTGATTTTGTGTATGTTAATCGCGATATTCGAGCGTAATGGGGGGAGTGGTTTGAGGTAAGTAATGATAGAGCCCGGGAATCGATGCGTTCATAATTTAAAAAGAATATGGTTACCTCCATGATCATAGGTTGATCTCCACGTGTGTAATCTTCCACAAAATAATCCTCCATAATTTCTTTATTCTCCATGTGTAGTAAAAATTGATTTTGTTCACACTTTAATTTGTCCAAGTCTTTAATTCGGTGAAGTGCCTTGGCTGGTCACTTAGCCGATGTAGAGAATTCTTTTCTGAGCTGCTCCATTTAACCATTCCTAACAATCAGTTAAGTTAACTTCGCTGGATACTAGTGCCTTACCTGCTACATCTCCTGTAATGGCAAAGGTTGAACCAGATTGATGAAGTCACTTAGCCGATCACTCGAGCTTAGCCGTTCTTTGGTACTTAGTCAATTTCAATCATTCCTAACTCGATTCTCAACATGCTAAATCTTTCATAATTGAGTGGTTTAGTGAAGATGTCGACCAATTGATCTTCGGTGGGGTATGTATTGTAGGATGACATCTCCTTTTCAACATGATCTCTCGATAAAATGATGTCTCACATCAATGTGCTTTGTTCTTGAATGCAACACTGGATTTTCAGTAATGGATATTGCACTTGTATTATCACACATGATTGGAATTGTTTTCTCTTCCACTCCATAATCCCTTAGCCGTTGTCTGATCCAAAGTACTTGTGCACAACAACTACCTGCTGCTATATATTCTGCTTCAGCTGTTGATGTAGATATAGAGTTTTGCTTTTTACTGAACCAAGAGACTAGTCTGGTGCCTAGCATTTGACATGTTCCAGAGTGCTTTTTCTATCTATTTTGCATCCAAAGATAGTCGAGTCCGAATATGATATCAATTTGAATCCTCCATCTTTTGGATACCAAATACCTACATTGATAGTGTTTTTCGTGTATTTGATTATTCTTTTGGCAATTAGAAGATGTGATTCCTTTGGTTGAGCTTGAAATCTTGCACATACTCCTACTGCAAATGCTATATCAGGTCTACTTGTAGTTAAGTATAGTAAAGATCCAATGATTCCTCTATACATTTTCTGATCAACATCATTTCTGTTTCATCTTTTCCAAGAATGATTTATTGCACACATTGGTGTGTCTCATTGTGCCACTTGTATCCATCCCATACTTGTGTATTAAATCCCTTGTGTACTTGGCTTGACTACAGTTTGCGTTGCTAGAGATTGGGGTTGAGTTTCTGCTTACAAAACTGTAGTTTCATCAGCTTCTTTTCTTGATTCACCATCTTCATCATCATCTTTATTCTTTGAAGTATCTTTGGATGATGTGGCTGATTCTCTTCTTTTTGCTAGTTCAGTGAATCTTTTGAAACAATTGGCAATAAATTCTGAAATAGGAAACAGAGCATATAGATCTCTAACTTCCAATTTCTCCAAGAGTAGTTTCTCTTCAGTCTGTAGACTGACATCTCGAGAATCTTCTGGTTGAAGCTTCATCTTCAATATCTTGATGATTCTATCAGCTTCAAAAACTTGTGCTGATTGCTGAACTGATTGTTCCCCCTCAGTTGGTGCTTTCTCTCTTGAGATTTCTGGGTACAAGCATCTTACAACTGATCTTACTTCTGCTGATTCAGCTTTTCGCTTAGTCCCTTTGTGTACAACTTCCGGCTGAGACACAATTTGCTGACCTGCTTCAGGTTGTGAAGTTGTTCCTGCGATTTCTGAATGCAATGAGCTTTGCCTTGTTTGCTTCCCTTCCTTGATTCTTTCTAAGTAAAACTGAATGATTCCACTCAGTGTCTTCTTGATCGGAATCACAAGCGTGCTTACTTGACCTTCGGTTTGAGCCTCTTTTACACTTGTCTAATTCAATAAATGTTGTCTCTTGAATCGATTGATAACATAACCTGCCCAATTGAATTCTATTCCATCCCAGATTATATTCAAGAGATAAATATTTTCTTCTGACAGTATACTGATGCCTTTTGATTTACCAATGACATGTTTACTGAGCCATCTGCTAAGGTGTCCAAATTCTGGCTTGATTTTGTCTACATGAATACCAGGTTCGATTGGTTCCGAAGAAAAAGTAAGTTGCTCAAGAAAAGCTTCTCTTTTCAATGGTAGAGTAGTCCAATATGTTGTTGTCACAGTTGAATTTGTGAAGCCAAAGAGTGTCCTTATGACGCTTTCATTGAGAACAATGCAATCTCCACGAACTTTGGTCATCAGAGAGTCTCGTACCAAACGCATATTTTGCCAAAATTGCAAAATTCCTTCCACATCACGTTCTTCTTTGAACTTAACTTCCATGAGGTTTCTCAAGCCTAGTTGTTTCTCGATTTTATCATATATCCAGCTTGCTAACAGAGTGTTTTGACACATAGCTTCATACATTTCGAATGTCAGTACATCTAACTCTGTTATTAATCTTTCTTGTTTTGATTTTTCTGAAGTGGTCATGTTTGGGTGTGAACACAAAAGTTGATTTTTGAGAAGAAAGAGATTTTGAAGAGTCTGTTTTATTTTCTGGAAAGGGATGAGGTTTTTTTTTTAAAATAAAGTGAACGGAAGTTGAATAAATAGGTAGGAAATTCTGGCGGTTGAGTAGTACAACTTTTCAAATTCCATGATGGTTTTGGGTAACCGATACATGTACTGTTCTGACAATCGTGGGGTGTACACGTGAAATTCTGACAAAAAGAACTATGGTAATTTAATGTGATATAACCGTTGTCGCTTTTATCTTGTCAACCTTTGACTTGAGTTGACTGGAATAAAAACTGAGATTGAAGATGTAACTTTCGATTTGAAAAATTATTCGATTTCGATTTGGTTGATTAGTTTGAAATTCTTGATGTCAATGACTAGTCTGTTAATTGAGTGCACCCATCATAACAAAGATTAATCCCTTTGACGAATTACTGGCTTAACTGATTTCAACTGACTTTGATTATTCCTAATTCAGTTCTCAGTTTGGCAAATCTTTCTTTGTCCAATGGCTTTGTAAAGATATCTGCCAACTGATCTTCAGTAGGTACATAAAGAACTGTGACATCCTTTTTCTCTGCATGATCTCTTATGAAGTGATGACGCACATCAATGTGCTTTGTTCTTGAGTGTAAAACTAAATTATCAGTGATTGCAATTGCACTTGTGTTATCACACATTATGGGAATCATTCCTTCTTCTATCCCATAATCTCTTAATTGATGTCTGATCCATAAAACTTGAGCACAACAACTTCCAATGCTATGTATTCGACTTTCAATTTGTAGAAGTTGGGATTGAGTTTTGCTTCTTGCTAAACCATGACACAAGTCTATTTCCTAGTAACTGACATGTGCCTGATGTGCTTTTTCTGTCCACTTTACATCCAGCATAATCTGAGTCTGAATAAGAAATCAGCTTGAATTCTCCTTCTTTTGAATACCAAATTCCAACTCCATCTGTGTCTTTCAGATATTTCAAAGTTCTTTTCACAACTGTGAGATGACTTTCCTTTGGTTTTGACCGAAATCTTGCACATACACCAACAGTAAATGATATATCTGGCCTACTTGATGTGAGATAGAGTAAGCTTCCAATCACCCTTCTGTAGAGTGTTTGATCAACATCTTTGCCTTCTTTGTCTTCATCTAATCTGATGTTGGTCCCCATTGGTGTAGAAATTCCAGATAGATTTTTCCATACCAAACTTTTTGATAAGTTCTCTTGTATACTTTGTTTGGTGAATGAAAATTCCATCATTTAACTGTTTAACTTGTAAACCGATGAAGTAATTTAATTCTCCCATCATACTCATTTGGAATTTGCTTTTCATCAAACTTGCAAATTTCTCACATAATTGTTCATCTTCTGATCCAAAGATGATGTCATCAACATAAATTTGAACAAGTAGAGTATTTTCACTATTCTTCATTCTGAATAATGTTTTGTCGATAGTTCCTTTGATAAATCCATTATCCACCAGAAACTGAGATAGAGTTTCATACCAAGCTCTTGGTGCTTGTTTAAGTCCATATAGAGCTTTCCTTAGTCTGAAAATTTTTTCAGCTTGATCTTTAATTTCAAATCTAGGTGGTTGTTGAACATATACTTCTTCTTTCAAGAATTCCATTCAGAAATGCGCTTTTAACATCCATCTGGTAAACTTTGAACTTCTTGTGAGCTGCAAAGGCAAGAAATAGTCTGATTGCTTCTAATCTTGCAACTGGTGCATAGGTTTCATCAAAGTCTATGCCTTCTGCTTGAGAGTATCCTTTAGCTACAAGTCTAGCTTTATTTCTGATGATATTCCCATCTTCATCAAGTTTGTTTCTGAAAACCCATTTGGTTCCAATGATATTGACATGAACTGGTCTATCTACCAATTCCCATACTTGATTTCTCTCGAATTCATTGAGTTCTTCTTGCATAGCTAATATCCAGTCTGGATCTTTCAAAGCTTCTTCAATTTCTTTAGGTTTAGATTGTGATAGAAAACACGCAATCATTGCATCTAGCTGATGTCTTGTTCGAACGCCAGTTTGAGTATCACTGATTACTTGTTCTTCAGGGTGATCTCTCATCCATTGATACGTGGGTGTTTGCATCAAGGGATCTTTATCTTGTTCGACTGGTTCTTCAAGAACTGGATCTTCAAGAACTGGTTCTTGAGTTTCTTCATTTGGATCAGGAATATGTAGTTCAGGAGTGGTTTGATGAGTAGTTGGAAACTGAGACTGATCTAGATCTGAACATTCTGAAATTTGTAGTCTTCCAATGTCAACTGAGACTGGTTCTGGCATGACTGGTAACTGAGACTGAGAAACTGGTTCTTGTCGGTCTTCAGTTGTTTCACCTGGGAAGTTTGGTTCATCAAATACTACATGTATTGATTCTTCATGCTTGAGTGTTCTTTTGTTTAGTACTCTAAAAGCTTTGATGACACTTGAATATCCTAGAAAAATTCCTTCATCAGCTTTGGGCTGAAAAACATGAAGTTGATCTTTTCCATTGTTGTGTATGAAACATTTGCTTCCCGAAGCATGAAAGTATGAGACATTTAGTTTTCTTCCATTCCAAATTTCATAAGGAGTCTTCTCATGTCTTTTGTTCATGAGAGCTCTGTTTTGTGTATAACAAGCTGTGTTAAAATGACTTACGCCCAATATCTTTCGTAGTTTTGCTTCACGGATCATAGTCCTTCCAAATTCTTTTTGAGTGTTCTGCTTTCTTCTTTCAAATACACAATTCATTTGAGGTGTTCTGTGGCAGCCAGGTTGGAGTAAGACACCATTCTCTTCACAAGATTCAATAATTACGCTGTTGAGGAATTCGGTTCCCTTATCTGATCTTATTTTCACAATCGATACTCCTTTACTCGATTCAAGTCTCTTGAGTAATTCAAGAAGTCTTTGCTTGGTTTCACTTTTCTTGGTTAAGAAAATCACCCAAGTGTATCTTGAAAAATCATCTACTACCACCAATGTATACTTCTTTCCACTGATACTAATTGGTGTAATAGGTCCAAATAAATCCATGTGTAGCAACTCCAGATGTCTGGTTGTTGAATGCTGAGATTTGGTCTTGAAACTTGCTTTTGTTTGCTTTCCTTGTTGACATGCATCACATAAGCTGTCCTTCTTATATGATATTTCTGGTAGTCCAATGACTAATTGTTTCTTAACAAGTGTGTTGATGTCATCAAAGTTAAGATGACTCGGTTTCTTGTGCCATAGCCAACTGATTTCTGATTTGGTATGCACAAGCAAACAAGTTTCAGCAACGGCTGTTGTCCAGTCTACTACATACATATTTTCTTTTCTTCTTCCGGCTAGGACAACTTGATAAGCTGATTCGATGACGACAATGCAGAATTCTTTGTTGAAAGTAACTTTGTATCCCATATCACGAAATTGATCAAAATTTGAGTAGATTGTAGTGTAAGCCTTCTACATAAGATACATTCTTGATTGTAAGACCACTTCTGATTAAGGTGTATCCAGGTTTGTCTTTACTTCCAAAATTAACCTTTGGTCCATCTTTTGCAATAAAATTACTGAGACAGTCTTTACTCTTTGTCATGTGCCTAGAGCAACCACTGTCAAAGTACCATATATCCTACAATAAAAATTAAACATTTTTAGGTACCCAACTCAGTTTGGGTCCATAGGGGTCAGTTGTCAGTACAACTCTGGGGATATATCCTTTAGATATTCTTCGGATATTTTTGCACTTGTTTTCATATAGGTAAGCCACATTCCTATAGTGTCTATGCTTGGATTGTGTCTTATTTATATGATCTCTCAGATCTTTTGGCTGAAATTTATTTCCATCATGATTTCTATTAAAACTTGAGTAATAACCATCATTCCTTTTGTACTGAGGTCCTGACCGACCTTGGTGCTCAAGCTTTTTTGCCGCCGAGCTCTCTCACGATTTTATCTTGAAACTTGTGATAAGTTTTCTGTCTGGAATGATTGTCATTGTTAGTTTTATTATTGGATGCAGTAAAATTCCAATCATCATCAGTGGGATATAATCTTCCTTTCCCCCCTAAATGTGTGAATCTTTGAATGATTGACATTCTTGGATTTACTTTGATTGTAATTTTTCTGGTTCTTGACTTGATTGATTTTTGTGGACCTGGTAGTTGATTTCCCAGTTCGGTTTTCTTGAGATACAGCTGATTTACCATTTGGTTTACCCTTGTTGGTAAATCCAGTTGTTTTCTTAGAAAACTGATTTGTCCTATGTGATACTGGCTTTACTGGTTCAACAATTTTCTAAGTTTGAGGAAGTTGTTCAGCTACAAACTTGATACCAGTTTTGGTACTTGGTTCAGTAGCTTTGCTAGTTCCATTCTTAGAAGATTGTTGTGTATCAAATCCTAAACCTGTTTTGTCTCTATACGGTTTTCCTGATTTGAATCCGGTAACCGAACTTGATTGAGCAAGTGATTCGATTCTTGTCACTGCCGTCTGATGGTGATCTTTGAATCTTTTCTTTATCGATTCTAGTCGGTTTCAACATTTTTAATTCAGACTTCAATCTTTCAACTTCAAGAATTAGATTTTCTTTCTCATCTTTAATTGATTCATAACCAGCTTGAATAGTTACTAGCCGACTCATCAATTCGTCAAGAGTTTCTTCTAATTCTGGATTTTTTGGATTGGAGTCGTGAATGAAGAACATGCATTTTGCATGGAAATTTGAGCTGAGGAATATTTAGAGTTAGATTCACATACCTCATTTGGATCTTCCATGTGTGCCATTAAAGTTGTGTCATCTGATAGTCTTTCAGTACCAGCTTCATAATCTGATTCATCTCCAGCAAGGAGTGCTCTTCTACCAACTCTTCTTGATCAGTTCTGGACATTCAGCCTTATAATGTCCTGGCTTTTGCAGTTGAAACAGAGATATTCATCATCTTTTCTTTTCTCAGGAGTCCTCTTGATGAACTTCTGAGTGACTGGGTGTCCACTCTTCATTCTTCAAATTTTGTTCATCATTAGAGCCATTTGTTCTTCCATTTCATCCAATTCATGAAGATTGCTTGAAGAGTTTTCTTGAATGTCATTTGATGCTGCTGCGAGTGTTGTGGTCTTTGGTTCCTCCAAAGATTTGATTATTGCAGCTGTACTTGTAAAATCTTCACTGAATTCATAAGCTTTCAGATCTGAGAAGATTTTGAAAGAATCCTCTATGTTTGAGTCTTCTAGATTCTTCCATAGCAGTGACCTTCATTTTCCAGCACATTGACAATGCCTTCAAGATTCTTGTGTTGATAACTTTCTTTGAGTACTCAATCTTGAGTAGATCTAATTCATCCATGATAGCACTGAATCTTGTTTCCATTTGATCAATGGTTTCTCCGGATTTCATCTTGAAATTCTCAAACTTTTGTTTTGCAACAGAAATTTTATTTTCCTTGATTGAATATGTTCCTTCACAAACAAGTTGTAGTTTGTCCCATATTTCCTTGGCAGTTGTGCATTCTTTCACCTTTAAGTACATGTTGCTGTCAAGAGTTCTGAGGATAAAGTCCATAGCAACATTGTTGAGATTGTTTCGCTTGCGATCATCACTAGTCCATTCGGATTTGGGTTTTGCAACGCGAACTTGCTCTCCGCCAATAGTTTCCATGTGAGTGATCTGAATTGGTCCATCAGTGAGTACATCCATCATTTCATCATGAGTAGCTGCTAGAAAGGCCTGCATACGACGTTTATATTCGTCAAATCTGTCTATGTTGCACATCAGCATCTGTCTTGCATATTGATTGTTATCCATAGTGAGTGAGTGAAGATTTATTGTTTAACAACTGGAAACTGAGCTTTTAAATGAGAACAACTAGAGGAGATATAGAGCAAATGGTAACTTGTCAAAGAGATACTGTTTCGATACTAATTGTAGTTATCAGAAATAACTGATGATCAGTTACTTCAAGCAGACAAACTGATACTTGAATTCAGTTCTGGATCTCTACAACTTAGAAACACTGCTTCGATACCAATTGTTGGTCCCTTGGAAAGGCTAACACAAGTTTAGAGGGGGGGTGAATAAACTTGTCCCAAAAACCTGCAGTTAAAACAAATTAAGGTTCAGTTAAACTTGTGTGGAGTTAAGCTAACTAAGCTGAGTTTAAGTCAAACTGACTTAAGCTTAAAACTGAGTCAACCGGCAGCGGATAAAGGTCTAGCCTTCTTCTTGATCTTGTTATTCACTGTAAAAACTGAGTGAAGTAAACTTAATTCTAATGAATGTCAGTTTGTGAAGAGTGAAGTGTATAACAATCAATTATCAAAATGCTGTAAATAAATAAGTAAGTGCATAAAGTAAATAAGGCAAGTATTATAGAGGTTCCAGGTGGTGTAATCCTGTACGTCCTCTCTTCCCCTGTGGTGCGAGGAAAATTCCACTAGAACTTCTTGAGGTGAATTGTTACAAAAAGTCCTAAACAATAGTCCTTGGCGAATCCCTAGCGTCACTATCTAAACAGTTGTAGAACAAGTAGAATTGCTGCTCTTCAATTGCTTGAACACTGGTCCTTAGAGGGTTGAACTGTCTCTTCACCAGCTACCACCACAAACACAGTCTACCCGACTGCTTGTCACAACTGTCCTTGGTGAAACCTTCTTTGTTTGCTTCACAGTCTAAAACCTTTGATTTAAATCAAAGTTGGGCTGATAATCAATAAATTGATTCTTGTTTGTGGTTCTTCAAAGTGTCTGATTCTTGATAAAATCTGTGTAGCTTGAACACTTGAAAAATTTCTAGATATGATCTTGTTATAGCACAAAGATGATAGCAATTCGAATGATTTATGCACTCGTTAATTCTTGTTAAATCTCTGTATTCTTGTATATCTAATCCTTGGTGCAAAGTCCTCTATTTATAGTGTGAGGTCCAACGTTCATCTGGTTTCGATTCGAATTGTATCAACGTTTCTCTTGTAACGGCTATATTTTCTGACCGTTCTGCTGTGTCAGTATTTCATCCAATAAAATCGCTTTTTATAACGTTCGATCGCATGACGATCGGTTGTTGGATGACCGACATATGAAATCGAGTTTTCTTATCGGTTTCATATCGAGAATGTTACTTGTCGGTTTTTGGTGACTTGGAGCATTAATCGAGATTTTACTCTTTTTCAAATATCGATTACTCGGGCTTTCATCCGATTATAATTGACTTAATCGAGAGTACACCATGACTCATTATCATCTAAGAACTCATTGTCCTTATGATTCTTAGGTCTTCATACAAAGATCTATAAAGTCGATTCAGTCACCACAATCTTGCTCGAAATCCAACTTTACAGATCTCGACTTAGTCTTCATAACGAGTTTGAACCTCGCTTCTTCAATCTTCATCAGAATCGAGTCTGTGACCCTCAGTTCTTCTATATTCTATATAAGTCAACTGAGTCTGTGTCCCTCAGCGAACTTATATTCTTTAGTTTGATACGGGTGTATTCTGAGTCAGTTTATCTATCTTAGTGATTTCCAGTTTTCTAGATGACTTCCAGTTTTTCAGTTTTACGACACACTAACTGTTACAGTGCTTGTCTGATGTAACTTATACAAATATCAGACTCTAGTAAAACCTATACATTCAGTTCTAGACATCTTTTAGCTTTTCACTATAACAGCTGGCTTTAGCACTTCATCAATGGGGTTAAGATAATACTTTGAATAAATATGATGAATTATCATCAAAACATAAATTTTATTTCCAACATAGTGGGTGCTTCAAAAATAGATATTCTGTTCGTGGTGCCTTTAACGAGAGAGTTGTTGATGGCACAACATTGAATATTCTTTGAGGGCATCACACTGACATTTGACTTCTAAAAATCCAAATATAAACTCAATATTCGACCGTTAGCGAGGATATAAGTAAGAATCTGTCTCGTCATCATTCAACGACCTATCATAGCGAGCACCTCCATGAACTGATTTTGATTTTGATTGACTACTTGAACTCGTTGATTCTTGAAATTCTGAAAGGCAAGTTCTAGTGTTGCTGAAGAAACCCGGCTCAGATGGTAATGGCAGAGTCATAGTTACGCTTTGTAGCATGAGAACAACCGTAGCCATTGTTGGTCTACTTGTTACATTTTCTTGCACACAAAGTAAGGCTATATGTATACATCTGATAATGATTTCTAGTGAATATGAATGAGCCGTCAACACGGGATCTATCAGATCCGAAGCTCTACCATCTTTCCATGTTTTGTAAGCCTGAAATTGAAATATAATCATGTAAAATACGAGATATGTTAAAAGAAACTGAATGTGAGAGAAACCATTCATACTTACATAGCTAAGAAGGCCTTCCGCTGTTGTCTCTTGGTTAGAGAATAGTAGTTTCTTTTGCCACTTAGGATTTCAAGAAGCAAGACACCATAGTCAGACACATCGGACTTTACTGAAAAATGATCCATGCATTGCATATTACGTGCCATATATCCCCTACAAATTCAACATTTTATCACCTCAGAGATTTTATAAGAAAAATCAATTCAAGGAGACATATTATCTTACTAACGGTTGTAACATGGTTACTTCCACTCACAAGATTAAAATTGGAACTGAAATAAAAAAAAAGGACTAAAGCGCTACTATGCCAAGTTACATTATTTATTTTTGCAATTTAGCTCTATAATAATTTATGGACTTACATGGTCCCTGCGATTCTTATAGTATTGGCTTCACTCTCATCCCAAACAAATAGCCTGGCCGTACCAAAATCTGATATTTTTGCATTCATCTCTATCTGTAAGAATATTACTTGCTTTGAGATCTCGATGAATAATCATCAAACGTGAATCCTCGTGCAAATAAAGAAGTCCTTTCGCAACGCTGATTATTATTTTGTATCGCTCTCCCCAATCCAACCTTGATCGATTTACTACATCTGCTTCAATCAACAATAGAATATTTTAACTGAATATGGCCAATATGTTAATAAACAATATGATTAAGGGCCAATATATATGTTATTGAAACATTGATTAGGGGTGGGCAAAGTCCTTTGTCATAAAAATATACATATATACAGGTTCATTCACAACACCTTAAGGTCACAACAATGGATCCATATCGACGATCCGTGTTTGAACAAAGAATGAAGTGACAGAGATGCTTACCAAGAGGAGATTATCAAGGCTCCCGTTTGCCATAAACTCGTAAACCAAAAGTCTCTCTCTGTTTGTTCTAAGCAAAAACCCAAGAGTCGACCAAACATTTATGTTGCAACTTAGCTAGCAATATGACCTCATTCCCCGAATTCCTTTTCTCCTTGAACTCAAGTTGTAGACGCCTTTTCACAAATTCTCTTTTTCCATTAGAGAGAACACCCTAAAAAATTATGACTAGATTACTTTCATATTTTACTTGAAAGATCATTTCAGGCTAGTATTTGGGAGGATCATTGCAGAATGGTCATAAAAAGTGTCACAATTTACAATTTTGTTGTGGCAATAGTGTCAAGCATATCAATTGGCTTCTCATAACCTAAAATTTAAATAATAAACAAACAAACTAAGAAACAAAGAAACATGCACAGTTGTTACGGAATACCTTGTAGACAACACCAAATCCGCCTTTCCCCAAGAAGTTAGCAGTTGAGAAATCATTTGTTGCAGATCTTATTAACGCGAAATCATATTGCCTAGTCTCTCTATCACCAATGGCTTCTAATTCTTCTTCTTCTTCTAAAAAATTGATGCAATTTTCAGCAATAATAAAAGGAAAAAACTTTACATTTTAGGGCCCTCAAAAATTGATCAAAATATAGGGGCTCATGCTTTTTTTCTTTTGGTCCAATAAGTTTATTAATCTAAACATATAACATATCTTTTAAAAACCGTTCGTTTCTTTCGAAGGGGCCCATTTGATTATTTAGCCTAAAACCTATAAAAACTCAAGGACGGCCCTGGTGATACAACACACTTTACATTTTTTATGATAACGTATTACACATTGATCATGATGTAGACCCAACATAATCATCAATAATGTTAAAGTGTATTGCGTCCGTCTATTGCATATTGATATGTTATAAATAATATTTTTACAAACAAACTTTACAAACCGGACCACTAAGATCCACAAATCCCTCAATGCAGGGCTATGGGAGCCCTTTGGGTTGGGACCAATGGCAGATGTATATGGTATATAATAGGGTCAATGGACCCCGTTAAAAAATAATAACCGTATATTTTATCTATTGAAAAATATTTGGACCGTAAAAAAAAAAATTTTCCCTTAAGAAAATCATTTCGGACACCGTAATATTTCGAGTTTACTGTGAAAATTAATTACAGACCCCGTTCAATAAACTTTCTGGATCCGTCCCTGGTTGGGACCACCCTATATCAAATCTGAACTTACCATTAAGTCTTTGCCCCCTACTTGTGTTTTTCCATCTTCTTTTAGTGATGAAAACACAGGAAATTAGTGATAGAACTAACATAGCCACAATGACACAAACAACTATAATGATTGTCTTTGGTTTTCCTGAAAGAAAGAAAAAAAAAACAAAATTCAAGAATTTAGATACCGTGAATTGTGAAATAGTGACAAAAAAATTCAAAGTAGAGAAAAATTTAACATGTATCCGTGTATCCGTATACGTACAACCTGGGTCGGTATCTAAACTTCACCTTTGCTTTGTACAATGAGTAATGATACGGGCAAATGTGAGACACAACCATTATCTGCACCATTGAGGTTAAGATCAAACACTTACCGTTGTATTAAAACCAATTGGTGTCAGTAAATGTGCTACTATATTTCCTTAGGCATTCAAGAGTGTGGGCAATCTGTCCCAACAATTGATCTTAATGGTCTACATTATGAACACTAGATCATATACCAAGATCAAGGATGCATAGATGATAGTTGTGTCCTTCGTTGTGTCGTACAGATTGTGCCCATATCATTACCTTATACAGTATAACATACATGGATTCGTAAATAAAAAATAACCAAAGGAAAACAAGCAATCAAATCACCTTTACTAGTTGGTGGCGGCAGCAGCGATGTTGTTGATGATGATGGTGGTGGTGACGGCGGCGGCGGTAGCTCTTTGAGGAAAGAATATATCTCAAAACGATAAATACAGCTTGGCGTGAGCCATTGTGCTCCTACATGATTATAACAGCATTTTGACGTTTCATTTGCAATATTATTCAAACAAGCCAAACAATCACCAGGGGTAATATCGGGAGTGCACTCCATAAACCCATAAACTGTTTTTGCATTTGGGTCACTGCTTTTCATTCCTGCGAATTTACGAGGAGACCCATTGTACGCCGCGTTAGAAAGATTACCTGCAAATTAATTTACAGCCAACCAAGGCTTTTTATCATTATGGTAGGTAATAATAAAGCTAAGATCTGACGATTTCAAAGAGATCTTGGGGTTGAATGAATCGCGCTATATTTTATATATGTATAGCGGGATTGGTTCTTTTGGAATCATGCTCTTTAAAAAAACAGGGTTCTTTTTAATAAGTTAAGAATGCTTATCCCAAGGTAGTTAATTAGACCTCACGATTTCCCAGAGATCCTAAGGTTGAATGAATCGGCTATATTATATATATATATATATATATATATATATAGCATACAAATTGACATTTGAAGCATTATTTAAATTATAAAGGATGTAAGCAGGATTTAAGGACATAATTCCGAGGATTGAATTATTGGAGTATCTAAACATGCATAAATCAAGCCACACAATGGCTTCCTTTTGATTAAGACAGAGTACTGTAGTAAGGTTAAGAGCAGCATCGTTAACACAACCTCGACACGCTTTCAATATCGATGTCTCCTCTACAATAGGCGATGGCGTTGACTTGGTCGACGCCATCGCCTCGCTTTACCGCTGTAGAATCCGTTTGTTGTGTTGATGTTCGAGGAAACCGAAGTGAGGATGGTGTTGAGATTTGACTGAAATTTGCTGTTTTGGGTGTAGTTTCCAATTGTGTTTGTGCAATCATGTAGTTGGGCAGATATGGGAAGAATTTGCAGGCAAAGATTTATGAACAAGATTAATGACACAAAAATTTCCTGAAAACCGAAAAACGCCGCCATTAATTATTATATCTGAAAAAAGGGTGTGATCTAAGTAGGGTTTATATTAATCTCTAAGAATAGAGAATCCTAGAAATTAATATTTAATAGATTTATGTCTTGGGGATGTATAAAGAGAGAAGCTTGTACTGCAAATTGATGATGAATAAAGCTTGTATCCCTCTTTTCTTATAAAGAGAGAAATTGATTTGCTAGAAATTAATGAGTTGATTCTTGGGGTCAAGTAGTTATTTGGCTATACAAAAAAAAAAATGTTTGGAGATCTCACAAATTTGATTCTCTTATATCGTGATATATTAAAAAGCTATGAGTCAATTTTTTTTACGGAAGAGTAAGAGTCGACTTTAAAAAAGTAAAAGAAAAAAAACACACACCGTGGCTAGTGATCGGGGGTGACCCGGATCGATCCCACGTGTCGAGCGAAACGGAGCGATCGTATTGAGCAGTGACAGACCAAGACTCGATCGATCAGGCGGTGTCCCGATGATATGGAAGAAGAAAGCTGACCAGGGCAGGTCCTTGGCCTGGAGAAGCGAGCGGACGAGTAAGGTGTTCCTAACCAGAAAAGAAGGCCGACTGCCAAGGCAGTCCCTGGTCGCTCGAAGCGGATCGAAGACATCCTCATCTCAACCAAGAGCGATTATTGATCGTGGCGTGAGGGTTTATACAACCGCCGCCCAACCCACTATCACGAATAACCGCTCGAACTACGGGGGACTTGATTCCAAGTATATACTTGATCGTAGGCGACTTATTGATTAAGTTCACCCAAGAGAAAACGCTACGACTCTCTGTAAAATCCTAGAGCAAGTAAGACCCGATTAATTGTTCGTTTCAGTTATAGATCGATCATTGGCGCTAGAAGGAGGGCTTTTCTTGTTTCTAGCGGGGAAATTGCAGAGTAATCGAACAATGCCACCAAAAAAGAATCAACAAGGGAAAGAATTAGCAAGTTCTTCACACGATCCGGAAAATGTGGATCAGAACCAGGATCGAAACCCAGAAAAGCAACTGCAAGATCAACCAAATACTAAGGAAATGGCGAAACAACTCCTAGTGGATGCTCTAAAAACCATGGGAGATGAAGATTTTCAGGTTCTTTTTGAGAGTGTGAGAAAAGGAAAGGAAAAGGTAGATACTTTTGGAGAAGAAAAGCAGTTATCTTTCGAGAACAGGGGTGGTCATAAGGAAGTTGCAGAATCCAGGTGATCAAGTCGCAAGAAGAGCAAAACCCGTCACGCCATGAGGCGCAAGAGCCGAGTTAGATGCGATGTTAGAAGACGAGGAGGATGAATTTCATCTTGCTTCACCTTTCGCAGAGTACATTGAGGCATGCCCCTGTCCCAGAGGGTTCAAAATACCCAAAATCAGTCCCTATGATGGAACCAAAGACCCGTATGATCATATGCACCAGTATATAGCGCATATGCAGTTATACAACGCCCCGGACGAAATGAAATGCAAAGCTTTTCCCGCGCTCCTATCTGGAAGAGCTAGGGACTGGTTTAACAAGTTGCCGTCCAGATCTATTACCAGCTTTACAGTTTTAACGAAGAAGTTCATGAGCATGTTCATTGCTGCGAGGCCGTTTCAAAGGAACAGTACTCATTTGCTTACTATTAAGCAAAAATCCGACGAAACGGTTCTACAGTTCATAAAGAGGTTCAATGCAGAATCAACCCAGGTGGCTGATGTGGATGACCGATTTCTGGTAGCCTCATTCGTAGCAGGACTACGAGAAGGGCGTTTACACGCTAAGTTAAATGGGAAAAACCCCAAAACTATGGAAGAATGCTTAGCCATTGCTTTTAAACATTGTCAAGGGGAAGAAGCTAACCGTGCCAAGCGCGAGTTGGAGAAAGGAGATCACAGAAAGGGAAAAGCAGAGGAGAAATCCGATAAAAAGCGTAAATCAGTTTGGGATAGGGTGCAGGCACCCATAACCGACAGATTGGGGAAACGAGGCGCTCTGCAGGACAGAGACCTGATCCCGTTGAATAGGTCACGAGAGCAAGTTCTTGCTATTATGGAGCGTAAGGGCATAGCCAGAACTCCATTTCCTATGAAGGGACCAAGAGAAAAGAGAGATCAAACCAAATTTTGTAAGTTCCACCAAGATGTTGGTCACGATCAGAGTCGTGCAGGGAGTTAATCGTGGATATAGATGCAGCCGTCATGGAAGGACAACCTCGAGGAGAGTGGTGGATGATCTCAGAACGAACAGCCCGTGGGGGCGCAGGAATTTAGGAGAGGACCATACCAGTAATGACAAGGGTAGGAACAACGAACAGAGAAGGCAGAGACATCCATCCCCAGACCAGGACGGACAAATCGATAACCGTCCAATAAACACCATTAACACGATCATGGGAGGCCCCAAGCGGGCAGATCATGAGGAGGAAAAAGGCTTAGCAGGTCAAACGGGTCAAAACCAAAGTTCTGGTAAACGTCAAAAGGTATCGGGAGAAGTGAGGTACGGACCAGAGGATCCACTACCGCTGGTAATCAATAACGAAGGGCTGGTCATTGAAGCCGTGATCAACAAAAACTGGGTGAAGAGAATTTGCGTTGATACGGGAAGTGCTGTTAACATATTATATCACAGGGCTTTCCAGGCCATGAAGTTAAAAGATTCTAATTTAACACCAGTATCTGCACCACTTTTTGGATTTGCCGGTCCACCTATTCACCCTATGGGTATGGTCACGTTACCCACAACTTTTGGTAAGCTACCTCAGGGCAGGACCCTCATGGTAAATTACATCGTGGTTAAAGCACCTTCAGCAGACAATGTCATCATGGGAAGACCGCCATCATCGATCTGCGAGCGATTATCTCACCACCCACAACAAAGATGAAGTTCCCGGTCGGCTTGGGATCGGTCGAAATTAAAGGGGATGTGGAAACAGCCAGGAGCTGTTACACATCTGTAGTCGGTGAGAAACAGTTGGTTCAACAGGTGACTCTTGAAGAGCTGTTGCCGGAGGAAGAAAAAACTTGGATAACGGCAGACCCGGACCGAGTCTGCTCGAGATAGAGAACCAGGAAATGAGTCAAGGGTGAATATAGGATCATGGATTCCGCACCCCATAAAAGAACGTTAATGATTTGCTCAAGGAATACCAGGATGTCTTCGCATGGAAAACAGATGATATGCCTGGTTTGTCACCGTAATTCATAGTACATAGCTTGAATGTGGATCGTAATGCACTTCCCGGTTCGTCAAAAGAAGAGACATTTTGCTCCGGAAAGGATCTCGATCATCGAACAGAAGTTGCCAAATTGAAACAAGCGAGAATTGTCAAGGAGGTGGTTTACCTGAATGGCTCGCCAATCCGGTTCTAGTAAAGAAATCGAGATGGATCATGGAGAATGTGTGTAGACTTTACTGATTTAAATAAGGCTTGTCCTAAAGATAGTTACACCTCACCTGCACTGACAAAGCTAGTGGATTCGATGTGGGTTTTGAAATTTTGGATTCTTGGATGCGTATAAAGGGTATCACCGTATATTCATGGACCCAAGAGACGCGGAGAAAACGGCATTTATCACAGAATTTGGCACATATTATTATGTGACCATGCCGTTTGGGTTGAAGAATGCAGGTGCCACATACCAGAGGGCAGTTAATCGAATTTTCCATGACCAGATAGGCAAGTCAATGGAGGTCTATGTTGATGACTTACTGATCAAAAGCAGGTCTTTAGATCAATACTTACAAGATGTAAGAGAAGTTTGCAAGGTGCTTCGAGCAGCTAAGATGAAATTGAACCCCAAAAAGTGTACATTCGGGGTCAGATCTGGAAAGTTTTTAGGTTATATGATCTCCAAAGATGGAATCCGGGCCAATCCGGACAAGTTGGATGCCTTGAAAATGATGCCACCTCCTACCAATATTAAAGAGGTTCAAAGATTAACAGGAAGACTGGCAAAGATTGAGCATGATTCCTTTCACGTTCAAACAAGAAAAGTAAGTAATCCTTTTCTTCAAGATTTTAAGGAAAGCTTCACCATTTCATTGGGGGACCGATTGTCAAGAAGCTTTTAATGATCTGAAAAAATATTTGTTAGAGTTACCAACTCTAACCTCCCCCCAGGAAGGAGAGGTTCTGTACCTTTATCTATCAGTTTGTGATGAAGCTGTTAGTGCTGTACTAGTTAAACAGCAGGACGCATTTCAGAAGCCGGTCTATTACATAAGCAAAGCGTTACATGGACCTGAAGTGAGGTACTCAGACGCGGAAAAGTTGGTACTTGCGTTGGTACACGCGACCAGGAAACTGAGGTCTTACTTCCAGAGTCACCCAGTCATCGTCTTGACCGATCAGCCATTGAAGCAAATATTGAGCAGACCAGATAACTCGGGTCGTTTAGCCAAATGGGTAGTAGAACTGGCAGGCTATGATCTGGAGTATAGACCACGAACAGCTGTGAAAGCACAGGCCCTGGCAGACTTCCTGGCAGAAGAGAAATCAATCTCTATCGATCACCAAGTGAATCCGAAAGAATCGAGTCAATGGAAATTGTTTGTTGATGGAGCGTCCCAAAGAATGAATCGGTCGAGAGTCTCCTCCTCTCATAAGTCCAAAAGGTGAAGAGTTCCCCTATGCTTTACACTTTAACTTCCAGGCAACCAATAATGAAGCTGAATACGAAGCACTAATTACCGGTTTGAACTTAGCTCTAAAGCTAGGAGTTAAACAGCTCAAAGTTTACAGTGACTCTCAACTGGTAGTAAACCACATCAGGGGAGATTATGAAGCAAAAGAGGAACCTATGAAGAAATATTTATCTCTGGCCCAGTCACTCATAAACCAGTTTCAAGAATTACAGGTGGAGCAGGTCTCCAGATCGCAAAACACCAGAGCAGATGCCCTGTCTAAGTTGGCCTCTAATTTTTTATCAGATAAAAAAGTTCTTATTGAGCAGTTAAACCAGCATAGCTATGAAATTCCTGAGGTGCAACCGGTTACACAAAGGGAAACATGGATGGATTCCATTGTATCATACTTAAAACACGGCCGATTGCCGTAAGACCGAGGTCAAGCTCGCGAGAGTCCAACGCTTATCGGCGACAGTATGCCTTATCCAATGAGATCTTGTATAGAAATCATTCATATCTCCTTGGCTACGTTGTGTTATTGTGGAAGAAGGTAATTACCTATTGAGAGAAATTCACCTTGGGATTTGTGGAAACCATATGGGGTCAAGGGCATTAGCTAGGAAGTGCAAAGTTGTTCGCTATTATTGGCCTAAAATGCAACAGGATGCAGAGAGAGTTAGTCTTGGCGTGCAGGTGTCATGTCGTTCATGGTAATCTATCCCATCGACCATCCGAAATTTTGACTCCGAGCCTTTGCACTGGCCCTTTGATCAGTGGGGTGTCGATCCGGTAGGGCCACTTCCAACAAAGACCAGAAATTACAAATTCTTAGTGGTGGTCATTGACTATTTCACTAAATGGGTGGAGGCCGAACCCTTAACCACTATCACAAACCAAACAGATCCAAAAATTCTTGTGGAAAAACTCGATATGCAGTGCACGGAATACCAAAACCATTATTTCACAATGGTACTCAATTTGAAGACAAGTGGAGTTCGTGGAATGGTGTGCGAGTTGGGCATAAAACAAAGATTTCACCTCATTGGTCATCCCAGTGCAAATGGTCAAGTGGAACAAACTAACAGGCAGATCAAGCTTGGTTTGAAAAAGAGGCTAGAGCAAGAGGGAAAGCACTGGGTAGAGCATCTACCAAACATCCTTTGGGCTTATAGGACTACCCCTAACATGTCGACACATGAAACCCCATTCTCATTGGCTTATGGGTGTGAAGCTGTTATTCCAACAGAAATTGGACTGCCATCCCCCAGGACAACGCTACATAACGACCAGATCCAAGAAGAGGAAATAAGGCACACTAAGGATGAGCTGGAAGAAAAAAGGGATATTGCCTTAATCAGAATGGCTAGGTATAAGCAGCAAGTCTCCCAGTATTATAACTCCAAGGTAAAGCAATGTTATTTTAAAGTTGGAGATCCGGTCCTACTTTAAAAATGATATCGCCAGAGCAGAACCAAGCGGAACTCTCACTCCTAACTGGGAGGGTCCCTATCACATCATCAAAGTACATGGAAGAGGAGCATATCAATTGGCCGACAGCAAAGGGAAGACCATTCCTAGAAGCTGGAATGCAATTAATTTGAGGAAGTTTTATGTTTAAGGCAAGTGCTTGTCATCTTATCTTGTAAACTATTATGCACTATGACTTTTTAAAGTTCTTAATTATATTGAATTGCTGTATTATACTGTTGCTAAACTCTTTAAAAGAGAAAAATTTTTAAGTCTGAAAAATCGATCGTTCATTGACCTCAGTCGTCATTTATTTAGACCTCAGTCGTCGAAAACTCTTTAAAGAGAAAATTTTTAAGTCCGAAAAATCGATCGTTCACCGACCTCAGTGTCGGTCATTTATTTAGACCTCAGGTCAAATTCGAAAACTCTTTAAAAGAGAAAATTTTTAAGTCCGAAAAATCGATCGTTCATTGACCTCAGTCGGTCATTTATTTAGACCTCGTGTCAGTCGAAAACTCTTTAAAAGAGAAAATTTTTAAGTCCTAAAAATCGATCGCTCATTGACCTCTCAGTCGTCATTTATTTAGACCTCAGTCAGTCGAAAACTCTTTAAAAGAGAAAATTTTTAAGTCCTAAAAAATCAGATCGCTCATTGACCTCAGTCGTCATTTATTTAGACCTCGAGTCAGTCGAAAACTCTTTAAAAGAGAAAATTTATTAAGTCCGAAAAATCGGATCGCTCATTGACCTCAGTGTCGTCATTTATTCTAGACCTCGGATCAGTCGTGTACTTTAGACCTCGTGGCCAGGTCGAAATCTCTTTAAGGAGAATAATTCACTTCCTCAAAATCGATTAAGTCTGAATCAACTACATAGCTTGACGTGTGATACATAGCAAATCACACGCCATATCTGGGGAGATGAATATAATGAAGGAATGCATTACAAGGCGAAAGGCAAACAATACGCAGATGGAACCAAAAATCAAAAACTTTCATAAAGATAATTGGAAAGCAACGCAACAACAAAGAAAAATATAATGTTATACAATGTTTGAAATCAAAAATAAAGTAGAGGACAAAGTGAATGTTTTCACTTGGAACTCGGAGGAACTTGAGATTGGGACGAGGAACCGGTTTGAACAGTGGAGGTTTCTTGCCATACTTAGAGACCAAGTCCACCCCATCTCTAAACTCCTTGAATCTGGTCTCGTAGATTTGAGATCCGCTGCGTTCTGCTTCCACCAGCGTGGGGAGCTTGGTAGCATCAACATTAAGGCCGGTGGCTTTCATGTCCTCAATGGTGAGAGTACCCAAACCAAATTATTGGGGCAAACAACATTTTGATATTGTCACCACCGATCGGACCTCCTATAGCTATCAAGGGCTTCAACAATGTGCTCAGTAGCCTCGCTTCTTCAAAGTGTCTCTCTCTTCTCAGGTAGCTACCATTTCTTCCAATTTGGTTTTGACTTGAGTAGCCGTGGCTAGTTGAGTCTGGAACTCCTCATTTTTAACTCTCAGCTCGTCGGATAAAGCCGTTTCTCAGGCAGCAGAGGTATTCAGTAAATCCTCATACTTAGCTTTCCATTCCGATAAAGAGTTGGCTAAGTCTTCCTCAACCTTACCCGAATTCCTTAGTCGGGTCAAAATTTCCTTCCCCAGTTTAGCCCCCTAGCAAGGAAAGCAGGGTACGCAATTAATTTATATATTCTAAAGGAAACAAGTTATTATCTATGAAACAAAACACTTACAAATGTCGATATATCTTGATTGGACCATTCTTTCCAATCATATCTTTCTCCCTGATGGCGTTCTGAGGTCCCAGCATCCTTGTCAGCCTGATCCTGAGATCTAATGCGCTTTGAGGCACGTCTGGTTTCATTCTCTATCAAAGCAGTGCGAGGAACCAACTGATAGTCATTGGTCTCTTCAGAATCACCCTCACCCTGATCAATTTCGTTTGAAGGCTCAATTGGATGACTGTCAACAGGCTTGGCAGTCTGATCTGGTACGTCTTGATTGATAACAGGACCAGACGCGTCCTGGCCTCTGGGAGGTGAAGCCTCATCGGCCGATTTGGATGATGTCGGTGAAGCTTGCCACCGCAAATAACAACAAAAAAAAATTAAAATAGGCTCACTGAAGGAAAACATAAATGCTTCAATAAGAGGCCCTACTTAAATTATATCTTTCCTCCGATAGTTCAACATAAGGCTCTGGGCGGCCGAGCTCGGATGAGCGAAAGATCAATCGATTAGAATCAGAATGTCTCAAACCCAAATATATCGGGACTCACCGATATCCTTCAACAACTTTTTATTTGCTTTGCTCTCTAGCACATCGCTATTCTTGGTGGCCGTGTTCCATTTACCCAAATCCCTAATAGTGTTGTGCCTAATGAAGAAAAAGTGTTTCTTCCAATCGAGAGAAGGATCGATCGGTTTTCTTAATCAAACGGACACCACTCAAGTTATCGGTTCTCTTACAGCTTGCAAGATCAACCAGGGTTCTTCTTAATTTGTTTGCACTTTGGTAAAAGGTCCTAAACAAAGGTGACAAGGAGAAAGGGGTCACAAAACACCTACACCAAATTAAAAACGTAATGGCCCTTATACTATTGGGAACTATCTCGCCAAGCCCAGTGTCGTAATATCGGAAGTATTTCCAGAAAGCCGAGAAGAGGAAATCTGAGACCGCATTCAAATCGTTTCTTTGTAAACAAAGCAGATCACCAGCGAGGAGGAAGCAAAGAGATTTCTCTTTCCAGTGCGGGGACGGATAGGGGCATAAGTATTCTTGTTTATTCCAAACCTATCGCAGATATCTGTGATATCTGAATCCTTTAATTTGGAATCGATTCCGTGGCAAGCCATCATTTTCTTGGTTTCGTAGGTCCTCCTCAATGCTCTTATGGGCGCAGATAAACCGGAAATGTTGTATTCGGTCGGAGGTGATTCGACAAGGAAGGAACAATAGAGGCAATCAAGTGCGGGGAAGAATAGAGAAGAGAGGATTTTCACCGGGATTGGAAATCTCAGGCAGATTTGGATTCATAAGGAGCAAAAACAAAAAAGAGAATAGATTTCAATTGAAGCAAAGATGAAGGACTTACTAGTTAATTGAGGGAGCGAAGTCGTCAAATTGAATCTCTGTGTCTTTAAATAATGATGGATTTTTGCGTAATCCGATAGATTTAACAAGCTTTTAACCAAAGGATGGGACGCTTGGGCTACGCATTGATTGAAGTGACAAAGCGTGTGCACTTATGGGGACGTTTGAGTTAACCGAGACACAGGTGGAGAGGCCATCTGGACGGTACACGTGGAGCGACTTTGGAATTCAGATCTTAATCTATAATAAAGGCCAGACCTGATCGAATAAGATCTAGGGGGCTTTGATCGGGGGTGACCCGGATCACCCACGTGTCGAGCGAACGGAGCGATCGACGAGCAGACAGACGGGACCGCGACTCGATCGATCAGGGCAGGTCCCTGATATGGAAGAAGAAAGCTGACCAGGGCAGGTCCTTGGCCTGGAGAAGCGAGCGGACCAGGGCAGGTTCCTAACCAGGAAAAGAAGGCTGACCTGGCCAAGGCAGGTCCCTGGTCGCCTGAAGCAGATCGAAGACATCCTCATCTGAACCAAGAGCAGTTATTGATCGTGAGGCGTGGGGGTTTATACAACCGCCCACTAACCCCACTATCACGAATAACCGCTTTGAACTACGGGGACTTGATTCCAAGTATATACTTGGATACGTAGGCAGCTTATTGATTAAGTTCAGTCCAAGAGAAAAACGCTACGACTCTCTGTAAAATCCTAGAGCAAGTAAGACCCGATTAATTGTTCGTTTCAGTTATAGATCGATCAGCTAGATTTCAAAGGTTTTAAGCAAAAAAAAAATAAAAATTGTTAACACTACAGTAAATCTATAATGATACCAGACTTACAACGATGTATTAAATTACTTATGCATCGTAATGAATCGACATTCGAAAAGTATGTTATTAAGTAAAGACTCTAATTGAAGTTGGGTATGGTTCAAAATTTCAAGTAAAGACTCCAAAAAAATATCATGGGATTAATTTGGCATAGCCAACGTGCAAAAACTAGAACCACAAAAACAATATGCTTATCCTCCGGGAGAAAAAAAGTAGCTGATGGGTCAACAAGTCAAGGAGGTTAAGGGTTTATTGTTGATAAATATAATTTGAACATGAAGATATGCAAAGAGGAAAGTGAATTTTTTTTGGGTTAAAAATGACATTTTTATTTCACTGTGATTTAAATATCTTGTATTCAACTACCAAAACTAATATATCTTTTGATCTGAATGTCGAAAGATGGTAATTTTTTCTTCACATTTTTCGTTTTTTTGTCATCTTTATTTAGACATCTCATTTGATATTTTTTCAACATTATTTTCGATGATGACCAAAATAGTAAGACCAACATTAACCAGTAGAGTACCGGGTCGGATGTACTATAGAGGTGAGCAAAGTCGTATCCCTCGAGGAATCAATTGAGTACCAAAGCCGTTATCAAACTTAGTTTAGGTCAATAATATGTTGTTCACGTATTCAATTATGCTAAAACGACAAAGTAATGAAAGATAACAAGAAATAGAAGCATAGCCAAACAATGAACCAATTGAATACTTTTGCCCCTCTAATCGATTATTAGGGAATGAGATTAACCAACCAACCTACCTAACGACTATATCGACTCATCAATGGGTGCAAACTCCTAATGTGATACTAGACGTCATGCAACAACCTAGTATCATTTGCCCGGTTCAACAGTCCTCCTTTAAGGATTTAACTAACCGAAACAAGATTAACGTTCTAGAGCCGTTCGATTCACACCGAAAAATCTTGTTAACTAATCGAATCTAAACAACTCAGTCAATTATAAGCAACAATCTTAAAACTCTTTTTCCCATACCTCTTCGCAACATACATTTATAAAAGTGGTGTGTGAATTCAAGAATTAGGTGTACAAGCTAATTCAAGCATAAAGAACAAGTTTTAAGACTTGAATTCGTCGATACAACAACAATTGAGCACTACCCATTCCCAATTTCATCAATTAGAGGGTGATTTCTTCAATCTTCACATGACTTATGATATGTTTAGCTACTCATAATTAAACAAGAAATAACAATCAAAGGAAGAATTAAAGCCATAAAACAAGAAAAGAAATGATATTAATTACCAAAATCGCGGAAATTCAAGGTTTACATCAAGCTTCTTCAACACCCATGTCCAAAGATGAAGAAGAGAATCCAAAATGCAAAATTAAAGGAAGTGGAGCTAAAATCTAAGCTTAATTTGGCTCAATCTATGGAAAAGATGAGTAGAAATTAATCTTGGGATCAAAGGGGAAAATTTCGACCTAGAGTGTGTATGTATCTAAGAGTATGAGTACGAGTGTGTAGAAGTGTGAGGAAAATCTGTTTATAGGTCTCCCAAAATGTGTAGGAAAAACAGCTTTAGCACGCCCCGAAGTTTTGGCGCGCCCCGAAATGGGTTTTGTGACCTTGTGTAGTCTCTGTTGCTCTTTGGCACGCCCCGAAATGGGTTCTGAGGCATCCTGAAAGTTCTATTGGTCTTTTGGAATGCCCCAACCTTTTGGCGCACGCTGAACTGATTATAGGGCTTGCAGAATGTTCTTTTCGTCCTCTTTGGTGCGCCCCGAACTTTTGGCACACGCTGAACACTTCCAACCTCCAAATTCTTCAGTTTTCTGCAATGCTTCTATCCCCAAGCTTTGGTTTCATCATTCCAAGCCTCATGCCTTGCCTTCCGGGCTTACGAGTCACTTATATCCTGCATCACACATCGAAACACATACTGAGCATAACTCCGCAAGATAACTAGGGCTCGAAAAAGGGTAAAAAAAAAACGTCGTAAAATGCCGATGTTTTCCATCTATGTGACGGTTCACCTCAAAGTGAGTGTGCAATGCGATTTTGCCCTATAAATGGTCCAAGGCTAACCCAAATTAGCCGAAAGTGTCATAAACGGGGGTAGAAACACGCAATGGAGAATAATAAAGTTGACTCTCATCAGA
The DNA here is from genome assembly GCA_026214975.1 of Gentiana macrophylla. NCBI lineage: Eukaryota > Viridiplantae > Streptophyta > Magnoliopsida > Gentianales > Gentianaceae > Gentiana > Gentiana macrophylla. Next base: position 73,273,050 of record CM047813.1, on the reverse strand, counting down.
TATCATTTTTGTAAAAAAACACATAAACAGTGGAATAGTGAAACATTGGATTTGATGTCAGTTCCACTGCAGCAAATAGTGAATTTAGGGTTATGAACAGTGGATTTGTCCTTATCACCCAATTTATATTTTCAATGTCCTGATTCATATTTTTTCTCACTTTTTTGTCCTTTTAAACGACTTCCCCAAAAAATAAATGCAATGGAAATCAATATCTCCATACTTCAAAAAGCTAGGAGGTTCTTGAAATTTAATGCAATGGAAAAAAGAGTAGTGATATCCTACACGACACAATCAACACCGTTGATTTTATTGGACTCATCATAATAAATAATTCATCACTTTAATCAATGAGAATAAATAATGTTGCGGAAAGTGCACTACACACGATGGCGGACTCTATCTACACCAAGGGGCAATCGCTCCCTTGATCCGGAAAAAAAACACTAAAATTCTTACTATGCATATAGTTTGCCCCCCTTAAATCTTTTATTTGTCTTTAAAAATTTATTGCTCCCCATACCCAAGATCATGCATCCGTCCCTATGTACATATTTGTGTCGTGCACATACCATTTCAAAAAAGGACTTCAAAAAACAAAACAAACAAAAAGCTAGGAGTAGGGGCGAAGTTTCCTAGCTTTCCACTTGGGTGCCTTTAAGGGCACCACACTTATTCTACTTGGGCACCCAAATTAGAAGGCACCACATTTTCATATGTTGTTTTACCTAAGGCACCGCACTGATATTTATATATACTCAATACACCACAGAGTAATTACAATATTATCATTTCTACCTATTGCACCACATTTATCAAAATTTCCACTCCGACAAAATAATATATACAAATAACCCTTATATTTCTTTCTAGCCACCATCCCTACCAGCCTTGCCACCTCCACCGAGTCCGCCTCCCAAACCCACCACCATGCCACCTTGCACTCTCCACCTAGCTAGCCTAGCCTAGCCACCGCCACCTTGCACACTCCACCACCATCAATTTTGATTCAATTCAAAATTCAATTGAATCAAAAGAACACTAGCATGGAAAAGAACATGGAGAAAGACAAGTTGATTTTTTTTTTTTTTGGGTGGTTATCGCACTTAATTTTTACAATTGCTAGTAAGTCTCAATTTTGACTCACCTCAAATCTCCTATTTTCCTGCAAAGTTGTAGTTGAAATTTTTTTTTTAAATTTTATTTGTTTTTTGGATTCAAAACACGAATGGTGATTATCATTGTTTGCTTGACGATTTGGGGTGAGATGGTAGATTTAATCGATGGATTGAAAGAGAATAGTGGGTTTTTCTTGTGGTAAGAAGTGGTGGAAATGGTGATATGGATGGTTGAAAGGTGGAGAAGATGGTGGTTAGAGGTTGAAGAAAAAATGTAATTGTTTAAGGTAAAAGGATGTGATTATAATAAAAAAATATTGGAAGTAGTAAAAGTAATTTGGATATAAGATACTTGAATTTTAATATGTATGGTGTCATGAGTAGATTCATCATTTAAAAAGCCCACGTGTGGTGCCTCAGGTAATCACCTATTTTTCATACTTCTGTGGTGCCTCTGGTAGAAAAAATGTGGTGCCTTTAAATACACCATTTCTACTTTTGTAAAACCAATAATGCAAGATGAATGGTTTTTTTTTTCTTTTTTCAAATAGTTTATTGAAGGACATTAAAATATTAAAGTATTTATATTAAATGTATATATAGTGTGTACCTTGTAAAGTTTTATCAATTTAACATAACGGTGTTCACGGTTCGAATTGATTCGGTTTTAAGGATTTTTATTTGGTTTGAGAAATGTGAAACCAATACCAATCTTATTAAAGTCGGATTGGTTTGGTTCGGTTCGGCTTGTTAGTTTATACTACAAATACTACGACAAATTAAACATTGTAACTAACTAGATCGAATAGCATATATTTAATCGAAAATTTTATGTTTGACTATTTAGTTAATTGGCTCATAAGTCATTATATTATATTCAATGGGTACTAAGTCGCATTTGTAAGGAAATGAAAACACCCCGACACTTGTTCTACCAATAGAAACTCTTAAAAGAAGGGTATATTTGTAAGAACTTGGCATATATATTTTACACGGTAGGACCCGTCTGTTTATGTGATTTCCTAATGCTCATGGATCACCAAGTCATACCTGGTTCAGGACCATACTAAAATTTGCGTATGTCTATTTAGTTATTTGGCTCATTATGTCATTATATTATATTCAATGGGTACTAAGTTGCATTTGTAAGGAAATGAAAGCACCCCGCCGAAAAATATGTGCAATTAACAGCAGCAAAACACTCCAAAATTACTATAAAACCAAACAATGACTTGAAAACGAACGATAGAAAAGTTCAGTCATAAAAAAGTCTCAATACTAGACAAATTTCAATATACTACACCAATAGCGGATATACATGTCAATATGTTGATATAATTCTCAAATTCAACTGCAATATGTATATATATGTGAACATATATATTTTAATTATATTAGTTGCCGCCTCGGTTCGATTTAGTTCTGCTTTTGGTCTTAACCTTTAAAACCAAAGCCAACCCAATCGAGTCGTTTACGTTCGGTTTTTGGTCGGTTCATTTTTCATAATTTTAAAAACCATCTAATTTGTTCGATTTGTATCGGTTTGGCCCGATCTGGTTCGGTTTTGAAAATGTTGAACACCCTTATTTAACCTATGAAGCACCGACTCTTCAATCTGGGAGTCGTGTCCGACTCTTATCCGACACGACAAGCGACCGACACGCCTCCGACACATGTCCGATTGTGGAAAACCCAAGAATATATATAAACCCTATATTTTTAAACAATAGAGAGGTAAATGCATCAATTGTCAAACCACGATTGGGTAAAACGTTCCCCCCAAAAAAAGGGGAATGAGGGAGAAGGAAACCAATATTTCATCAATTAAGTGGAATGACAAATTTTTGAAACTTTTGCATAAAGGATAAAACCATTTAATTTAATTTTTAATTTTTGCCGGCATTTTTTACAAAAAAAAAAAATTAAAAACAACAAACTTTCTCTTTCATCCATCTTTTTTAAACACTCATATCTCCCAATCTAGAACTCCAAATCTGAAAATTCTTTCACCAATTTTTTTTTTTTTTCATGCTCTTTATTTTGAGACCACATTCAACGTATTTCGACGTGATTTCAGAAAATCCGCTATCGAAATTCACTATTTTTTGAAATTCACTGTCAATATTCACTGATTTTCGGGATTCACTTAGTGAATTTCGACAGTGAATCTCCTGAAAACGATGTATTATATCGAACCAAGCCTCAAAATTAAGAGCATCAAAAAATAAAAAATTCAGTGAAATTTTTATCGCATTTGATTATCCAGATCAAAAGATATGATCGTTTAAAAATCGGGGAGGAAAGAGAAAAAAGAATTTAAAAAAATGTTCCCAAGAAAAGATAACTCCTAGAGGCAGGCGGATATTGTTTTTTTTGTTGTCCTTCGGGCTATAAAAAATATATAAGTTGTCCTTCTCCCTATAAAAATGTATTGATGTCATGTTACTCAAATATATTCCAAAATCTGTCCTTATCCCTAATTGTAATAATCCGATTCTCGGGAAAGGGCAGACGTGTCAATTTGCGAGAACGAAATATTATATTCAATTCTTTTATGGATTTAAAGTTATATATATATATATATATATATATATATATATATATATATATATATATATATATATTTCAAAATATATACATGTATATTTAGTGGGGACTGTTATGCAATTAAAAGTTAACCAAGGGATTAAAAGGTATATTAGTAGATGGGAGTTAATTTTGGAGAAAATAACCCCCCATCATGGTTAGTAGTTGGAATCCTGAATACTTTTCCCTGCAAAACTTGGAGAGTAAAAAGAAAAGAGCAAGGCTTTTCCCTTCAAAATTATAAGTGATTATTTGGTGGTTTTCAGATTCGACTAAAGCAGGAGCATCGTGATGAAACGAGGATCGTGTTGATACAATGTTCATCAAGTTTTACCAAGGTATAAAAATCGGCCTAAGGGCAGTTTGTGATCAAGTTTGGTGTTTCTTAGTTAATTCGTAGTCCTAGATGTTTAGAAACTTTGATCATAATTGGTTTGTGAATCAATTGTGGATCAAATAGGTTTTTGGTGGGAGTTTGGACAAGTGCAGCAGATTTTCTGCAAGTTTTGCTGAGTTTTATGCTTGAAACAAGTAAGAGATCTTCCTGTTGTGTTAATTCAAGTGTTAGAAGGTGTGGTTATGAGTTTAAAGTTGTTTTGGTGTAAGAATTATGTGTTTTGATGCTTGGTTCATTGTACTATGTTGTGGTATGTTAAAGTACCTTTTTTGCTGTTGTATTAGTGTTAAAACTGATGTAGAACATGTTGCATGAGTTGTAGAATCGAGAGTAGCGTTGAAAAACATGTCTAGGACTTGCACAGGTGGAATGCGTACGAATTGTGTAGCAATGCGCACGCATTGTTGGTTCAGAGTTGAACAGGATGTTCACAGCATGTCGACTGCGCACGCATTCCTAGTTCAGGTTGGTTCAGTATGTTTGTTGTACAGGCAATGCATACGCACTGCAGACAATGCGCACGCATTGGTTGATCAGGATGCAACATGAAGCCTCTAAACCAGTGAATGCGCACGCATTCAAATGAATGCACATGCGTTGACCCTAATTGGGAAAAATTGATGTTTAGAGCTTTGTGTTGAGTTTTAAGTGTTGATTCTTGATCTAATAACACTAAATTAAGATGAACAAGCCTTGAATGAGTTTCTGATGCGTTTAGTTCTGGCACCAAATGTAGTCTTAAAGAGAGTTGAAGTTTGGGACCGTTAGAAGGGCATGATAGGCTTGTGCTTTGGTAGATTAGTACCCTCCAATGTCTGTGTATGTGATAGGATGTTGTGTCTAGATGTCTAAAAGAGGGAGTAGAGTTTGTTAAGGTGAGTTTTGCCTTGAAAACAAATATGTGGTAAGTTAATGTTTAATAAATACATAAGTGTGTAGTAAAAGAATAAATACCATGCCATTCTTGGTTAAGGCTATTTCGCGACGTGTGGGCGGTCAGTAAAGGTGAATAACTCTACTGACCTATAAACAGCTGAATGGTAGAGGGACTTCGCCGAACGCGTGCACTATCGGGTTAAACCCGTGGCTATCAGTGTGATCCATTGTTAGGTTGCAAACGATATCTCATGGTGGATATACACCAGGCGTAGTGCTCTTGGATGCGGGTATAACAAAGATAAGTTAAGTTAGAAACGTTTAGTCATGACATGTTGATAAGCATTAAATGAACCCTAGATGGAGTCGGTTTCATAAAGATAATCTTTTAATCATAACTAATACACTTGTTTAATACAATAGCTTCTATCTTTTACAAAGTAGTTTTGTACTTACCTCGAATGCATATTGTTTGTGTATTTGGGGATGAGAAGATGAATAGGTAGAACATGACTTTGATGAGGATTCCAAGGACGATCTTTGAGGATGTTATCTCAATACTTTTATTATCTACTTCGAGTTATGCTAAACCATGTTCTAGATTTGTTTGTATTATGTTTAAAGACATGTTGTACTTTTCATTTGAGACTTTTGTAAGATAATAGTGTTGTATTTTCCTTCTAAGACTTCATACGGTTGTAACTTGGATTTGTTGTTTAAGCTATCTTTCTATCTTTGGTTGTCGCATTTCTATTCTTGCTTCGAAATAAAAAAATTACCCGAGTCTTTTACCTTCCACTAAATGCTAAACTCGATCTTTACGTAGTAGAGGCTTACATATGATATTGATTTAATTAATATTATATGTGCGAACGGTCCTTTTCCGGATATGGACTCGTTGTCTGGGAACAGGGCGTTACAGTTGGTATCAGAGCGAAGCTTCCTTTCTTGAGATAAGTTTATTTATATCACCTAGTAACATTCTGATATTCTTGATCTTTCAGAATGGTGACAACGAGAAGGAATGTTCATGGGGCTAAGAGTTCCGGCGTTAGACGAGAGACCGGTAGAACAAGGAGGAAAGTTCATGGAGCCGAGAGTTCTGGTGCTAGACGAGAGGGACGTAGTCCTACTCCAGTGGTAGGGAGTGGAGTGTTGAGACATAATGCTCCACCCCAACAGAATCAGACACCACGGGCTCAACAGGAGCAACCTCCACAATGGCATATGGGAGGATCAGTTCAGTTTACAATGGTAAATGATGTTCCAGCAAGCTTTGTACCACTAGTGAGTGAAGTTTACCTTCCACCACCACCCGTAAGCAATCCTCAGACCACTGCCTACCCTCCACAACAACAAACCTTCTACCCTCCACCCGCAAGTTCCCAACCTCAACCTACAATCTCACCATCACCACGGTTTGACCATCACTATGGCTTTGGATACCCACCTTATGGACTACATCAGCCATACCACACTCCACCACATCATCCAAGGTATCACTCTTATCAACAGGCACCACCAGTGGCTCAACCTCAACAACTTCAGCAGCCATATCCTCCACCTTATCCACCTCAAGCACCTCTAGGTTATCCGCCAGTGTATCCTCCAGCATATCCACCGGAATACCCACGTGTTTACCCTCCGGTTAAACCTCAAGCTTTTGAGCAGGCACCACCTGTGGATTGGTACACTAGGTTGAAGAGGAACCATATGAAATATTTCTACGGGAATGTGGAACCAATTAGGGCTGAAATGTGGTTGAGGAGCTTTGAAAAAGTGTGTAGAAATGTGAACGTACCGGAGACGGAGATGGCACAGTTAGCTGCGGGTTTTTTTTGTTGAATAAGGCGGAGAGTTGGTTCGATGCGATAGAGAGCAGCTGTGGAAAGATTACGGTTTGGAGTGAGTTTAAAGAAATTTTCTACAATGAGTACTTCCCACCAGCGGTTCAAGCCAATCCAGCAAGTCAGTTTTTGAGGCATAGTCAAGGTATGCACACAACTGTGCCTCAATACACCAACCGTTTCAATGAGTTGGGAAGGTTTTATCCGGAAATCATGAGAGTTGAGGAAAAGAAGATGGCCTTGTATAATAATGGTTTATCTCATGAGATCCAGGCCGGTATGATGGGAGCTACATCAAGAAACATGGCAGACTTATTGAACAAGGCTATAGAGGTAGAAACCTTCAAGAATAAGCCTTCAATGGTTGTTGGAGTTGAGAGGAGTTTTGGTACAAATCAAGTAAGAAATTGACAACACCTCAACAGAATGCTAGGAAGACAACGGCACCTGTGAAAGCTACTCCATCGTCTAGTGCACGACTTTGTGCAAAGTGTAATAGGAATCATACCGGTGAGTGCCGACCAAGTGCAAGTGGCTGTTATATTTGTGGGGATCCGGGGTACTTTGCAAGAAACTTCCCAGGAAAGGAAAACAAGGGGAAACCGAACCAAGGGATTGGAAAAGGAAGCTCAAGTCGGCCTGTTCGTGTCTTCGCTATGGATGCGGAGTTCGTGGAGCCTGATGACAATGTTATTTCAGGTACTTTTAATTTGTTTATTCTATGTTAATAAATTATTGTTATAGCACGTTAAATCATGTTATAATTATATTTAAATAAACGAGTTTACATTTTAGGTACGATAATATTAGATGGCTTAGTAGTTACAACTTTGTTCGATACGGGAGCATCTAATACTTTTGTGTCAACTAAGATCGCTAAGAAGTTAAACCTACCTTCTGAGACCTTAAGGAATTATATGGAAATAACTACACCTTTAGGAAAGGTAACTAAGGTAGCTAAGATGATACCTCAAGTTGATGTACGAGTAGGAACCTAACAGTGTAAGAGTGACTTGATAGTGTTGGACTTTTCACATTTTGACGTAATTCTGGAGATAGATTGGCTATTCAAGAATTTTGTACACTTGGACTGTAAAGAGAAGAGAGTGACGGTTAAGGTACCCGGGAAATCGTTTAAAACCTTTCAAGGGAACGTCTACAAACCTATTAAAAAGCGTCACCCCATAATATCAGCAGTTAAGGCTATAAGAGCATGTCAGAAAGGATGTGAAGTCTACTTGTTATATGCAATGGATGTTGCACAAGTAATGCCTAAGTTGGAAGAAACTCCAATTTCAAGGGAGTACCCCCGAAATGTTTCCGGAAGAATTAGCGGGAAACATGCCGGATAGGGAGATAGAATTCAAGATCAATTGGTACCGGGAGCGGCACCAGTTGCTAAGGCACCTTATAGGATGGCCCCGGCTGAATTGAAAGAGTTGAAGGCTCAAGAAAAAGGACGGTAGCATGAGGATGTGTATCGACTATAGTGCTTTGAACAATCTCACCATTAAGAATAAGTATCCTCTACCAAGGATTGATGATTTGTTCAAACAGTTGCGAGGTAAGAAGGTGTTTTCCAAGATTGATGTTATGTCAGGTTACCACCAGTTGAAGATAAAAGTAGCAGATATACCTAAGACAGCGTTTAGTACGAGGTATGGACATTATGAGTTCTTGGTTATGCCTTTTGGACTTACTAATGCTCCATCAGCTTTTATGGATTTGATGCAACGTGTTTTCATGCCATATTTGGATAAATTTGTGATAGTATTCATAGATGACATTCTTATCTACTCAAAGGATGAAAAGGAGCATGAAGAACACTTAAGAATTGTGTTGAAAACTCTAAAGGAGAAACAGTTGTTTGCTAAGTTTTCCAAGTGTGAGTTTTGGTTGAATCAAGTTTGCTTTTTAGGACACATGATTTCTGGGGATGGTTTACAAGTTGATCTGGAAAAGATTGAAGCAGTTGAGAAGTAGCCAAGACCTACCACAGTGTCAGAAGTAAAAAGTTTTCTAGGTTTAGCGGGTTACTACTGGAAGATTGTGCAAGACTTTTCTAATATAGGTACACCACTCACTCGACTTACCCAAAATAATGTGAAATTCGATTGGACGGATGAGTGTGAAAGATCTTTTCAAACCTTAAAGGGGAGGTTGACATCAGCACCAGTTTTGGCGGTTCCGGAAATCTTTGACAACTATGATGTTTACACTGATGCTTCGGGATAGGGTTTGGGTTGTGTGTTGATGCAAGAAGGAAGGGTTGTCGCCTATGCGTCTAAACAATTTAAGGTGCATGAGAAGAACTACCCGGCATGCGACTTAAAATTGGAAGTAGTAGTGTTTGCTTTAAAGACTTGGAGACACTATCTTTATGGAGTTAAGGCTAGAATCTTCACAGACTATAAGAGTTTAAAGTATTTCTTTACACAAGAAAACCTGAATATGAGGCAAAGAAGATGGTTAGAGTTTGTGAAAGATTATGACCTAGACATTCAGTACCATCCATGTAAAGCAAATGTGGTCGCAGATGCGTTAAGTAGAAGACCAGGATCTGCAGTTTCCGGGGTTGAAGTTGCTACAGAACAGTTAGATGGGCTGAAAATCCAGGGTTTTGAGCAGTGTGGAAACCATCAAGTTGTGGCTCCATTGTTGGCAAGGTCAGAGTTGATGGATGATGATCACGTGCAAAACACTTACTAGCAATAGGACTAGGTCTATCATAGTAAAGTACTGGTGAGTCAAGGTCGATCCCACAGAGACTCGTAAGAACGTCCAATTATCAAGATTGAGCTTGTCACAAATAACGGTTTACGACCAACTAAATATAGATAGTAGTAAATGTTGGGTATACAGCACTCTGCCCGCTTGTGTGAATTCGACCCATGGCGCTGTGATGGTGTGGTATAAGGAAATAAAGTAGCACCTTTACTAACACCAATTGGTTTTAGTACAACGGTAAAGCGCTTGATCCTATCAACTGGTAGCAGAGCAGGCCATGGGTTCGAAACCCGGTAAAAACATACTATGTTAAACCACGGTTTGTGGGTAGCAGGTGCTGGGGGGATTGTTGGGTATACAGCACTCTACCCGCTTGTGTGCATTCGACCCATGGCGCTGTGATAGTGTGGTATAAGGAAATAAAGTAGTATATTTACTAACACCAATTGGTTTCAGTACAACGGTAAAGCGCTTGATTCTAACAGTAAAATTGGTAACACTTAACTAGCAAGATTATGCAAGTTCAACGGAGCAACAAGAGTTTCTAATGTATTAGTTCAATTATGAGTAATTAGTTATCCCCCCCACACATGCAACAGTCCTCCCCATTGGTGAATTTTAATTCATTGTTCAGCTACGGGTACAACTCATAACCCTATCTACTCCGACAATGGTAGTAGACAATCTATACGCAAGCTACCCTCCTTACTTGGTCCGTAATAGCCCATACGCATAAAGAACTAAAGCTGTCGATATTGAGCGCTAACCCATACCGTAAACCCACCGAGACAGCTGTCGACACTGCTCAGCACATTCCTAGGGTCCATCGGACTATGTCTTAACTAACACTCCACCTTGCAAGTTCTTCGTGTTAATTTATGAATACAATAAGTAGATTGGCCAAATCTAACCTACTGTTAATTTAACCTGTCGATCAACGTAGCTGGCGCCGATTATCATAAACTAGTAATTTACTAAGTATTCAGATCTAGCGATATAGACCGTCGCAGATCTGAAGAACGCAACCACTATTCATGATTTATTCACCAATGATTTAGATCTATTACACATGGGGTAAAATAAACTAACTACTACATAATTAAACTAACTAAACAATTAGCACATACTAGTCAAGTAGAACAACGATAGATCTACATCTTGGAAAAGACAGAAGATCTTACCCTCGAAGATGAGCGTAGATCTCCCTCGGATCTCTCCCTAGGTGGCGACTCCATCGTCTCTCCGACCAGAACTCATAAAATAAATAAAATAAAGAACAAAGAACTTTTATTGCATAATAATTGTTTTGAAAATTGTACACTAGACTATTACACTCAATTGTGAGGCGAAGCCTCTTATTTATTGCTACATAAACCGACTTAGAAACACCTAGATCTACCCCTCATCCAAGAAAATACGTTTCGGAGGCTTCTGGAACCTCGGTAACCCGGCGGCTACTCCCAGTTTACCGGGGGTAATTTGGTCTTTTTTCTTCTGCCGACTTAGCTTGGAAGGTTCTGGAATACCCTAGGCCCAATCCTTTCGTTCAGTCCACTCCAGATTCGTCCACAATACTCAACCCAATATTTCGTATCCTGAAAATAAACAAATAACGCACGAATTAATAACGAAACAGGGAAAATAAATGCTAAGTGTAGTTTTCTCCACTCGCGAACCCGACATATGATATTCAACTCAAATGGTTCATATTTATAGGTCGAAACAATTATTTTTAGCTCATAATGGATAGAATGTTGATGGCGTCGGATGGACTATTTTAAGCGTCATCAACTACCCCCCACTTGCCTTCTGCTCGTCCGCGAGCAGAGTATCAAGGCATAATGTACCTCCGAGAACAATCTCCATCAACTACCACATATTTAATCAAGACTTCCGGCAGAATCATACATCTGGCCACAATCCATAAGCTCCCCATTAATCACCACTTATCATGCATCAATGTGTCGTGTCATGAATCAGTTGCGATAGTGCATTCGTGAGGAGAATCAAGTTGTATTAACCACACAATCTTAACTTACCTGCACATACACTCGCTCATCTTGCCTTCAGACTTGGTTACACAACATGGTACCTTAATCGGGTCGGGCAGACTCGGGGACTGAGCATCGCTCTTAATTCCTCGCTTGTTTCTTTTTATGCGAGGGTCGTGCCCTTTTACACGAGTTCGCTTCCCTCACTGCCTTTATTGCATATTTATTTTTTTATTTTTAATTTTTTCATCATTTTTTTCATTGGCAGATTTCCTCACTTTTCTCTCTCTCTCTCTCTCTCTCTCTCTCTCTCTCTCTCTCTCTCTCTCTCTCTGTCTCTCTCTCTCTCTCTCTCTCTCTCTCTCTCTCACAAATCCGTATTTTCCCAGTCACCTCTTTTGGCATTCAAGTTGTTTCCCTTATCCTACAACAATTTGTTAAAGTATATGGACATACAAATGATGATTCCCGGTTAAAATAACTTATCATCTTATCTCAAACACTTCTCACTCATATTATGTGCTCAAATATTGAATGCAATGATAGAATAATAATTAATAAGTTACTACTTCATGCAACATAACATATGCTCATTCTTCCATACTTAATTTTTCATGCTATAGCTCACTTCAAATTGAACTTGGGCTCTTTTTCTACCAATTCCTTACTCGAAAACGTGCAATAAGCAAGCTAAAAACAGTGTTTAAAATTTTTCAAAATAATTCCATTTTTTCGACTATCCAGCTAAGACCGCCTACCCCCCCACTTATTATAGGCATTGTCCCCAGTGACGAATAATAACGAAAAGAATTAGTACTTAGCTCTGGAATTGGTTGGCTGAGTCAAAGCAAATCCTGGAGCGTAATCATAAGCTCCTAGGTCATTCCTCCTCCAAGTTGTTATCTGCTTTCCAAAATGCTTCCAAAAACTATGAGTAACATGCGAAGGGCAATAAGAAAATAAGGTGGTAGTAATCGTGCATACCGGAGGAATGCGCAAATCCAGTTTAGGCCACTTTATTCTTTAATTGGCCTAAGCAAGACGCAAAAACTTTTACGAGGGTATCACACGAGAATCGTGAAGGAAAAAACCACATATATCTCTAGTCGGATGACCAAGGCTATATGTGATGAAAAAAACCTTGCGATTGTCATGCTACTTTATTGACTCAAAATAACTAAAATAAACAAAAGCAATAAATAAGGGTTTAGAAATAGTTCTGAGTTTATAGTCGCCAGCTTGACTGTACTTATGGGGCTCATTTATTCGTACTCTAGATCTGTCAACATAAAGACCTCACATTCGTGGGTTATCTGGCGCTCTAGGTAATGCTTCAGCCTATGGCCGTTAACTATGAACGTCTGCCCAGAGTGGTCATTTCTAACTTCACATGCTCCTGCATTGAAAACTTTCATGACTACATGTGGTCCATACCATCTAGACTTCAACTTCCCAAGAAAAAGACGATGATGCAAATTATACACCATCGCTTTATCTCCAACTTGAAATGTGCGGTTCGAGAATCCTCTTATCATTTACGGTTCGTAATCCTCGTAGCCCATAGCCCTCGGTTCTCGAGTTCAACCGTAAATGACATGCTTTTCCAAAACTATCATATACGGTGACATCCCAATCGTGGGCCTATAAGCAGTTCTGTACGCCCAAATAACATCATCTAATTTCAAAGACCAATATTTCCTCATGTGATTCACAGTCTTCTCTAAGATTCTCTTAATATCTTTGTTGGTGACCTCATCTTGTCCACTTTTCTGGGGGTGATATGCTGCTGCAATCTTATTTCTAACCCCATATCTCAACATCAATCTCTCGAACAACCTATTACAGAAATGCCTCCCTCCATCACTAATAAGGGCTCTGGGCACTCCAAACCTCGTCAAAATGTTCTTCTTAAAAAATCTCAGGACAACCCTGGCATCATTAGTAGGTGAGGCTACTACCTCCACCCATTTGGAAACATATTCAACTGCTACTAGGATGTAACGATTTGACTCTGATGATGTGCAAGGCCCAACAAAATCAATTCCCCAAACATCGAATACCTCGACTTCTAAGATACTCTGCAGTGGCATCTCATTCTGCTTAGAAATATTACCAGTCATTTGACAGGAATGACAGGCTCTTGTAAACTCATAAGCGGATTTATGTATTGTAGGCCAATAGAATCCACACTGCAGTACCTTTGCTGCTATCTTGTCTGGTCCATAGTGACCTCCAGCTTCTCTAGAATGACATAGGCTCAAAATACTTGGAATCTCATCATCATGGACGCATCTTCTAAGAATGGCATCAGGGCATAGCTTGTATAGGTAGGGATCGTCCCAATGATAATGCTTCAGATACGTAAAGAACTTCTTCTTATCCGCATTTGTGAATTCTGGTGGTAGGTACCTTCCTGCTAGGTAATTGACAATGTTGGCAAACCAAGGGTATACCTTCCCCACTCTTGATGTATGTTGTCGGTTCTGAGATTCAACTCGAGCGACCACTGAGATGGAAAAAAGTTGTTCATCAAAAAAGTTCTCCCTGATCTCAGTCGGTTGCTCTTCTTCCAGCAAAGTTAATCTAAACAGGTGATCATCCACCTGGTTCTCAGATCCTATTCTGTCTTTAATCTCGACACAAACTCTTGTAAGAGTAGAATCCATCTTAACAATCTCGGCTTGGAGTCTTTCTTGGTTAGAAGGTATTTCAAAGCTGCATGGTCAGTGAATATAGTGACTTTCGATCCTATTAGGAAGGGTCGAAACTTGTCAAATGCAAATATGACAAACTAAGAGTTCCTTTCTCGTAGTCGCATAATTCCTCCGGGCAATCTTTATTAAGGTATGAGTAGCATAATAGATAGGCTTAACGATTTTATCCTTCCTTTGTCCCAAGGCTGCTCCAATCGTCGTGTCGCTTGCATCACACATAAGCTCAAAAAGTTTGTTCCAATGTGGTGCTACCAGAATTTGGGCGGTTGTAAGCATTTTCTCCAATGTGTTGAATGCTTTCTTGCACTCTTTTCCAAATACGAAAGGTATGTCGTTTGCAAGTAGTTCCGTCAAAGGTCTAGAAACTTTAAAGAAGTCCTTAATAACCCTCCTATAGAATCTTGCATGGCCAAGAAAGGCTCACACCATTTTTAAGTTCATTGGAGGGAATAACTTCTCTATTACCTCTATATTTGCCTTATCGACCTCCATTCCTTTCCTTGAAATCTTATGACCCAAGACTATTCCTTCTGTAACCATAAAATGGCATTTCTCCCAGTTAAGTACAAGGTTGGTCTCTTCACGTCTCTTTAGCGCTCTACTAAAATTGTCCAAGCATTTATCAAAGCTATCTCCAAATACAGAAAAATCATCCATGAAAATCTCTAGAAAATCTTCCACCATGTCTGTAAATAACGACATCATGCACCTTTGGAATGTTGCTGGTGTTAGGTGTGATGCCCGAAAGACAATTTTGTAATTGTTTTATTTAATAAATGAAATGATATTATTATTCATATTTATTATTCTCATAATCACCGATGTGACAATAGTATTTACACTACAGAAAACCCTAAGTATATCGTTTATGTAATCACTTAACTCAGTGTATGGGATATACACGGGAGGATTGAGTTAGTGAAGATGTACTTAAAATACAATTAGCCCGTAGTGATGTTAATCGAGAGTATCGGGTCTCTCCTTTAACGTGCTATTAATGCGCCCATAACACAATAGGTGTGATTGTCTTATCCGGACTTTCGGTTAAGAGAACCTAGTGGGGCATGTATATATGATAGATATATCATATAGGGCTGGATCGATTTGATTAGAGTTCACGATATAATTCCGTAATCGAGAATTCTTATCGAATCAATGGATGATCATATTTATGGAAATATCTTAATCCTGAGGTGATCACAGTCAACTGCTTGAATCAGTATGAAGTTTGACTTGACGGTTAAGGATTACACTGAGTCTGTGGTCTGAATTACCCCATCTTGGCATTGTACTGGATTGAGTGAGTAGTCTGTGTTATCACAGATACGGAATCCATTCCTTCCATTTATGGAAGTAGATAGATAGTTCCCTTATTTGTTAATCCTAGAAACTGATCGATCCATGGAGTTCATATTACACTGATTAGCTACCAGTGAGTTGTATGAATTAATTGATCACTAGGGGGTTAATGGTAAAAGATAAGAGGTTCTAGAAAGGGTTAACGGTAACTTCCCGATTTAGAATGAACAGTCTATGGAGGATTAATCCATATGTAATGATTATATCAATGGACGCTTATTATTATTCTCGTGAGGAGATAAATATAATCTCATAATCGGAGGAGTGCAGTCACGGGATTATGGTGGCATATTCCTGTGATTGATTTATCGAATATAATTATTCTGTTCGTAAGATAATTATTTATTTGATTTATCGGAGCCGCTGATTATTAGTCCATGGTCCCCGACGTGCCTCCTAATATAACATAGCTATTCTCGGACGTCGAATCCTAATAATATTAATTAGTTCTTGTTGGACTTTATTAAAACGATATGTGAATTAATTGTTTAGTGGACTATTAAATTAGTTGGGCTAAATAATTAAGTATGTGGAAAAGACATTTTTCATAATCTTGGCCCAATTTGGTGTGTTAGTCAAAAATTATTGTGACTAGGTCACAAGTGACAATTTTCGGCCCTTGCATTGTTTTAATCAACAAGAAATTAGTTTTCTTGTGATTTAATAAGACATGTGCACAAAATATTTATTGGATAAATATTTATGGGAAGAAATAAAGATAAATATTATTCTAGATTTGTTCTAGAATATTATGGGATTATCTTTTATTTAATGGGATATTCTAATTGATTTTGTATTAATTATTAAATCCTTGGAGGTTAAGTTTTACTCTCTATATATAAAGAGAGTTCTCCCAAGCCTTACAACACACATGAAAATTTCACTATCAACTCTTAGAGAGAAGATAGAATTTTCGGCCAAGGGTGAGTGGGGAGAAATCTTGGAGGTTTTTCCGGTAGCATATTGGAAGGGTTCGAGTCGAAATTCCTTCCACCGGGAGTTGCTTGGATCACACGTCACGGAAGATCGTGGTGCTCTTCACATCTTCTTACATACATCCTTTTGCGGTTCTTCAACTTGGATTTTGAGATCCAAGAGGTATGTTCTAGAACCCCCTTGTAGATGTAGATCTAGTTATTTTATTACGTGTAGTATATAGATCTAGATCCTTAAAATCGCTTCCGTTGCGGATGATATTACTAACAGCTGGTGCATTGCAGAGTCCAAAAGGCATGTGATTATACGTGAAAGTTCCATAAGGACATGTGAAAGTTGTTTTTTCTCGGTCCTCGGGGGCTATATGGATCTGATAGCAACCAGAATATCCATCTAAGAAACAAAAAAACGCATGACCGCTTAATCTATCTATCATTTGATCAATGAATGGTAGGGGAAAATGATCTTTACGAGTTGCATCATTCAGTTTACTGAAATCAATGCAAACTCGATGTCCAGTAATTAGTCTCACAGGGATTAACTCATCAAACTCATTAGGTTGGATAGTGAATCCTCATTTCTCGGGCACCACATGAATCGGTGCTACCCATTCACTGTCTGCAATTGGGAAAATGATTCCCATTTCAAACATCTTTATAATTTCCTCCTTAACAACATCTTTCAATTGTGGTGTTAGTCTCCTTTGTGGTTATGCTACCGCTTTCTTCTCGGGATCTAAAAATATCTTATGCATGCACACCGATGGGCTTATTCCTCTATTATCGGCAATGGTCCACCCGAACGCTCCATTATGCTCTTTCAGTACTCGTAAAAGTTTCTCCTCCTCTAAAGGTGATGACAATGATGAAATTATGAGGGGCAGAGTATCATCTTGTAAGTACACGTACTTCAGGTGAGATGGCAAAGGTTTCAACGTTAAATTCCTTTGTGGCTCCTCTAGCAATGATCTTAACAGCTTACCAGTCAATTGCAAGTCAAAGAACTTGTTCCATGAAGGTCTATGAATGTTTCCTCCTAAATCCACAGAAGATATAGGCTCTATTTCTAGCACTTCACCTTCACTACACCCAGGCCAGGTTTCCTCTTAACTTTCTTCTTCCTTTAGGAGCAAAGTCTCTGCTACTTCAAGGTATAGTGCCACTTACTGATATACTTCCAGAACAAGCTCGTCTATGGCATCTAGCATGTAGCATGCTTATCCTTCATCTTGTGCATACTTCATTGGATTCATCACATTGAATACTACTTTGTCTTCATTCACTCTTAGAATCAGCTCACCCTTATGAACATCTATCAATGTCTTACTCGTCGCTAGGAAAGGTCTTCCTAAGATCAAAGGAACATCGTGGTTAGCTTCCGTATCCGGCACTACGAAGTCTACGGGGAACACGAACTTGTCAACTTTCACCTAAACATCCTCCACCACTCCACAAGGTTGCTTCATAGACCTATCTACAAATTGAAGGGTAATAGATGTCTCGTTTAACTCCTTCATGCCTAACTTATGAAAGATGGAGAATGGCATCAGATTGACACTGGCTCCAAGGTCACACAATGCTTTATTTAGGCATACTCCTCCAATTGTGCATGGTATGAGGAAGCTCCCAGGATCTTTACACTTAGGAGGCAGTTTGCGTTGCAAAACTGCCGAACATTCCTCATTAAGAAAAATAGTCTCAAGGTCTAACAACTTCCTTTTGGTAGATATTGCTTCCTTCAAGAATTTAGCGTACTCGGCATTCCGGCGGAGCTTCTACCAAAGGTATGTTCACTTACAAATTTTTAAACATATCTAAGAACTTTTATATAACGAACATCATCATTATTGGGCTTATATTTCCTAGGGGATAAGGTAAAGTAGCGAGATTAATAGTTACTGATTCATGAAGATTTACTCGCGATTGTCGCTTTGCTCTGCGCTTCTTGTCTGCTTGCATTTTTAGACTCCGGTTTACTGCAGAGTAGTGTCCAGTTACCGGGCCCAAATATTCTCCATATTCTCGCATTCTACTGTTGGATCGCTTTACGATTCTTCCTAGACAGATTTGGGATAACTCGGTCCAAGCGAGCCTTTTCCGCTTCTAGTCATGATTGCATTCACGTCCTTCGGATTCTTCTAAGTGTTACTTGGCAATCCTCCCGGAGGACGAGCTGACACTTGTTCTACCATCTGCGCCACTTGGTGCGATAGATTCTGCACTAAAGCTTCTTGATTGGTCAGTCTTGCATCATTCTTTTGACAATATGTTGTGAAGTTTGTATTCAGCTTTCGACCATGGATTTGGTAAGTTGATTGACCGAGTCGGTCACTGTTGAGCTCATTTTATCCATGGCTGCTTCCCAACCACTTGACTTATTGATTTGAGGCATAAATCCACCAGTTTGTCTCGGTCTTTCTCCACCGTTAGGATCACTTAGTCAAAAACCAGGGTGGTCGTGAGAACCTGGGCGATATTCGCCCCAGAGGGATTTCCTTGACTTCTCAGATAGTTCACGTCTTCGGTGTTGGCTACTTCGATGTCTTGACTTTTTCTCAACCTTGTCAATGCGATCTTGCATGCCATCTATCTTCTCATTCATTTCCATTAGCTGATATAAGATCTTTTGAGTAGTATCTTCTCCAAATACGCCTTCAGCTACCTTGGAAGTCTCAATTTGATGTGTTCCCCATTGGCTTGTCAGTGCTATTTGCTCCAACTTTGCTTCAGCTTCTTCAGGTGATAGCAACGCAAAACATCCGTTGCTCGATACTTCAACTCTCATCTGCTCACTTGGCCGCAATCCGTTATAGAAACTATGCATTCGTACGGGCAAACTAATATCATGGTGAGGGCATCTCCTTTGTGCTTCCTTCAATCTTTCGCATGCTTCTTCAAACTTTTCAATGGTTTTTGCTTGAAATTCATTATGTCTTGTATCATCTGTAGCGACTTCCCAGGTGGGCAGTAATTTTTCATAAATTTCTGCAACAGATCGGTCCAACTTTGGATCGATCCTGGTGCTAGAGACAATAACCATATCTTCGCTTTGTCCTTCAGAGTGAATTCTAACAACTTCAGCTTAATATTATCTTCAGGCACTCCTGCTAGCTTGACTGTGATGACTATCTCCAAGAAGTTGGTGACATGTACACTAGGATCTTCGTTCATTACTCCATGAAAGGTAGTGTGTTTAGGGTGATTTTATACGATTTCTAATGTTATATTTTATAACAATTTCCTCCATATTCGTATAATTTGCATAGAAATCAAGGGTTTAATCGAATTATTGAGCAAATGAGTTTTAAAAGTGGTTAAGTGCAAATTTGTGTTAATTATGTGGTTTCATTGATAAAAATCTTTGAATATGAGATGTTACATTTTGCACGATGTTATCATGAATGTAGTACGCTTGCATGTTAAATGAGGAGCTTAAACGAAGATCGGATGAAGGTTAAGAAGAAAGCTCGATTCGAATGAAGAAAGCTCGATTCGATTCGCCCAAACTTGGTGATCAAGTATTTCAAAATATGCCACGTAACATTATATTTTGAGGCCTAAAAGATGGATTTTGAGGAAAAGAAGAAGATGCCACGAGTTTATTTAGATCAACGGATCAATATTTTCCAACGTGCTTCTACCGTAACCTGTTTTTCGATGGAAATTTTACCCGACTTAGAGGCATTTTCAGGGGAAGAGTTCTTGACTAAAGTTGTAGATACTAAAATGAGCTTTCCAACGCATTTTGAATCACGTCAATCGGAGGTCTACAACTCAAGTTATGATTTTTTACCGAACTGCTTGAATTACGGACGAACCGGAGATATTTTGGCCAAGTTTGATGCATGTTACTCCATGTGCTCCTTAATGATGATGATGATGAGTCATAACAAACTCCACATGCTATTTTAGTGACTCCTCACCTTCACATGCAAAGTCATTATCACCTCCCACATGCTTATAACAAACTTGAGAATATTCCTTAGCATATTCTCCCAAAAATATCTCCTCAACTACAACCTCTCCCTTATACACCTCCCTCAACTCTCCCTATAAGAACTCCCTCATTTCCATCCATAAAGGCGCCTCTCCTTGGTCACTTTTGGCCAAGCTTTTACTTTTCCGTCTTTTATGTAAATACTCAGAGGGCGTTATGCCGAGAATAAATTAGAATAGTAGTACTGTTGTAATGCTGGAGCTACGGCCCTGATTCTGAAATCATAATCGAGGATGATTGGCTAAGGTCTCCAAGCTAGAACCATCGTTGTGAAGCCACCATCACCGGAATAAACAAGGATTTCGTTTTCATTTGTTCTAGTGAGTTTCTTGTTCTTCCTTCATGTTTGAATTGTTTATGTGCAATTTGTATGATCTATACTTATGTTGCATGCTAATCGAATTTAGATACGATAGTTGATAAATTCGTAGATTACCGTGAAGGAGAATGATAATATTCTTCCAACATACGTAAGTTGAGGGTGAATGTTGTCAGATTAGGATTTATATCCATATCTTTGATCCGTAAATGCTTTAGTTGTACCGAGAGTGGTGAACTAATTAAAAGGCGATGAACCGAAAGGAAAATGCCTCTTTAGCGAATAATAATCCAAGAACTTACGAATGAATATGTGTCTTTCTTGTTATTTTCGTGGGGTGGTGGATCATCGGTGCGTTCTAGTTGTTTTAAATTATAAATTTTATTATCGTAGTTTTATTTATTTTCACGTTTGCTACCTTAGTTTGTTAATTGAAAATCCGAGATCATAATCATCAACTTTATAAAAGAAATCAAGGCAAAGACTCTTTTTCGTACAAGTCCTGCGATATACGATCCGGTTTCACCACTATAGCTGCGAGCCTTCGCACTTGGGGTGACATCGGTTTTATTTTATTACTTGTTATCTTTTTCTTTGCATAAAACCGCGAACAAGTTTTTGGCGCCGTTGCCGGGACTTGGCACGGAAAATTTTCGCTTTCGGTTTTTTGTCAACTAAGTTATCTGTTTTAAGTCTTAAACAATAATAAAAAAAAAAAAAAAAAAAAAAATCTTTCGGTAATTACGAGAGAGAAAAAAATATTTTCTTTTAGCTCGCTTACGCTCGTATTAGTTTTATAGTATTTTGTTTCTTTTACGCTTGTTTAGACCTGTTTCGAGCCTGTTTTAGTATAGTTTTTTTTTAATTCTAAAAAAAATAAAAAAATTTAAAAAAAAAATTCTCGATAAATACCGAGTGGATTCGGTAATTACCGAGAAACAGAGAAAAGAGCCAAGGAACACTTTTCAATCAACGAGGTTGGGTGATGGATTCTCGGTGAATCCCACTGAGGAAACATAAGGAATAAAATCCCAAACCTCGTGATTTAGGTGTTGGTGCCCAAACGTAGTTTATGCAAACTCGAACTCACGGGGGACCACTTTTGTATAATCCGGAAATAGAGCGAACCATCGCTCGACCAAACAGACGTTTGGTTCGGCTCACCGGACCGACGGACGAGGGAACCACGGAAGGAAACGATCCTGAAGGATACACTGAGGGAGAAGCTCAAGTAGGAGCCCAGGTTGAAGAAATGGCAGAGCAACGGACATTGGCGCACTTTGCCATGCCATCTACCGTGAAAGTTAATCCTGCGGTCGTGATTCCCAAATCACGGCCGATAATTTCGAACTCAAAACTTCTTTAATCAATTTGGTAAGAGGTTCCACATTTCATGGATTTTCCACCGAGGACCCGCATGACGATCACATTCACTCATTTCTAGAATCGTGCGGGACTATTTTAATCAAAGGGTCACCGAGGACGCCCGAAAATGAAACTCTTTCCTTTCTCATTGAAGGAGAAGCAAAAGAATGGTATAAATCCTTACCAATCGAATCCATTACTTCGTGGGAGGAGTTGGAGAAAGAATTCTGAGCCAAGATTTCTTTCCACCGCAAAGACGGCTCATCTTACGAATCGAGATATTCACTTTTGTGCAATCCGAGAAGGAATCATTTTACGATGCATGGAAACGATTTAAGACTCTCTTGAGAAAGTGCCCCACCATGGGTTTGGACAAACAAAGATTGATCAACACTTTCTACAGTGGTTTGACCGAATTGACTAAGGGAATGGTGAATAGTTCTCACTGGAGGTGCATTTCCGAGAAAGACACCGATGAGGATGGATGTTGTTTGAAGATATTGCAAAGTATAATTATGCCCTACCTATGCAAAAAAGCCCAATCGTAAAAGCTCGATCGCAGGAAGTATGAGGTAGATGAGACCACGTCTCTAAAAGCTCGATTGGCCGCACTACGTAAGCAAGTGACGGCAATGAATGTTCAAAGTCTTGTGTGTGACAATTGCCATGGCCAAGGCCATCGTAGTAATCAATGCCACTTGACCCGATCTCACAGTCAAAGCTGTTCAAAACAATGTCGTTTGCCAAAATTGCGATACCATTGGGCACGCATTCCATCGATGTCATCTATTGTTGCATTCGGAAGAAGTGAATACATTCACTTCTCAAAATTATCGACCTTCGGTCGAAATCAAAACACTCAAGGATTCAATTATAACCGAACCACCCTGGTTTCCGATGGAGTGACCTTCCAGGCAAGCAAACCCCCATCATTTTCAGGCCCCAGGCCTAATCAAAGCAATTTTCAATCCAACTATCGACCAAAGATGGAACACCAATCCACCGCAAAATCAAAATCAATCATTTCGATCTTAGAACAAAAGTTGAGCGAGCAAATCACGGCCAACACTCAATTGGCAAATGCTTTAAGTACTCGACCAAGATCAAAGTGAGAAATTTGGAGGTGCAAATGGGACAAATTTCGGGCAAGAAGCAAGTCGACCTCAAGGTCACCGCCGAGTTTTATCGAGAAGAACCCCGAGGGGTTAATCTCGTCCAAAATGACCGTAATTCTTGCACCGATCTCATTGCACCATGGAACTATGGTCAAGATGAGTCAATGCTATAAAACCGAGGAGTGGGAAAGCGGTTGGCGGTCAGGCCAACCAGTGAAGCAGTAGCCCCTCCCGTGAGCGAGACGCAGGAGGGAAGATCTTTGTTCTCCTCGTAAGGATGTTGGGACTACTATTGATCCAAGTGAAAGAGAAAATTCTGAAGAAAAGGTGAAAGTTGAGAATTCTGATGATGAAGAGAATACTGCTGAGAAGAAGTCAGATTCTAAGTTAAGTTCTGGGAAGCATGTGAGGTGGAAGGATAGGGAAGACAAAGCAATCAATGATAAGACGGCAAAGAAGCACTTTACTGAGGAAGACTTTGCTGATCTCCCTTACCCACCTAGCAAAAACAAGCTGTCATTAACAGTCGATAAAGAATATAAGAAGGTTATCGACTTGCTCAAGAATACTGAGGCAAACATTCCATTGGTTGATCTTTTGGTAGGAATGCCAAAGTATACAAAGTTTATAAAGGACGCAGTAAGTTCGAAAAAGAAGCTCCAAGAGCTCGAGCACATAGTATTGAATGGAGAATGCTCAGCAATCAGCCAGACTAAACTTCCTGTGAAGTGCCCTGACCCTGGTAGATTTACGATTTCGTGTACTATTGGGAACAGGGACTTCCACAATGTTTTGTGTGATTCGGGAGCATCAATCAATCTGATGTCTACGTCAATCTTCCAATCTCTTGGATTGGATCAATCTATTACGCTTAAACCTATTTCTCTTCAACTTGGCATTAGAAGTGTGAAATATGCAAGGGGAATTGTAGAAGATGTATTGGTCAAGGTTAAGAACTTCATATACCCAGCTGATTGGGTAATCATGGATATGACCAACGATAAGAAAACCCCCTTGATCCTTGGAAGACCTTTTCTTGCAACCGCCCGTGCCTTACTAGATTCCCACAGTGGCGAAGTGACCTTACATTTGGAGGATGAGAGTATAAAGTTCAATGTGGGCAATGCAGTGAAGCACCCGTCCAGTGACACTTGTTTAGCTATTGAGGACGATTTCACTGATGAGTATGATAAACAAGTGTTCATGGGTAGTTGGGATGAGGAAGAATTCAATAAACTATCTGCAACTTGGACTAATGAGGAGTGGATAGAATTTTTAGAAGAGATTGACAAGGAAAGTTCTGATTACCACAAGGTGGTAGGAATGAAGATGAGGGAGAGGCATGGTGATATGCCCAGATTTGCAAAGGGAGATGAGGCCCCTGTCTGCTGGGAGGCCATGATGCTTCAGAGCCCTTATAATAAGCTTGGAAATCTAGAGCCACCGGGGGAGTTGTTTGTGTACTCCCCGATGAATGAACTTTATGGAATGTCAAAGAAGATGGTTCGACAGCTTGATAAAAGAAGACTCTATGGCTGGGAGGAGTTGGCATCGAGGACTAAAAGAGGTACGTTTCTAGACAATTTAATTTCTGTGGTTCTCGCATTGTTAATTTTTCTTAAGCTATTGATCTTCTTGAGTTCGGATTTTGGTTGATGATTTGTAATTAGTCGAGCAAACGACATTAACTAAAAAGCGCTACCGGGAGGCAACCCGCTTAAAAAAAAAAAAAAAAAAAAAAAAAAAAAAAAAAAAAACAAAAACTCTACATTTTGCATTATACTTTACTCATACTTTGGATAATAGTTTTCCAATACTTCGAATTGATTTTCATTTTGTTTCACCAAGTCTCAGGATGAATGTTTGAATGTCATTTAAAGGGAACGATTAGGAGGTTATCCGAAAATCCCGAGGAAGTACAAAGAAAAAATTCAAATGCATCATTTCTTAGATTTGGGTTGTTAGAACAATTTGAAATAACCCTTGAGGATCTGGGTATAAAAGACTCATAGTTAATACTTTGTCACATATTTCATATCATGACCTAGTCTGTTTTAAATTTTCAAATAATGTGTGACATGTATTAGTTTAACTACTATGCAACTAAGGGAATAGGAAATTCAAAGCTAACCCGAGTTGAAATTTTATTGTCTAGTCGAGCTCCCGACTATAATTAAGCCCTACTAGGACGGTAACCTAGATATCTTATTCCATGATATTGCCTTGTCTATCATCTTTTGTGCCCCTATCCCCGAGGTACGCCTTGTTTTCCCATGGTGTGCAGGATTTTGCGATAGCGATTGTGAGCTTTTAGATAAATCGCCATTTACGGTGGATGGTCCACGATCACTGATTTCAATGAGCATTTCTGAGTCGATTCTAGGCCACTTCGAATTGCCACTTTCGAACCACAATCACCTAAGTGTTCTTTTTCTTTTTACATTCTGCACAACCCGAGGACATGTTGTGATTTAAGTGTGGGGAGGAATAGTCGGTTATATGTATCTACCATTTGCTTAAATTATTTTGATTCTATGCTAAATGGGCTAAATTTTCAAATTTTTGTTTATTCCCGAGTAAACAATGCATATCTTTGTTCGTTATTTTATAGTCATTAATGCTATATTCCGTATGTTCGATAAGTTAGTTGTTTCACCCAATATATTTTTCACGAGCCATAGTGAATGATGAGCTAAATTATAAAGCTATATCCCTTTTTGATTAGTGATTTTTGATTATCTTATAAAGTCATGTGCTTAGTGCTAACGTCTGCGTATCGTGAGAATTATGATAGTTTGTGTTTATAGCCGTAGTATGATATATTGTGAATATCTCGAACGTTTGAATGTGATAAGTGAAACATAACTAATGTTCTTGCACAATAATTAACAAATAAATCATTGCTTGAGGTGTTATGCTCAAGAGGTTTGAATTGCTTTTAGCATGTTAACCACCGCCGCCGAAATCTCAAAAAGTAATCAATTGTGTGTGTGTCGAAGTCGGTCGATGATTTGAGTGCGGTAGGGCATTATCTCGAAATGTCCTATACCACTATGATGACCAAAGCTCACGACAATCGAAAAAAGTCGCCTTATGATTTGAGTAGATAGGGGATTATCTCAAATTTCCTATTCTAGTATGACGGGCAAAAGCTCATTCTGATGTGTGTTGAAAAAAAAAGAAAAAAAAATCGAAAAAATTTATTATTATGAATAAGTTAAGGACTTAGTTATCGTATACCTTATCCCCAGTATAATGTGACAGATATGTTGTAGGATTATCCTCTGAGTATATCGAATGGCCCTAGATATATTCTATCATTCTTTCGTGGATATGTCACGCTTTGTAGGGTACATCTTATAAGTATCATTATTACTAGTTTGAAGGGGGTATTAGCTAGTTTGCTTTGAATTTTTCAAGTTTGGACTTAGTGGAAGTTTTCTATGGCTATGCACACACATCAGGGTGAACCTCTGATTTATTGAGTATATGTTGTATTTGCTGAGGTGTCTATCCTTTTCGAGCCTTGATTCTTGTTTTGTTTTGCTCGGGACGAGCAAAAGCTAAGTGTGGGGGAGTTGTTTAGGGTGATTTTATACGATTTCTAATGTTATATTTTATAACAATTTCCTCCATATTCGTATAATTTGCATAGAAATCAAGGGGTTTAATCGAATTATTGAGCAAATGAGTTTTAAAAGTGGTTAAGTGCAAATTTGTGTTAATTATGTGGTTTCATTGATAAAAATCTTTGAATATGAGATGTTACATTTTGCACGATGTTATCATGAATGTAGAATACGCTTGCATGTTAAATGAGGAGCTTAAACGAAGATCGGATGAAGGTTAAGAAGAAAGCTCGATTCGAATGAAGAAAGCTCGATTCGATTCGCCCAAACTTGGTGATCAAGTATTTCAAAATATGCCACGTAACATTATATTTTGAGGCCTAAAAGATGGATTTTGAGGAAAGAAGAAGATGCCACGAGTTTACGAGATCAACGGATCAATATTTTCCAACGTGCTTCTACCGTAACCTGTTTTTCGATGGAAATTTTACCCGACTTAGAGGCATTTTCAGGGGAAGAGTTCTTGACTAAAGTTGTAGATACTAAAATGAGCTTTCCAACGCATTTTGAATCACGTCAATCGGAGGTCTACAACTCAAGTTATGATTTTTTACCGAACTGCTGGAATTACGGACGAACCGGAGATATTTTGGCCAAGTTTGATGCATGTTACTCCATGTGCTCCTTAATGATGATGATGATGAGTCATAACAAACTCCACATGCTATTTTAGTGACTCCTCACCTTCACATGCAAAGTCATTATCACCTCCCACATGCTTATAACAAACTTGAGAATATTCCTTAGCATATTCTCCCAAAAATATCTCCCCTCAACTACAACCTCTCCCTTATACACCTCCCTCAACTCTCCCTATAAGAACTCCCTCATTTCCATCCATAAAGGCGCCTCCTTGGTCACTTTTGGCCAAGCTTTTACTTTTCCCGCCTTTTATGTAAATACTCAGTAGGCGTTATGCCGAGAATAAATTAGAATAGTAATCTTGTTGTAATCTTTGAGCTACGGCCCCGATTCAAATCATAATCGAGGATGATTGGCTAAGGTCTCCAAGCTAGAACCATCGTTGTGAAGCCACCATCACCGGAATAAACAAGGATTTCGCTTTTCATTTGTTCTAGTGAGTTTTTGTTCTTCCTTCATGTTTGAATTGTTTATGTGCAATTTGTATGATCTATACTTATGTTGCATGCTAATCGAATTTAGATACGATAGTTGATAAATTCGTAGATTACCGTGAAGGAGAATGATAATATTCTTCCAACATACGTAAGTTGAGGGTGAATGTTGTCGATTAGGATTTATATCCATATCTTTGATCCGTAAATGCTTTAGTTGTACCGAGTGGTGAACTAATTAAAAGGCGATGAACCGAAAGGGAAAATGCCTCTTTAGCAGATAATAATCCAAGAACTTACGAATGAATATGTGTCTTTCTTGTTATTTTCGGTGGGGTGGTGGATCATCGGTGCGTTTCTAGTTGTTTTAAATTATAAATTTTTATTATCGTAGTTTTATTTATTTTCACGCTTGCTACCTTAGTTTGTTAATTGAAAATCCGAGATCATAATCATCAACTTTATAAAAGAAATCGAAGGCAAAGACTCTTTTTCGTATAAGTCCTCATGGATACGATCCGGTTTCACCACTATAGCCGCGAGCCTTCGCACTTGGGGTGACATCGGTTTTATTTTATTACTTGTTATCTTTTCTTTGCATAAAACCGCGAACAAGTTTTTGGCGCCGTTGCCGGGACTTGGCACGGAAAATTTTCGTTTTCGGTTTTTTTGTCAACTAAGTTATCTGTTTTAGCCTTAAACAATAAAAAATAAAAATAAAAAAAAAAAAAATCTTTCGGTAATTACCGAGAGAGAAAAAAATATTTTCTTTCGCTCGCTTTACGCTCGTATTAGTTTTATAGTATTTTGTTTCTTTTACTGCTTGCTTAGACTGTTTGAGCTGTTTTTAGTATAGTTTTTTTAATTCTAAAAAATAAAAAATTTAAAAAAATTCGATAAATACCGAGTGGATTCGGTAATTACCGAGAAACAGAGAAAAGAGCCAAGGAACACTTTTCAATCAACGAGGTTGGGTGATGGATTCTCGGTGAATCCCACTCTGAGGAAACATAAGGAATAAAAATCCCGAAACCTCGTGATTTAGGTGTTGGTGCCCAAACGTAGTTTATGCAAACTCGAACTCACGGGGACCACTTTTGTATAATCCGAAATAGAGCGAACCATCGCCGACCAAACAGACGTTTGGTTCGGCTCACCGGACCGACGGACGAGGGAACCACGGAAGGAAACGATCCTGAAGGATACACTGAGGGAGAAGCTCAAGTAGGAGCCCAGGTTGAAGAAATGGCAGAGCAACGGACATTGGCAGACTTTGCCATGCCATCTACTGTGAAAGTTAATCCTGCGGTCGTGATTCCTGAAATCACGGCTGATAATTTCGAACTCAAAACTTCTTTAATCAATTTGGTAAGAGGTTCCACATTTCATGGATTTTCCACTGAGGACCCGCACGATCACATTCACTCATTTCTAGAATCGTGCGGGACTATTTTAATCAAAGGGGTCACTGAGGACGCCCTGAAAATGAAACTCTTTCCTTTCTCGCTGAAGGGAGAAGCAAAAGAATGGTATAAATCCTTACCAGTCGAATCCATTACTTCGTGGGAGGAGTTGGAGAAAGAATTCTGAGCCAAGATTTCCACCTGCAAAGACGGCTCATCTTCTCGAATCGAGATTTCACTTTTGTGCAATCCGAGAAGGAATCATTTTACGATGCAATGGAAACGATTTAAGACTCTCTTGAGAAAGTGCCCTCACCATGGGTCGGGACAAACAAAGATTGATCAACACTTTCTACAAAGTGGTTTGACCGAATTGACTAAGGGAATGGTGAATAGTTCTGCTGAGGTGCATTTAGAAAAGACACCGATGAGGATGGATGTTGTTTGAAGATATTGCAAAGTATAATTATGCCCCTACTATGCAAAGGCCCAATCGTAAAAGCTCGATCACAGGAAGTATGAGGTAGATGAGACCACGTCTCTAAAAGCTCGATTGGCCGCACTACGTAGCAAGTGACGGCAATGAATGTTCAAAGTCTTGTGTGTGACAATTGCCATGGCCAAGGCCATCGTAGTAATCAATGCCGGCTTGACCCGATCTCACAGTCAAAGTCGTTTCAAAACAATGTCGTTTGCCAAAATTGCGATACCATTGGGCACGCATTCCATCGAGTGTCATCTATTGTTGCATTCGGAAGAAGTGAATACATTCACTTCTCAAAATTATCGACCTTCGGTCGAATCAAAACACTCAAGGATTCAATTATAACCGAACCACCCTGGTTTCCGATGGAGTGACCTTCCGGCAAAGAAACCCCCATCATTTTCAGGCCCCTAGGCCTAATCAAAGCAATTTTCAATCCAACTATCGACCAAAGATGGAACACCAATCCACCGCAAAATCAAAATCAATCATTTCGAGATCTTAGAACAAAAGTTGAGCGAGCAAATCACGGCCAACACTCAATTGGCAAATGCTTTAAGTACTCGACCAAGATCAAAGGAGAAATTTGGAGGTGCAAATGGGACAAATTTCGGGGCGACAAGCAAGTCGACCTCAAGGTCACCGAGTTTTATCGAGAAGAACCCCGAGGGGTTAATCAGGTCCAAAATGACCGAAATTCTTGCACCGATCTCATTGCACCATGGAACTATGGTCAAGATGAGTGAATGCTATAAAAAGCGAGGAGTGGGAAAGCGGTTGGCGGTCAAAGCCAACCAGGAAGCAGTAGCCCCTCCCGTGAGCAGAGACGCAGAGGGGAAGATCTTTGTTCTCCTCGGAAGGATGTTGGGACTACTATTGATCCAAGTGAAAGAGAAAATTCAAGAAAAGGTGAAAGTTGAGAATTTCGATGATGAAGAGAATACTGCTCGAGAGAAAAGTCGATTCTAAGTTAAGTTCTGGGAAGCATGTGAGGTGGAAGGATAGGAAGACAAAGCAATCAATGATAAGACGGCAAAGAAGCACTTTCTTGAGGAAGACTTTGTTGATCTCCCTTACCCACCTAGCAAAAACAAGTCATCATTAACGAATGATAAAGAATATAAGAAGGTTATCGACTTGCTCAAGAATACTGAGGCAAACATTCCATTGGTTGATCTTTTGGTAGGAATGCCAAAGTATACAAAGTTTATAAAGGGGACGATAAGTTCGAAAAGAAGCTCCAAGAGCTCGAGCACATAGTATTGAATGGAGAATGCTCAGCAATCAGCCAGACTAAACTTCCTGTGAAGTGCCCTGACCCTGGTAGATTTACGATTTCGTGTACTATTGGGAACAGGGACTTCCACAATGTTTTGTGTGATTCGGGAGCATCAATCAATCTGATGTCTACGTCAATCTTCCAATCTCTTGGATTGGATCAATCTATTACGCTTAAACCTATTTCTCTTCAACTTGCTGATAGAAGTGTGAAATATGCAAGGGGAATTGTAGAAGATGTATTGGTCAAGGTTAAGAACTTCATATACCCAGCTGATTGGGTAATCATGGATATGACCAACGATAAGAAAACCCCCTTGATCCTTGGAAGACCTTTTCTTGCAACCGCCCGTGCCTTACTAGATTCCCACAAAGGGCGAAGTGACCTTACATTTGGAGGATGAGAGTATAAAGTTCAATGTGGGCAATGCAGTTGAAGCACCCGTCCGATGACACTTGTTTAGCTATTGAGGACGATTTCACTGATGAGTATGATAAACAAGTGTTCATGGGTAGTTGGGATGAGGAAGAATTCAATAAACTATCTGCAACTTGGACTAATGAGGAGTGGATAGAATTTTTAGAAGAGATTGACAAGGAAAGTTCGATTACCACAAGGTGGTAGGAATGAAGATGAGGAGAGGCATGGTGATATGCCCAGATTTGCAAAGGAGATGAGGCCCTGTCTGTGGGAGGCCATGATGCTTGAGAGCCCTTATAATAAGCTTGGAAATCTAGAGCCACCGGGGGAGTTGTTTGTGTACTCCCCGATGAATGAACTTTATGGAATGTCAAAGAAGATGGTTCGACAGCTTGATAAAAGAAGACTCTATGGCTGGGAGGAGTTGGCATCGAGGACTAAAAGAGGTACGTTTCTAGACAATTTAATTTCTGTGGTTCTCGCATTGTTAATTTTTCTTAAGCTATTGATCTTCTTGAGTTCGGATTTTGGTTGATGATTTGTAATTAGTCGAGCAAACGACATTAACCAAAAGCGCTACCGGGAGGCAACCCGTTTAAAAAAAAAAAAAAAAAAAAAAAAAAAAAAAAAAAAAAAAAAAAAAAAAAACTACATTTTGCATTATACTTTACTCATACTTTGGATAATAGTTTTCCAATACTTCGAATTGATTTTCATTTTGTTTCACCAAGTCTCAGGATGAATGTTTGAATGTCATTTAAAGGGAACGATTAGGAGGTTATCCGAAAATCCCGAGGAAGTACAAAGAAAAAATTCAAATGCATCATTTCTTAGATTTGGGTTGTTAGAACAATTTGAAATAACCCTTGAGGATCTGGGTATAAAAGACTCATAGTTAATACTTTGTCACATATTTCATATCATGACCTAGTCTGTTTTAAATTTTCAAATAATGTGTGACATGTATTAGTTTAACTACTATGCAACTAAGGGAATAGGAAATTCAAAGCTAACCCGAGTTGAAATTTTATTGTCTAGTCGAGCTCCCGACTATAATTAAGCCCTACTAGGACGGTAACCTAGATATCTTATTCCATGATATTGCCTTGTCTATCATCTTTTGTGCCCCTATCCCCGAGGTACGTCTTGTTTTCCCATGGTGTGCGGATTTTTGCGATAGCGATTGAGAGTTTTTAGATAAATCGCCACTGGTGGATGGTCCACGATCCTATCGATTTCAATGAGCATTTCTGGAGCCGATTCTAGGCCACTTCGAATTGCCACTTTCGAACCACAATCAGCTAAGTGTTCTTTTTTTACATTCTCGCACAACCCGAGGACATGTTGTGATTTAAGTGTGGGGAGGGAATAGTCGGTTATATGTATCTACCATTTGCTTAAATTATTTTGATTCTATGCTAAATGGGCTAAATTTTCAAATTTTTGTTTATTCCCGAGTAAACAATGCATATCTTTGTTCGTTATTTTTATAGTCATTAATGCTATATTCCGTATGTTCGATAAGTTAGTTGTTTCACCCAATATATTTTTCACGAGCCATAGTGAATGATGAGCTAAATTATAAAGCTATATCCCTTTTTGATTAGTGATTTTTGATTATCTTATAAAGTCATGTGCTTAGTGCTAACGTCTGCGTATCGTGAGAATTATGATAGTTTGTGTTTATAGCCGAGTATGATATATTGTGAATATCTCGAACGTTTGAATGTGATAAGTGAAACATAACTAATGTTCTTGCACAATAATTAACAAATAAATCATTGCTTGAGGTGTTATGCTCAAGAGGTTTGAATTGCTTTTAGCATGTTAACCACTTTGCGCCGTAAATCTCGAAAAAGTAATCAATTGTGTGTGTCGAAAGTCGGTCGATGATTTGAGTGCGGTAGGGCATTATCTCGAAATGTCCTATACCACTATGATGACCAAAGCTCACGACAATCGAGAAAAGTCGCCTTATGATTTGAGTAGATAGGGATTATCTCAAAATTTCCTATTCTAGTATGACGGGCAAAAGCTCATTCGATGTGTGTTGAAAAAAAGAGAAAAAAAAATCGAAAAATTTATTATTATGAATAAGTTAAGGACTTAGTTATCGTATACCTTATCCCCAAAGTATAATGTGACAGATATGTTGTAGGATTATCCTCTCGAGTATATCGAAATGGCCCTAGATATATTCTATCATTCTTTCGAGATATGTCACGTTTTGTAGGGTACATCTTATAAGTATCATTATTACTAGTTTGAAGGGGGTATTAGCTAGTTTGCTTTGAATTTTTCAAGTTTGGACTTAGTGGAAGTTTTCTATGGCTATGCACACACATCGGGGTGAACCTCGATTTATTGAGTATATGTTGTATTTGGTTGAGGTGTCTATCCTTTTCGAGCCTTGATTCTTGTTTTGTTTTGCTCGGGACGAGCAAAAGCTAAGTGTGGGGGAGTTGTTTAGGGTGATTTTATACGATTTCTAATGTTATATTTTATAACAATTTCCTCCATATTCGTATAATTTGCATAGAAATCAAGGGTTTAATCGAATTATTGAGCAAATGAGTTTTAAAAGTGGTTAAGTGCAAATTTGTGTTAATTATGTGGTTTCATTGATAAAAATCTTTGAATATGAGATGTTACATTTTGCACGATGTTATCATGAATGTAGATGCGCTTGCATGTTAAATGAGGAGCTTAAACGAAGATCGGATGAAGGTTAAGAAGAAAGCTCGATTCGAATGAAGAAAGCTCGATTCGATTCGGCCCAAACTTGGTGATCAAGTATTTCAAAATATGCCACGTAACATTATATTTTGAGGCCTAAAAGATGGATTTTGAGGAAAAGAAGAAGATGCCACGAGTTTACGAGATCAACGGATCAATATTTTCCAACGTACTTCTACCGTAACCTGTTTTTCGATGGAAATTTTACCCGACTTAGAGGCATTTTCAGGGGAAGAGTTCTTGACTAAAGTTGTAGATACTAAAATGAGCTTTCCAACGCATTTTGAATCACGTCAATCGGAGGTCTACAACTCAAGTTATGATTTTTTTACCGAACTGCTGGAATTACGGACGAACCGGAGATATTTTGGCCAAGTTTGATGCATGTTACTCCATGTGCTCCTTAATGATGATGATGATGAGTCATAACAAACTCCACATGCTATTTTAGTGACTCCTCACCTTCACATGCAAAGTCATTATCACCTCCCACATGCTTATAACAAACTTGAGAATATTCCTTAGCATATTCTCCCAAAAATATCTCCTCAACTACAACCTCTCCCTTATACACCTCCCTCAACTCTCCCTATAAGAACTCCCTCATTTCCATCCATAAAGGCGCCTCCTTGGTCACTTTTGGCCAAGCTTTTACTTTTCCCGCCTTTTATGTAAATACTCAGTAGGCGTTATGCCGAGAATAAATTAGAATAGTAGTAATCTTGTTGTAATCTTTGAGCTACGGCCCGATTCAAAAATCATAATCGAGGATGATTGGCTAAGGTCTCTAAGCTAGAACCATCGTTGTGAAGCCACCATCACCGGAATAAACAAGGATTTCGTTTTCATTTGTTCTAGTGAGTTTCTTGTTCTTCCTTCATGTTTGAATTGTTTATGTGCAATTTGTATGATCTATACTTATGTTGCATGCTAATCGAATTTAGATACGATAGTTGATAAATTCGTAGATTACCGTGAAGGAGAATGATAATATTCTTCCAACATACGTAAGTTGAGGGTGAATGTTGTCAGATTAGGATTTATATCCATATCTTTGATCCGTAAATGCTTTAGTTGTACCGAGAGTGGTGAACTAATTAAAAGGCGATGAACCGAAAGGGAAAATGCCTCTTTAGCAGATAATAATCCAAGAACTTACGAATGAATATGTGTCTTTCTTGTTATTTTCGGTGGGGTGGTGGATCATCGGTGCGTTCTAGTTGTTTTAAATTATAAATTTTTATTATCGTAGTTTTATTTATTTTCACGTTTGCTACCTTAGTTTGTTAATTGAAAATCCGAGATCATAATCATCAACTTTATAAAAGAAATCGAAGGCAAAGACTCTTTTTCGTACAAGTCCCTGCGGATACGATCCGGTTTCACCACTATAGCTGCGAGCCTTCGCACTTGGGGCTGACATCGGTTTTATTTTATTACTTGTTATCTTTTTCTTTGCATAAAACCGCGAACATAGTGTAATTAGTCATCATCCGTATCACATTCGGCTTTGGATGGAATATCTCAACCGCATCCTCAGGCTGAACAATTGCTGGCACAAACTGCTCAATCATCGGCATTGGATAACTCTGGAGATTTCTTCTATCCTCTTACACCACAACTTCTTCTCTGTTTCGTTTATTCTGCGCCATTGTGTTTTTTGTATCTTCTACAGGTGGAACCTCTTATTCTCTCTCACTGCGATCTCCGTCGTCGTTCGTCAGCCTAGCAGTATTCTCTCGAGCTTATTTTCTCTTTTGTTTAGCAAACTTTTCAATCTCAGGTATGAATCTATCGAGTTTGGCTGCTGAACTTCATGGAGCTTACTACAAGACACAAAAAGAAAATAAAAAGTTAGTGACTTTCCTCGGTAGCTGTTACACTCGCCTGGCAGACTCAAAAATATAGACTCTGACTACTCGACTCGACGCCTGAACATACAGGCGGATTCTCGCCGAATCACTGGGATCCTCGCCATTACGCTGGTAACCCTCGGTATACCGGATACAATTTTTTTCTAGATTTATCGAACTGACTCTGTACGACTATAGTATTAACATACTATAAAATAGACTCAATTAAACAGACTCAAATATATACTGAGACACTCAATCTTAAATAAAAATTATTTTTGACACGAGTCCCGGAATGGCGCCGAGAAAATCTTGATCGCGTGCAAAGCACTTACTAGCAATAGGACTAGGTTTATCATAGTAGAATCTTGGCGAGTCAAGGTCGATCCCATGAGACTCGTAAGAATGTCCAATTATCAAGATTAAGCTTGTCACAATTAACGGTCTACGACCAACTAAATATAGACAGTAGTAAAATTGGTAACAGTTAACTAGCAAAATTATGCAAGTTCAACGGAGCAACAAGAGTTTCTAATGTATTAGTTCATTTATGAGTAATTAGTTATTCCCCTCACACATGCAACAATCCTCCCCATTGGTGAATTTTAATTCATTGTTCAGCTACGGGTACAACTCCTAACCCTATCTACTCCAAAAATGGTAGTAGACAATCTATACGCAAGCTACCCTCCTTACTTGGTCCGTAATAGCCCATACACATAAAGAACTAGAGCTGTCGATATTGAGCACTAACCCATACCGTAAACCCGCCTAGACAGCTGTCGACTCTGATTAGCACGTTCCTAGGGTCCATCGGACTATGTCCTAACTAAAACTTCACCTTGCAAGTTCTTTGCATTAATTTACGAATACAATAAGAAGATTGGCCATATCTAACCTACTGTTAATAAAACATGTCGATCAACGTAGCTGGCGCCGATTATCATGAACTAGTAATTTACTAGGTATTCAGATCTAGCGATATAGACCTTCGCAGATCTGAAGAACGCAACCACTATTTCATGATTTCATCACCAACAAATTAGATCTATAGCACATGGGGTAAAATAAACTAACTACTACATAATTAAAATAACTAAACAATTAGCACATACTAGTCAAGTAGAACAACGATAGATCTACATTTTGGAAGAGACAGAAGATCTTACCCTCGAAGATGAGCATAGATCTCCCTCGGATCTCTCCCTAGGCGGCGACTCCGTTGTCTCTCCGACCAGAACTCATAAAATAAATAAAATAAATAACAAAGAACTTTTATTGCATAATACTTGTCTAGAAAATTGTACACTAGACTGTTACACTGAATTCTAAGGTGAAGCCTATTATTTATAGCTACATAAACCGAATTAGAAACACCTAGATCTACCTCTCGTCCAAGAAAAAGTGTTTCGGAGGCTTCTGGAACCTCGGTAACCCGGCGACTACTCCCGGTTTACCGGGGGGTAATTTTGTCTTTTTTCTTCTACCGACTTAGCTGTTCTGGAATACCTTAGGCCCAATCCTTTCTTTCAGTCCACTCCAGATTTGTCCACAATACTCAGCCCAATATTTCGTATCCTGAAAATAATCAAATAACGCACGAAATAATATCGAAACAAGGAAAATAAACGCTAAGTGCAGATTTCTTGACTCGCGAACCCGACATATATGGTTCATATTTATAGGTCGAAACAACTATTTTTAGCTCATAATGGATAGAATGTTGATGCCTTGGGATGGACTGTTTTAAGCGTCATTAGATGACATCCGGGGTAAACAAGATGAATATCAGCGTTGGTTGATTTGAAGCGAGTTGCTAAAGAGAAGCCTGCAGTCGGTTATGTGCTAGACAAGAACGGGAATCTTTGGTACCAAGATAGGTTTTGTGTTCCAAATGTGGGACACTTAAGGCAAAGAGTTATGGACGAGGCACATAGGATATCTTTTGCAGTCCACCCAGGAGATACCAGTATGTATAGGGATTCAAAGGAACGCTTTTGGTGGCCTTCAATGAAGTTGGAAATAACAAATTTTGCGTCAGAATGCGATACGTGTTAGAAAGTAAAGGCTGAACATAGAAAACAAGGAGGTATGTTAAAACCTTTGGACATTCCCGAATGGAAGTGGGATAAGATCACCATGGACATTATCACCAGTTTGCCATGAACAAAGAGTGGTCACGATATGATTTGGGTGATTGTTGATAGATTGAAAAAGTCAGCCCATTTCATACCTACAAAAATTAATATGTCATTAAAGAAGACAACTACACTATATTTGGATAAATGACGGCTACACTATACAAAGTTCATCAAGTTTTACCAAGGTATGAAAATCGGCCTAGATGTTTAGAAACTTTGATCTGAATTGGTTTGTGGATCAATTGTGGATCAAATAGGTTTTTGGTTGGAGTTTGGACAAGTGCAACAGATTTTCTGCATGTTTTGCCGAGTTTTGTACTTGAAACAAGTAAGAGATCTTCCTATTGTGTTAATTCAAGTGTTAGAAGGTTTGGTTATGAGTTTGAAGTTGTTTTGGTGTAAGAATTATGTGTTTTGATGCTTGGTTCAATTTACTATGTTGTGGTCTGTTAAAGTACCTTGTTTTGCTGCTGTATTGGTGTTAAAACTAATGTAGAACATGTTGGATGAGTTGTAGAATCGAGAGAAGTGTTGAAAAACATTTCTAGGGCTTGCACAGGTGGAATGCGTACGCATTGTGTACCAATGCACAGGCATTGTTTGTTCAGAGTTGAACATGATGGTCATAGTATGTAGAATGTGCATGTATTCCAGGGAATGCGCACGCAATCCTCGCTTGAGTTGGTTCAGATGTTTTCGGTGCAGTAATGCGCGTCGCACCGCTGCATAAATGCGCATACGTATTGGTTGATCAGGATGAAACAGGAAGCCTTTGAACCAGTGAATGCACACGCATTGACCCTGTTTTGGGAAAAAAAAATGATGTTTTGAGCTTTGTGTTGAGTTTTAAGTGTTGATTCTTGATCTAATAACACTAAAAAAAGATGAACAAGCCTTGAATGAGTTTCTGATGCGTTTATTTCCGGCACCGAATGTACTCTTAAAGGGAGTTGAAGTTCGGGACCGTTAGAAGGGCATGACAGGCTTGTGATTTTGTGGATTAGTACCCTCCAATGTCTGTGTATGTGATAGGATGTTGTGTCTAGATGTCTAAGAGAGGGAGTAGAGTTGGTTAAGGTGAGTTTTTCCTTGAAAACACATAGGTGGTCACTTAATGTTTAATAAATACATAAGTGTGTAGTAAAAGAATAAATACCATGCCATTCTTGGTTAAGCACAAGGATATATCGCGACTTGTGGGTGGTCAGTAAAAGTGAATAACTCTACT
Source organism: Gentiana macrophylla (assembly GCA_026214975.1). Lineage (NCBI taxonomy): Eukaryota > Viridiplantae > Streptophyta > Magnoliopsida > Gentianales > Gentianaceae > Gentiana > Gentiana macrophylla. Next base: position 73,233,455 of record CM047813.1, on the reverse strand, counting down.
GGCCTATAAACAGCTGAATGGTAGAGGGACTTCGCCGAACGCGTGCACTATTGGGTTAAACCCATGGCTATCAGTGTGATCCATTGTTAGGTTTCAAACGATATCTCGTGGTGGATATACACCATGCGTAGTGCTTTTGGATGCTGGTATAACAATGATAAGTTAAGTTAGAAATGTTTAGTCATGACATGTTGATGAGCATGAAATGAACCCTAGATGGAGTGGGTTTCATAAAGATAATCTTTTAATCATAACCAATACACGTGCACTTGTTTAATACAATAGCTTCTATCTTTTACAAAGTACCTTTGTACTTACCTCGAATGCATATTGTTTGTGTATTTGGGGATGAGAAGATGAACAGTGTGAAACAGGACTTTGATGAGGATTTGAGGGCGATCTTTGAGGATGTTATCTTAATACTTTTATTATCTACTTCGAGTTATGCTAAACCATGTTCTAGATTTGTTTGTATTGTGTTTAAAGACATTTTGTACTTTTCATTTGAGACTTTTGTAAGATAATAATGTTGTATTTCCTTCTAAGACTTCGTACGGTTGTAACTTGGATTTGTTGTTTAAGCTATCTTTCTATCTTTGGTTATTGCATTTCTATTCTTGCTTCAAAAAAAAAAATTACCCTAGTCTTTTAGCTTCCGCTAAATGCTAAACTCGATACGACGTAGTAGAGGTTTACATATAATATTGATTTAATTAATATTATGTGTCGAACGGTCTTTTTCCGGATATGGACTCGGTGTCTGAGAACGGAACGTTACACTAATTCTCCAGAAAAAAAATTTCAAATAGTATGACCATTCAGGGCGAATCAAATTCAAGGAAAAGACATCCTATTTAGTGACTCATAAACAGATCTTCCCGGCCGGTTAGTCGGTTGATGTGTTCCCTAAGCCCAACTTATTAAGCACATGAGAGAACGTCTTGTTTCCAGTTGTATGCTCGGCATTTTACATGGGTCAACTGGGGTCCACTATATAACATTTCTTCCCCTAATAAAAAATATATTCTTGTGGTAGGACCCATCCCCAGCCAAAATCTTGGCTAATTGATCGAAGTGGGTGGCTCGGACTCCTTGTCCTGCATCCAACGTCAAAGCATCATTATCTAAGAAATTCTTAATATAGAAAGTCTCTTAATGTAAATTATCTACATTTTTATTAACGTGTGACGTTAGAAGAATTGGTAATACAACATGGTATCATAGCTTGAAGTCCAAGGTTCAAACCCGATCCAAGCGTACTTATCCAAAGAAAAAACTATACTTACAAGTGTTGGGCTTATGTCCCTTCTTAATTATAGTCTCACACAAGCCTCTATTGTGGCACTCGTTGAGTCACAACGGGTGTGCCTTTTTAAATTTTTTTAAATTGATTAATACAAAAGTTGTATTGACATAACACATTTTTGAATCATTTAATATAATGATATATAATATATATCATTTTGGAAGAGATGGTAATTCAACACCCACCTTCATCTCCTCCTTCTCTCTTAATTATTATTAGAGTAATGAATGATACAAAAATGTGTTATGTCAATACAACTTTTTTATTAATCAATTTTAAAAGTTTTAAAAAAATCTTCATTTGTTGTGATCTGAACGAAGTCTTGTAATGGAGACTGTGTGAGTGTGCGACCTCAAGTGGGCCTATTCAACACCCACCTTCATCTCCTCATTGTCTCTTAATTATTATTAGAGTAATCATTATCTATCTCAGCTTTTTATAGACCCACATTTGAGAGGGTGTTATAGACCCACATTTAAGAGGCCGTATTGATATTTAATGTTAATTATCCATCTCCCCTTCAACTTAATTTTTTTGGGAGAGATGGTAATTCAACAGCCACCTCCATCTCCTCTTTCTCTCTTAATTATTATTGGAGTAATGATACGGAAACAACCGTTGTGACACAACGAGTGTTCAACGTGTATCTATACTGTTGATCATAATGCATTACTCCATCTCCTCCTTCTATCTTAATTATTATTAGAGTAATGATACTGAAAAACCGTTGTGATACAACGAATGCCTCAACGTATATCTACATATTGTTGATATGATGAATATAATAATAATTAATGAGTTTACGTTAGGAATCATTACCCATATTATTATCCTTCCATTCTTTCTTGTGCGTGTTTTCCATGTAACAACTTTGACTTGTCTACCCATCATTCGCCGGTTAAATTGCTTGAAAGTCTTTTCCATGTAATAACTTTGACTTGTCTACCCATCATGTGATATGAGGCTCTTGTTTATCGACTGTATTTGAATTTTCCCACCAATCAATACATACATATGTATGTATATACTTACATAAATAAAAAATCATGTTTTCTCCATCATTTCTTGTGGGTGTTTTTATCTTCAAAGTTATACATTTACATTTTCATCTATAACTAAAGATTGTCAATTTGTGATGCATCCATCCATTTTCGGTTCCCGGGTTCTATCGTGTTGTTGAATTATACACGGAAACTTGTGCATCAGATTTGTTTGTTAATTACAGGAGGAGGCAGAATCTTTATACACAATTCTTGTCTCTCTGCTTTAATTAGCTTCTTTGATCAATAAGTTTTTGAGAAGTAATCAATGGCGGCGGAGGATTTGTTGCGTTGCCGGCAGCGGCGGGGGAGTATTAATGTCTCAATCTTCTTGTACATGAATCTTTGGCTTTGCCTTCTGCAGATTCATCAACACATATCTGCAGAATATTCATTACCACATATCCGAATACTAAGCTACAATTGCACAAACACAATTGGAAATTACACTCAGGACAGCTTATTCCACACATATCTCAACAGCATCATCCCCTTATCTGCCGCCGACATAAAAAACCACGGAAGCCATTGGATGGTGTATAACCGCACATTAGGTGGAGGCGTTGACCAAGTCACCGCAATGGGTTATTGCTGGGAAGAACCCCATTGGTGTATCAAATGTATTAACGACGCTGCGAATAACCTTAAAAAAGTATGTCCAAATCAAAAGGAAGCCATTGGATGGTCTGATGATTGTATGTTTAGATACTCCAACAACAACTTCATCGGAAACATGTCCTTAACTCCTTTTAACAAGCAAATAAACTCTACACTTGCTACAAACGCCTATGTATTTTCTCGGAATCTCAGTTCACTTGCTGATCGTCTTCTTGAACAAGCGTCGTCCCTCATGTACAACCGCTTACCCTCTCAAATTATATACACATTGCAGATGATCACCACTCCTGATGGACAGCATATAGGTGGAATTATGCAGTGCACTCCTGATACTAACAATGCTGATTGCATGGAATGCTTGAATCATACCAAAAATGAATTGCTTAGTTGCTGTGATAAAAATGTGGCCGGAATATATCAAACGCCTAACTGTTATTTTGGCTTTCATCTCGTAAACCCCTTATATTTCAATACAGGTGATTAATTAATTGTTTTATATGTATACTACCTTCGTCTCACAAAAAAAGTGTCCAACTTTTTGTGTTACACATGATTAAGAAAACAATTAATATGTTGATTTTAAGTATTGATGGACATATACCCCCCTACCACACAATAAATCTTTTGTTTTGGAATATGAAATGGATATACAAATATTAAATGTTATCATAGGGGTATCTTTGGAAAATATGCATTAAATGATCCATCGGTTTTTCTAAATGGACATTTTTTTTGGGACAAAACATTTTCAAAAAGTAGACACTTTTTATGGGACGGATGTAGTATATTGTTGGTTATTTATTTATCAGATTTTAGCATAGCTGTTAATTCAAATAATTTTAGGCAAATTTGTTAATGCACGCTTTTTAATGAGTACCCAATGGAATCCCTTTCTTTCTTTTCATCTCCTGGAATCATTGTGCGAAACGTGGGGATTCATTTCAGTATCTAGAGTATTAAGTTATGGTGTTAGATGCCTTGTATGTCCAGTGTCCAACCCAAGCTTGGTTACAAGTTTTGTTCCAAGGAGAAGACCCAGGAAAACATGCCCATAAACGGACAATTCATCTTCTTCATTGATCGACCTCATCATCTTCATCTTCAGTGTATTTTCTGTCCTGGGTCAAGAAAGTGATTTTAGAATTTTTATCTCTAGAAGACTATGTTCGTGGCAGAAATATAATAGTCTATTGATGTTAGCTAATCTTTGATAGTCAAAACATTCATAATAGAATCCTCATACTCAAGCTCATCCATCAATCTTTGATTATCACAAAGGTCCTCGTCAAGAATAAGTCATCCACATAAGTTTCCTTAAAATTCTCCACCTCTTTATCCACATCAACCGTGGACGTCTCAGATATCTGAACTTGCATAGTCAAGCTATCATTCCCTGTACGTGCCATTGTAACTGTATTCGTGAAAGTATCTTCATAAACATCAACCGAAACAGTATCAATGGAATCCCTACCGTTCTGTATTGGTGCCAGAGCAACATCAGGGAGAGGATCATTCTGGGCTTGCTTAGTCCGGTACTCCGGTTTAAATCATTCTCCATATTAACTGCAGTATGTGTCGCTTAAGGCATGTAAACTTGTTGACATTTTTTAGTGTGTTTATCATCCCACTTCATAGGGTTCTTCCTAGTGCAAGAACTATCATCATGGCCTATATGTTTACAAAATTCACAATACTCTAGCCAAACTTCCGCACTTGTACTTTGGCAAAAACCGTCATTTACGCTTTCCCCAATCTAATCCCTTTGACAACGAGCTTTCAACAGATCAACATCAACTAATACCCGAGCCACAAACGGTCTACGAAGGTCAAGCGTAGCGTTATCAATCTGAAGAGGTCTACCAATCAACGAGGCAAGCTTTCTAATGTAAATGCAAGTTAAAAAGTGGCAATTGTAGCCCCGGTGGTAGCTCAAACCATACCAGTACCAAAGAGGATTCTTCATTAAGCCGATATTCAAGAGACTATTTGGATATATTCATCCGAAGTTTACCAATGAACCATTCCCTTCGAGTAAATAATCGATTATAATCCCTACAAGTTCTTGACTTTTTTATTTTTATTATTTCTATTTTTGCAGGAAAGAGAACCAAATCAAAGAAAATCATTATCGTTGTTAGTGCAATTGTGGCATTGTTAGTTCTAACACTAAGTCTATGTGTTTACATCACTAGACAAAGATGGCAAAAAGCAAATACAAGACATAAAGGTAAGATCAGATTGAAATATTAATTACATTAACATATCATAAGACAGTATAGATCCAATAATATATTTATTTAACAAATTTGGTGTCAGAATTCGAAATAGTCCCCAAGAAGTAGGGTCTTAATTGGTTGTTAAATCTAAGTATATATATATATATATTTTTGTAGGAGAAGAAGATGAAGAATTACTGAAAAACCTTCGCACAGAGACAACACAATATGATTTTGCTTCAATAAGTGCTGCAACAGGGGGGTTTTCAGTTGCTAACAGGTTGGGAAGAGGCGGATTCGGTGAAGTCTATAAGGTGCTTTGTAACAACTGTGCATGTAATTTCAGCTTTTGAGAAGCAAATTGATATAAGTAATGCTACGGTCGTAAGAAAACGGTCATTTGATGGTATTGTATCCATGTTTTAGGGTGTTCTTTCTGATGGAAAAAAGATAGCTGTGAAAAGACTGGCTACAACGTCTGGTCAAGGAGATAAGGAATTCGAGAATGAGGTCTTGTTGTTAGCTAGGTTGCAACATACGTGTTTGGTGAAACTATTGGGTTTTTGCTTAGAGGAAAAAGAGAGGCTTCTTGTATATGAGTTCATGGCAAATGGGAGCCTTGATAAGTTCATTTTCGGTAAGCATATATATATATATATATATATATATATACTTCTTTGTTGAATGTGCATGTTTCATCGTTTTGTTCTATTCGTTACAACATTATGAATTGATTGAATCAAAGAGATCCGAAAACCGATCAATGTTGGATCAAAGAACGATCTGAGAATAATAAAGAGCATTGCGAGGGGGCTTCTTTACCTACATGAGGATTCACGTTTGATGATTATTCATCGAGATCTTAAAACAAGTAACATTCTTCTGGATGGAGACATGAATGCAAAAATATCTGATTTCGGTATGGCCAGGTTATTTGATCGGGACGAGGTGAAGTCATTACAAAAGAATTGCCGAACATTGTAAGTCAATATTTATTGTTCTTACAACCTCGATGATATATTTTCATTACGTTTTCACCGAAATCGATCGTGTTAATATTATGCTTGATGAGATTGTAGGGATATATGGCACCGTAATATGCAATGCATGGACTGTTCTCTGTGAAGTCTGATGTGTACAGCTATGGTGTTTTGCTTCTGGAAGTCGTAAGTGGCAAAAGAAACTATTATTCTCTAACTGAAGAAAGTTCAGAGGGACTTCTCAGCTATGTAAGTATGATTATAGTCTTCTTAACAATAATTTAAACTTACAAACTTGTTTGATTTTCTTGTAGTATTACACATTGTCCCGAAGGTTGCCTTTGAGAATAGAGTGATTGAAAGTACAAATCGAACATTGTCCCGAAGGTTGCCTTTGAGATAAAGTGATTAAAAGAATAATTCGAACTTGCACTCATTACCTTAGGAGAAACGAATGACCCAAATCTCTCCCAAGGCTCGATTTTCTTTTCAAACGAAGAATTAGTATTGTATTTACAGGCCTGAGTAAAAATTCCGTTGCAAAATGTTTTTTTATTGGATTTGGGTTCGGATCATTATTTTTCAGATTTACATTGTTTTACATTAACTACTACAAGTGCTACAAATCCGAATATTTAAATATGACTGGTTATATATCCCTATTACAGGCTTACAAAACATGGAAAGAAGGTAAAGCATCAGATCTAATAGATCCCATGCTGACGGCCGGTTCGGATTCATTGAAAAACATGATGAGATGTATACATATAGCCTTACTTTGTGTTCAAGATAATGTAGGAAGTAGACCTACAATGGCTTCCGTCAATCTCATGATACAAAGCTTAACCATCACTTTACCGATACCATTTGAGCCAGGTTTCTTCTACAACTACACTAGGTCTCAACTTTCAGAAATTCCAGAATCAACTGTTCACTATGATCCGTTGTTAAATGAAGAGACAGATTCTTACCTATATCCTCGCTAACAGTTGTGGCTGATGTAAGTCAACTTTACCCCATATTTACTATCAGTATTACCCCGTTTATGAGCTTAATTTGACTTCCTTATTATGAATTACGAGGTATATAGGTTAATTTCATGATTAGTGGCTTGTGGTCCTTATGAATATTGCATTTATCCCAGGTATTGGTGTTACTTCTTTGTGTTTTGTCCATTGCAAATTTTCAAGAGTCCGGGCGTTTCGAAAAAAGACTCGGAGCAAAACTTTAACAGATTGGGCCAAGGATGACGTATGATGTCCAAGACTAAAAATGTGCGGAGTGGTCCAGAAATTATACAGACTGCCGTGAGTCTAGCCCACGCTGCGGTGAGACTCGGGATTTGTGCAACCAACTTATTTGACGAGTAGGGGTTTAAGTTAGGGTTTAGCCAAGGCTAGCTGGGCCGAAAACACTATAAAAAGGCCATTGTATCAGCAGATCATTATACACATATTATCACATTTTCATTTCTCCAACTTTTATAATAAAAGACTCTATTTTCTTTGGCAATTTAGTCTTCAATCTTCAATTATTGCTTGTGTTTGACTCATCTTTTGTGTAATATTTCGATTTTCGGGAAAGGGCAGACGTGTCATTTTGCGTAAACGAAATATTATTATTCTGACTTCTTTTATTGGAGTTAAATTTTATAAGATAAATATATATATATATATATTCGGAATTTATATATATATTTTAAGGAAATCTGATTTTTGGGAAAAGGGTAATTAAGGAAAATAAGGGATTAGGTTAATTATTGGGATTTTTCCTATTTAAGGAAAATAAACCCCAAGCGATTTTCCTAATTATTCTTATCAGATTTTCCACCTCCAATTCATATTCTGTGTGTGAGAGCCAAGCTAGGGCTGAGAGCTTGCTATCAATTTCTAAGTCGGATCTTAAAGGTTTTCAGATCAGAATAGGGCATCGGAATCGTCGTAAAGAGAGCGTCGATATCAGAAAGTTGGAGCTTTTCCCAAGGTTTCTCTGCAGAAGGTGTTCGTTTGCTGCAGTCTTTCTGGGTTTTGGCTTGGATTAGCTTGCTTATAAGGTAAGAAGCTCTTCCTACAATTTCAGTTATCGTTATTAAAGTTTAGATCGCGTTTTATGATGCGTAGATGTAAGAAAATTGTACTTTTTCGTTGATCAAAGGATCATAGACGTTTATATATGTTTTCTACGTTTTTCTGAGTTGAAATCGATGTCAATTAGGTTAGAAATGATTCAGAAATCGAGTTGTGAAGGTTGTAGCGTTTTGGGAAAAACCCAGGCGGACGGCCGTCTGCATTAGGCGGACGGCCGTTTGAATTAGGCAGACGGGCGTCCGAGACCCTAGTAGCTCAGATCGGCGTCGCACAAAGCGCACGGGCGTTTGAGGTCGACGTTTGATCGAGATGTAGCCGCTTTTACGGACGGGCGTCTGGGGTTTAGTGGGCAGGCGTTCAAGGCCAAACGGGCGTCCATAGGATGTCAAACGGGCGTTTGACCTGTTTTGCCTAGTTTTTACTGTTTTATCTTTTCAGCTTGATTTCGGGCTTCATAATCATGTTGTTATTGTTTTAAACCCTAAATCATAATATGTTAACATTCATTAAACATGAACAAGCTTCGATTGAACTTCTGATTCGTTCAGTTAAAACACCGAATGTACTCTTAAAGGGAGTTGAAGTTTGGATCCGTCGGAAGGGCATGAAAGGGCTTGTTCTTTGATGAATTAGTTTTCATCAATGTCTGTGTAATTGCTAGGCCTTGTCCGTGTCTAGTGGTCTAAGAAAGAGAGTTGAGTTTGTGAGGAGCTTACTTGAAAACACTTAGGTGGCTAGTTAATAACCATTAATAATTACATACTTGCATAGTAATAAGATTAAACATCATGTCATCCTTGGTAAGGCACAATACTATATCGCAATGTGTAGGCCTTCGGATAGAGCGAGTAAACTTGCTGGCCTTTCTAGAGGCACCAGGAGTAGAGGGTACTCGTTGTGGATAACTTTGCTGGCCATTAGAGGGCACCAGGAGCAGAGGGAATTTACGATTGAATAACTCCGTAGGTTCATAAGACCCCAAGTACGGAGGGACTTCACCGAACGCGTATACTATCGGGACTAGCCCGTGGCTATTGCTGAGATCCACCAATAGGTTGCACCCAGATGTCTCGTGGTGGGCAGCACCATACGTAGTGTCCTTGAATACTGATGTAACAAAGATAAGCTAAGTTAGAAACAGTTAGTCATGACATGTTGATGGACATGGAGTGAACCCTAGATTGAGTCGGTATCATAAAGATAATTATTATAATAAAACATGTTAAAAAGCCTTAATTAAATTGTAGCTTTTACTTCTTACTTTGTACATTGTACTTACCTCAAATGCATGTTTATTTATGTGTTTGGGGGAGAGAAGACGAACAGGTTAACCCGGAGTTCGAAGAGTGCTTTGATGACGACGTTTAAAGACGCCGAAGTTGAAGACTTTAATTATTTATGTTTTATTTATTCTTTAGACTTGAGGTTTCGTTTGGGAGCTTGTAATGACTTTCTAGTTTTACTTTTTTGGAGATTGTCGTACGTTTTAGTTTTCGTTTGGTATTCCAATGTAATAAATGTTACATTTCTATCTGTAGTATGTTGATTTCTATTCTTAGTAGCATTTATGATGTTTCGCCGAGTCTTTTGAGCTTCCGTTTTGCTAAACTCGATACGACGTAGTAGAGGCTTACGTGTAATATTAGATTTATTTAATGTTATACGTGCCGAGCGTTTCGTTTCTGGATAAGGACTCGGTATCCGGGAGCGGGGCGTTACAGTTTGTCACACATTAGTACGATTCGCCGGTGATGGAGCGAGTAGATGTGTGGGAACAACCCTCTTCATTGAGGGTAACGTTCAACTCCAATGTTTGATTCCAAAAACTAGTTTGTTTTTGTTTTTGTGATGAATCTGAATTAGTATTAGAGGAGTAATGAATAATATGTTTCCATTGATTAAATTGATGATACAATGTGTCTATACATAATGATTACATTTGGAAGAAAATTTTAAATAATACAAACTTAATGAACAAGTCTAGAACCCTAAGAAGTGGCGGCAAAAGAGCTTGTATCTTGGGCCGCAAGTCTAGTATGAGCATGTGCTTCAATACGCCCCTGCAAGTCCCGTTTGGTTTCGGACTGGACTGGATCCATTTGGATCCAACTTAATATTTTATTCACCCACTATCTTATTTATTATTATTTTAATATTTCTCTCACCAATCATTTCACAAACAATAAATAAAATAATATTAATCAATTCATTTTATTCACCACCTACACTATTCAACCATTACTTTATCAATATAATATTTATCTCACCAATCATTTCACCAATCATTTCTTCATCAACATAAATTTTAATACAACATTTCAACCTTATAATCATTATTTTATATTATTTTATTTTATTTTCTCTCTCATGACTCAAATAGATCCAGTCTAGTCTGAAACCAAACGGGGCCATGAATGGAATGCACATGGAGATTGGTCTTGAGACGATGAAAACGAGCATGGCCCAAGGGTTTGGTGAGAATGTCCGCAAGTTGTTCCTTGGAGGAAATAAAAGAGACACAGAGTTTCTTGTGAGCAACCAACTCACGAACATGGTGGAAGTCAATCTCAATGTGCTTGGTGCGAGCATGGCGGACGGGGTTGGCGGTGAGGTAAGTGGCGCCAATGTTATCACACCAGAGAGTAGGTGGATGCGGAAGGGAGTTAGACATTTCCGACAATAAGGAGGTGATCCACTAGAGTTCGGCAGCGGCATGATAATGAGCTTTATATTCCACCTCGGTCTGCTCTTGGCGACTGTTTGTTGCTGCTTGGAGCGCCAACTGACTAGATTAGCGCCAAAGTAAATGCAGTAGGCCCCAATAGAGCGGCGGTCATCAGGATCAGAGGCCCAGTCAACATCAGTAAAGGCCTGGAGCTGAGGAGAAGTGGAGGGCCGGAAGATGAGGTGATGACGCTTAATATAGTCCATCCTACGGCATCTACATTCAATCCATTATGAGCTAAAAATAGTTGTTTCGACCTATAAATATGAACCATCTGAGTTGAATATCATATGTCAGGTTCGTGAGTCAAGAAATCTGCACTTGGCATTTATTTTCCTTATTTCGATATTATTTCGTGCATTATTTGATTATTTTTAGGATACGAAATATTGGGCTGAGCATCATGGACGAATCTGGAGTGGACTGGACGAAAGGATTGGGCCTAGGGTATTCCATAACCTTCCAAGCTAAGTCAGCAGAAGAAAAAAAACAAAATACCCCTGGTAAACCGGGAAGTGCCGCCGGGTTACCGAGAGTCCATATCTTTCCGAAACACATTTTCTTGGACGAGGGGCAGATCTAGGGTTTCTAAGTCGGTTTATGTAGCTATAAATAAGAGGCTCCGCCTCAGAATTCAGTGCAACAGTTGTAACACACAAGTGTACAATTTTCCAGACAAGTATTATGCAATAAAAAGTTCTTTGTTCCTTATTTTATTTTATGAGTTCAAGTCGGAGAAACGAAGGAGTTGCTGCCTAGGGAGAGATCTGAGGGAGGTCTACGCTCATCTTCAAGGGTAAGATCTTCTGTCTTTTCCAAGATATAGATCTATTGTTGTTCTATCTTGACTAGCATGTGCTAATTGTTTATTTAGTTTAATTATGTAGTAGTTTGTTTATTTTACCCCATGTGTTATAGATCTAATTCATTGGTGAAGAAATCATGAAATAGTGATTGCGTTCTTCAGATCTGCGACGGTCTATATCGTTAGATCTGAATACCTAGTAAATTACCAGTTCATGATAATCAGCGCCAGCTACGTTGATCGACCGATATAATTTACATGTTTTTAGCTTGATTACCTAATTGCATGTCATCGTAAATTAACACGAAGAACATACCAGTTAAGTGTTAGTTAGGACATAGTCCAATGGACCCAAGGAACGTGCTGATCAGTGTCGACAGCTGTCTAGGCGGGTTTGCAGTATGGGCTACGCCCAATATCGACAACTGTACTTCTTTATGCGTATGAGCTATTACGGACCAATTAAGGAGGGTAGCTTGCGTATAGATTGTCTACTACCAGTGTTAGAGTAGATAGGGTTAGGAGTTGTACCCGTAGTTGAACAATGAATTAAAATTCACCAATGGGGAGGACTATTACATATGTGGGAGGAATAACTCATTACTCATAATTGAACTAATACATTAGAAACTCTTGTTGCTTAGTTGAACTTGCATGATCTTGCTAGTTAACTGTTACCAGAAACTTTACTACTGCCTATATTTAGTTGTTCGTAGACCGTATTTGTGACAAGCTCAATCTTGATAATTAGACGTTCTTACGAGTCTCTGTGGGATCGACCTTGACTCACCAGTACTCTACTACGATAGACCTAGTCCTATTGCTAGTAAGTGCTTTACACGCAATCAAGGTTTTCTGGCGCCGTTGTCGGGAACTCGTGTCAAGAATACTTTTTATTTAAGATTGAGTGTATGTATATACTTGAGTCTGTTTAATCGATTCTGTTTTATAGTCTGTTAATACTAGAGTTGTATAGAGTCAGTCCTGTTAGAATCTGGAAAAAAGGTACGTCCGGTTTACCGAGGGTATACCGCGGTAAACCGAGGGGCCCAGTTTTGCCAGAATTGTTTCTATTACTTGAAAGATCGAGTCGGTTGTCGAGTCAGTATTTTTTTGATCTCGCGGCGAGTGTAACGACGCGAGGCAAGTTACTAACGTTTTATTTTCTTTTTGTGTCTTGTAGTACGCTACACGAAGTTCAGCAGCCAAACTCGAGAGATTCATACCTGAGATCGAAAATTTTGCTAGACAAAAGAGAAAGGAAGCTTGAGAGAGTACTGTTAGGCTGACGGACGACATGAGTTCACACGAAGGAGATCACAGTGAGAGAGAAGAAGAGATTCCACATTTGGAAGAAAACACAATGGCGCAGAATAGACAAAACGGAGAAGAAGTTGTTGTGCAAGCGGATAGGAGAACTCTACAGAGTTATGCAATGCCGATGATTGTGCAGTTTGTGCCAGCAATTGTTCAGCTAGAGGATGCAGCTGAAATCTTCCATCCAAAGCCAAATGTGATACAAATGGTGATCAATTACACTACCTTTCATGGAGTAATGAACGAAGATCCTAGTGTACATGACACCAACTTTCTAGTGATAGCCAGCACAGTCAAGCCAGCAGGAGTGCCTGAAGATAATATTAAGCTGAAGTTGTTTCCATTCACTTTGAAGGACAAAGCAAAGATATGGTTATTGTCTCCAGCACCAGGATCGATCCAAACTTGGACCGATCCGTTGCAGAAATTCATGAACAAGTACTGGCCACTTGGGAAGTCACTACAGATGAGACAAGACACAATGAACTTCAAGCAGAGACCCACTGAAACGTTTGAAGAGGCTTGGGAAATATTTAAGGAAGCACAGAGGAGATGCCCACGTCATGATATCACCTTGTCATTACGAATGCATAGTTTTTATCACGGATTGCGGCCAAGTGAGCAGATGAATGTAGATGCATTGAGCAATGGATGTTTCGTGTTGCTATCACTTGAAGAAGCTGAGGAGAAATTGGAGCAAATAGCACTGACAAGCCAATGGGGAACACATCAAGTTGAAACTGCCAAAGTAGCTGAAGGCATATTTAGTGAAGATACTTCTCAAAAGATCTTATACCAGCTAATGGAAATGAATGAGAAGATAGATGGCATGCAAGATCGCATTGCCAAGGTTAAGAAAATTCAAGAGATAGAAGGAGCCAACACTGTAGACGTGAACTATCTGGGGAGGGAAGAAAATCACTATAGGGGCGGATATCACCCAGTTTCTCACGACCACCCTGGTTTTCAATTAAGTGATCTTAATGGTGATGAAAGACCAAGAAAAACTGGTGGATTCATGCCTCAATTCAACAAGTCAGGTGGTTGGGAAGCAGCCATGGAGAAGATGAGCTCAACGGTGACCGATACGGTCAATCAACTTACAAAATCCATGACTGAGTTGAATACAAACTTCACAACATATTGTCAGAAGAATGATGCAAGACTGACCAATCAAGAAGCCTTAGTGCAAAATCTGTCGCACCAAGTGGGCCAGATCACAGAACAAGTGTCAGTCAGTCCTCCGGGAGGATTGCCAAGTAATACTGAGACGAATCTGAAGGACGTGAATGCAATCATGACTAGAAGCGGAAAGAATCGCTCGGGCGCTTATACCAACCGCCCAGAAGAATTAAAAGCAATGAGTAATGTAACGTGGCGTAATCTGGAGAAAGATAGGCCGGTAACCCGGGACACTACTCCGTAAACCGAGTCCGGAGTTCAAAGAGAGAAGCAGCGAGCAAAGCAAAATCAATAGGTAAGTCTTCACGAACTGTAACTATTAATCCTTCTACTTTACCCTATCCCCCTAGGAAATATAAGCCGAATAATGATGATGTTCGTTATAAGGAGTTCATAGAGATGTTTAAAAAGTTGCAAGTAAATATACCTTTAGTAGAAGCTCTGGCCGGAATGCTAGAGTACGCAAAATTCTAGAAGGAAGCAATATCTACCAAAAGGAAGTTGTTAGACCTCGAGACAATTTTCCTGATTTAGGAATGCTCGGCAGTTTTGCAAGATAAACTGCCTCATAAGTGTAAAGATCCTAGGAGCTTCCTCATACCATGCACAATTGGAGGGGTATGCCTAAATAAAGCGTTATATGACCTTGGAGCCTGTGTCAATCTGATTCCACTCTCCATATTTCATAAGTTAGGTGTGAAGGAGTTAAGTGAAACATCTATTACCCTTCAATTGGCAGATAGGTCCATGAAGCAACCATGTAGAGTGGTGGAGGATGTTCTGGTGAAAGTTGATAAGTTCGTATTCCTCATTGACTTTGTAGTGTTGGACATGGAAGCTAACCACGATGTTCCACTAATCTTAGGAAGACCTTTCCTAGCCACGAGTAAGACATTGTTAGGTGTTCATAAGGGTGAGTGATTCTGAGAGTGAATGAGGATAGAGTGGTATTCAATGTGATGAATTCAATGCAGTATGCACAAGATGAAGGAGAAGCATGCTACATGCTAGATGCTATAGACGAGCTTGTTTTGGAATTATATCAGCAAGTGGCACTAGACCCTGAATTAGCAGAGACTTTGCTCCTAAAGGGAGAAGGAAGTCATGAGGAAACATGGCCTGGGTGTAGCGAAGGTCAAGTTCTAGAATTAGAGCCTATGTCTTCTGTGGATTTAAGAGGAACCATTCATAGACCTTCGTGGCATAAGTTCTTTGACTTGCAATTGACTAGTAAGCTGTTAAGATTATCATTAGAGGAACCACCCAAGAATTTAACATTAAAACCGTTGCCATCTCACCTGAAGTACGTATACTTACAAGATGATATTGTTCCCCTCATAACTTCTTCATTACTATCACCTTTAGAGGAAAAGAAACTTTTAAGAGTACTGAGAGAGCATAAGGTAGCGTTCGGATGGACCATTGCGGATATTAGAGGAATAAGCCCATCAGTGTGCATGCATAAGATCTCTGTAGACCCCGAGAAGAAAGCAGTAGCACAGCCACAAAGGAGACTGACACCACAATTGAAAGATGTTGTTAAGGAGGAGATCATAAAGATGTTGGAAATGGGAATCATTTTCCCGATTGCAGACAGTGAATGGGTAAGCCCGATTCATGTGGTGCCCAAGAAATGAGGATTCACTGTCCAACCTAATGAGTTTGATGAGTTAATCCTTGTGAGACTGATTACTGGACATCGAGTTTGCATTGATTTCATGAAACTGAATGACGCAACTCGTAAAGATCATTTCCCCCTGCCATTCATTGATCAGATGATATGTGAGCATTACAAATCGTCCAAGTGAGCATTACAAAGCTTCATGATATGTGATGAGTGTCTGTTTGAGTTGTTTTGAGTCTTAAGTGATTTGAGTCTGCTTAAGTGCCATATGGTCGAGCCAACGACGTAAAACACATGCGCTTGTGGGAGGCAACCCACCTTTTTGCTTTATTTGTTTAGATCTTATTAGGACCCTGAGAGGATATTTTACACCCGATTCTTGTTTTGACATGCATGCTATAGCCGATATTTTCTTTATATATACATCTCCATGTTTGTGTTACCAACACTTAAGGTTTCGGCCTTTCGTTGTAGAGAATTCTTTGTGTTTACTTTGTAGCACAGGCACCCTGGGAGATACATTTGCGGTTGTTACATTGCATTGGATGAGCTTTGCCGACAGTTCAGCCAAGTTTTTTTTCCTTTCTCACTCACACACTGAGGACAGTGCTTCGTTTAAGTGGGGGGTAAGAGACTTAGCTTCACTGTTTTTGTTGATAAATTTTTATGCCATGTTTTCATATACTTGAATGATATGTAGGCTTAGTTTTTGCTATATCGTGTGAATTTGGGCCATATTTTAAAAAATTTGATGGATTGATGTTGTGTTATATGTTGAATCATGATATCCTTAGTGTTTTACAATTGAGTAAATGCATGCGAGTTAAGTCGTGATCTTGTTATAAAAATGGACTACACACACACTTAATAACTTCAGTATCATGAGTTATGGTAATTAGTGATGCTTATAGTTGTCATAGTCTATTCTGTTACCTAGAAATTATATGATTAACTTCGAGGCGAAATAGAAAGATCTATCTTGGTAGATTAAGGGATGACAGTCCTGGCATTTCTTTGACCCAACTAGAGCCAAATAGCCAACCATGTACATAATTTCCACAAAAACCCCTCTGAGCCTTTGTAGGGTGGTTAGACCCCCACCCGGACGTAGCCATTTGTTGATTAGCCTATAGTTACCAACCCTTAGCCTTTATTTGTGGTCTACATTTATTTGGCACCCTACGAGTGAGTTTTAATCTTATTTTGGGCACACTTGCTTGCACAAGTGTGGGGTGGTGAAGATGTGTATCAAAGTGTGGCGTTGGTGAATCTTTTGTACTACGAATGAGAATGGGTAGAAAAAAGTGTTGGTGTTTGGTTTATGGAAAAAAAAGAAAAAAATCAAAATCAAAATCAGTCAAAAAAATGGAACAAAGTGTTTGAAAAAACGTTGAGTCAATGAACGTTTGATGAAGGCCGTGTATTAATTCTTCCAAAGTGGCGTTGGTGGACGAGTTTTCATTAAAGTATGTTGGAATTTGAGAGTAAAGAAGGAGAATGCTTGCCTGAACCAATCTAAGGAGGTGAGTTATGAGGCAATTTCAAGAAGTTTTGATTAAGCTCACTCGTTTTTCTCTTTTGATATTCCTTTTATCCTTTCGTTTAACCCCGTCCCTAGCCTAACGTTACAACCGTGAAAGTCCTGCCTGACCTTAGTTAGCCTTGGTTTGACCTCGATTAGTGGAGATGTTTATGAATTATAAGCCTATGGTGTAACAACAATAGTCATGCATCTATAATCTGAACCGGTTAACTGTGATGAATGAATGAGAAGCTATGCACACACTCACATTCCGTTTTTGTAATAAGGTAGGATTAGACTCAATTGCATTTGCCTTGTTGTTTTCACTTGCCCTTTGCATATGATGATCCCGTGTATGACTACAATGTTGACTCTGTGTTACATTTTAGAGTCGCTTTGTTTGCTCGAGGGCGAGCAAAAGCTAAGTGGGGAGTAGTTAATGGGAGTCAAATTGTAGTGTATTTCTTATATGAGATTACCTCCTTTTACGAGTTATTCATGGTTATTTTGGGTCATTATGGGTAGTATATGAACGATATTCACTTATATGCATGTTTCGAGACTAATGACGTTTTCGTCCTAAAAACTCGTGTTTTATGTGGATTTCGTTACAATTCTGTCAATGTATATTATTCTTTGGTGTTCGGGTCTTTGTTCTCAGGCTTAGATTGAAGTATAAGGTCAAGAATAAGGAAGAGAGTCTAGAGAAAGAACGAGATTTGGGGCCAAGGAGGAGAAAAGAGTGAAGAATCATTGATGAAATCTGAACCAGTCACTTCAGGGGCATTTTGGTTACACTTTGAGACACTTTCAGGAAGATTTGTCTTGATGAAAGTTGTAGAGGATTGAATCAGCTTTCCAATTCATTCTGAATCATCGAATTTGGAGCCATAGAAGTGAAGTTATGATGAAAATATTGAAGCTTGGTGTAAACGAGCGTTTACGGAGCAATACTGAGTGTAGAGAGTTGGCTTTTCAGGCGAACGAGCGTTAACCTTGCCACAAATGCTCATTCATGGTCGGGATGCGGCAAAACCTATAAAAACCCCCCCCCCCCCTTTTTCGGTCCCATATGATATCTATTCAGTACTTAGACGTTTTAGGGTTTCTTAGGGGCGATTTCCATTAGTTTAAACGTTGTTTCAATCCTTAGATCATAGATTTAATTCCTAGCAACTCTATACAACTTTCATAGCTTTCGATTCGTGATCCAAGATTTCATCTTTTGAAGGAGATTTTCATACAATTCAAGGTTTCATCTTTTATGGTAATTATTTCTTTGTCTTTCCATTATTTGATTATGTCTTTGATTATTGCTTTCATTATTATTTCGTTTTTCAATTCCATTATGAGTAGATAAATAGTTGTGTAGCCGAATTATGTAAAAGCGGGTGAAACGTCCTAAGGGGGATTAGACGGGAGTAGTGCAGCGCTTAATTAAACGTTTGTATGATTAATCACGTTCTAAAACTTGTTCTTATAAAGATAATAGCCTTGAATTAGATTGACAACCTAGTTCACTGTCACACACACATCGAACTTATAGATGTATTTTGCGGTGAGATGTGGGATAAGGGGTTTTAGGATCATTGCATAGACACAGCCTAGTGGTTAGATTGAAAACCTAGCTAGTTGTTAGGACTATGCCCTATGTGATGTTTTCATCGGTTTTCCGAGCGACTCTAGATTTTGGTAAACCATGTTAGGTTAGTTGGCTTTCTAAAGGGAGGGTTAATTAGCCTGGCAAAAGGTGTTAAGCGAGAGTTGTTCAGACCTTAACACCAGAATTAGGAGTTGACACCCGTGGATGTCATATAAACTGAATTGGATAGGTAGGTTGGTTAAGACACGCTCATTGTCAAGTCTTTCCTGTGGGGTAAAAGTAACCCGCAGGATCGTAGTTCGGCTATGCTTTTTAATCATATAAGTAAAACCAGTAGTGTAATCGTTATTTCTGCATTAGTTGTTAATCTTTCCACTATCTATTGACCTGAACTAAGTTCTACATCGACTTTGGTACTTCACTGTTACTCCATGTGGATTCGACCTTGTAACCACTATACTGCCCTAACCCAATACTGTCGGTTAAAGTTAGCGGTTAAGTATTTTGCTATCACTTACCAACGTTCCTTTAATCATGACCATTGATTTGTTGACAATATCAAGGCTTGTACTTCATCCTTATCCACTTAATCTTCCAATGTCAACTTAGATTAAATCGTGATTTACAATCAGAAGACATCTGAATTATATCAGCCTGCTGATGTACATGCATGTTGACTGAATTAAGTCTGTTGTGTTTTTATAACACTTTAGTCAACTACTTTTCATCTAACTTTTTATTGTTAAGTTATAGTACACCTTTTTGATTATAACTAAGTTCCAATCACCATTTAATCTTTAAGGAACTTAGACCTTGTACACAAGGTATATGTAATCAGTTTAGGTCATCACAGACTTGCCTAAATTCTGATTCCATATCCTTGACTTCAATAACTAAGTTTGATCCCTTAGCCTTCAATAACTGAGTTTGAGCCCTCAGCCTTCAATCATCAGCAGGCTCCTAGATCCTCTACTGACCTAGCTACCCTCAGACCTAGACAGGTCTGCTGAGAAAGTCAGCTGACCTACTTACAGTGCTTGTTTGATCAAACCTATATATGAATCAAACTCTATTAAAGTTATACATTTAATCTAGACATCTTTTTGCCATTGCTCTATAACAGCTGGTTTGGCACTCATCACTGAAACTTGAAATATGTCCAACAATTTCCCCCTTTTTAGTGATGATGCCAATACCCTCCTTACAGGAAAGAAAAAAGAATAAAAGCAAAAATAGAACAAAATTCATTGATATTTCATTAAAATCATTTGTTCAAAGGCATTACAAACTAGACAAAGCAAAAGTTAAAAACGTAAGTAAGTCTGCTGATCTAGTTTCTGTCTCTTTCTTGCTTCTGTTGATACTCCCTGATTTCCTTGACTATTTCTAGCATCCATTGATTTTCCAAAGTGGAAAAGTCAACCCAGGTATGTATCTCCTTCCACCATTTCCATGCTTCTGGTAAGGTCAATCTAATAGTATGAACAATGAAGCCTTGACCAATATAAAAATGTTTAAACTCTTCCAGTGACTCCCTTGCTGATGTAGTTGGTTTTCCACCTCTACCACCTCTTCCACCTTTTCTTGAAGTTCTCAATGCTTTGACCCTTACCTCCCAAAACTTAAGTCCCAAAAACGAATTCAGTCCTTCATGAAAACCCATGTTATGGTAAGGTTGCTTCTTTCCATAATACAGCTTCTTGTATTCTTGCAAAAGATCATCGCTTAGTCAGTATCCCCGCCAGTGCATCTTTGTCTAAAAGCATTTGTGTCAGCCTCCCACTTCTTCTTGCTAAAGATCCTTGCATCTTTCTTTGCTTTTTCTGTCTAACCTTCTTCCCCCTTATTGACATCATCAATAAAATGGCTCAAAGATCCATGAACACTCTCTTGTGTAATCACCAGGTTTGCAAGTTGACCTTCCATAATCTCGCCTCTCACAACTGCAGTGATTCTTCCTTGCATAGTCTGTTCCAGCCGGATGATCCTCTCAGTAAGCTTAGTATCCAGTACAGTAGGGTGAGGTGCCTCAGTAGGGTGAGGTGCCTCTGCAATCTTATCAACCTTCTTGTGCAATGAGACAATTTGCTCAGCTAAGTGCTTGTCTCTGTTGATAACTTCACTCTTAACCTTGGATACTTCTCTCATCAGGTCATTGGTTGAGAATTGAAGATGAGTGATGTTTGATGCAAATTGCCTCGAAGTTCTTCCTCTGTTTTCCACCAAATTCACAATGTCTTCAAATCTTTGCTCCTGTCTGTTCAATTGAGCTCTGAGTTGTAAAATGTCCTCTCTAACATGCCTTAACTCATCCAAAATATGTGCTGGAATTGCTCCAATCATTCTAGCCATACCTCCAGCAGGCTGTTCAATATTATCATCACCCCTGGGATGCCTTACAACAATTGCTCTTGTCTTGTCCCATTCATGGGGTTCAGGCCCTTCTTCAACAACATCTCCAAACATTTCTTGAAGAGCAGGTTGTTGTGCAAGTTGAGGCTCTTGAATTGCCTCCAAAACAGGTACATCTTCAAAAATAGGTACATGTGCCTGTTGGGGCTCTACCTCTGCTTCTTCTTCAGGCATCTGAAACTTCTCATCACTGAAATCATAGTCCAACAGCTACTCATCATCAATAGCAGTCTGCTGACTATCTTTTCCTTCAGCAGCCTTTACTTCAGTAGCATGTACCACAGTAGCCTCCTCATAATGCACAGGTGATTCCGCCAATCCCTTTGCAGATTCCAACCTTTGCTCCAACACTGTCCTATTCTCAGTGACTGTAACCACCAGTTCTGACCTTTGTTCAGTTGTTGTCTTTACCTCTGCAGACTGAACCACCTTCTTCACAGTTGTGTCCATAAATATATTCATGTTTTCTTCTAGCACACCACCCACTACAGCTATTTCTTCAAGAATACCAGTGGCTTGTGTTAAAACTTCATCAGTGTCCACACTGTCTTGATACTTAATTGAATCCTCAGAGCTGTCCTTGGATTGATCAATCATAACAACATCACAAATGTTGGTCAACAAAGCATCTTCATGTGATGTTGCTACAGCAAGCTGTTGCTCTAAGTCTTCATTAAAAACAGTTTCTAGCTCCTTGCTTAAATCATCAATATACTGGCACTCAGCAGACTTGCCAGCTTCAGTAGACTGTTCTACTCTTGGCTCAATAGACCCCTGTCTAGTTTCCTCATTAGATCTTGGCAATGCAGTACCACTGGACTCTCCTGGATGCATAGGAGGATCATCATCAGAATCAGATGATGAGTCATCACTATCTGGTGTAAACTTAGGGTCTCTAAACATTATGCTTCCTAGTTTCTTCTCTCCTTCAATAATTTCCAGCAGCCTCATTTGCAACTCAGCAGTGTCAACAAGTCCAAGTAGATTTTCAACTCCTAACTTCTGAAAAGCCCACTTCTCAAATCCTGACATTGGCTCTCTTGCTGGTTTTTGCCTCTTGTAGAATCCAAACTTCCATTGAAAATATTTTTCCACCATTATGTGGTTTGGATCTACATGCCCTTTCTTTGATTTCTTCTCTTTTCTTTCAAAGGGCATTGAAGGTTTTCTAGGAGCAGTTTGTTCAACTTGTTGTCCTCCAAATGCCTCAAAAAGATGACCCAAAGTATCCTCTACTACTTCCATTTGTTCCACTTCAGCTTCCACCTGTTCCCCCTGAGTTAATGTAGTAACAGCAGGGTCTGGTACAGACCTTACAACTTCTTCAGCAGGTTGCTCAACAACAACCTTAGCAGCTTCTACAACAGGCTCAACAACCTCTTTAGGTACTTCAACATCTTCTTCTTCTTCTCTTTGAGATTCAAGAATCTTCAATTCTTTTCCCTTTCCATAACCTTTCTTTCTTGCAATCCGTTTTCTCCTTTTAGCAGGTTGTTCTTTTTCCAATTGCTATTTGTCAGCAGCTTTCCTCTTTCTTGTGTCCTCTTTGAGTTGTTCTTTTAGTACATCTGCAGCAGTCCTATTTGCAGGTTCAGTAGGCTCAGCAGCCTCAACATCAACTTGAACCTCAGTAGACTCAGTTGTGTCTACTGATTGCTGCCTTGTTTTCTTGGGTTTTAAGAGCTCAATGATCTTTCTAGTATCACTAGCCTTTATCTTCTCCACAGTCTTCTTAAGTGCAGCAGGTTGCACATCATGTTTTGATTTGGATCTTAGTTCCTGCCCACCACCATTGTTGTCATCATCATCATCTTCATCATCACTCTCTGTCCTTTCATCTTCTTCCTCATCATCATCTAAACCAGGGAAAAGAGTATTGATCTCTGGTTTGTACCTTGACTTGTTGATTTTGGTAGGTGCAACATCAGGTACCTTCAGATGATTCAGCAAGGTCTGAATAGGGGCTTGGTCTTGGCCTTCCTTCTGCCATCTATATCTTCAAATATCACCTAGTTCATGTATTGCACAAAGAATCCAGCCTAATCAAACTTCATACTTTTGCAGATGATCATCAGCAGGTCTATTTTAGGTCCAAAAAGTGTATCTTGACCTCCAATGAATCCCAGTATGTTCTTGGTTATAATCTCACTCAGCAGACTGTATTCCATGCCAATATGCTTCACATTTATGCTCAATGTTGATGGTAAGGATTTGTTGGTCTTGAGTACATCAACAAACTCCAATCTTGACAGCTTCATCAACTTTAGATTTGTAGGAGCATCGTTTCCCGGTCCAAATGCAAATACCTCCCTCCACAGGTTTGAGGAAATCACAATCTCTTGGCAATTTACAGTGGTGGTAAATGCCTCTTTTCCATCTTTTATCACCATGTTCCTCCAGAAGTTTATAACATTGGTGTAAGAGATGCTTTCTAATTTGATATTCAACACATTTTCCAATCCCTCATATCTTCGTATTCTTCTTCCAATGTTGATAGCTAACTCAGTCTTGTTAGCATCTGTAACATAGCTTCTCACACTTTGACTAGTTCTAAGAAGAACATCACCTTTGTCCGCCATTGAAGAAAGAATTTGAAAAAGATGAAGAAGAAATTTTTTTGAATTTTTGTTCACACTGTGTACAATCAGGGAAAATCAATCTGAGATTTGTAAGCATCTTCTGTATGCATGTCTGTATATATATAAGGGAAGAAAGTGGTTGAAAACGGTCAGGCACGTACTGTAGCATTTAACAACGATTGAACTTGGATTAAATGTGATGTTGCCACGTGTCCCACTAACTTATCCCACTAAGTGTTGTAACCGTTGGATATTGTAACCGCAGTTATAAAAGATAAGAGTAATATCCATTGATTTCAGCATTTGACTTTCATTAAGGTTTGACTATCTTTACAATGTATACTTCAGTAGATTTGAAATTTAGCATGGTTGCTTTGAAAATGCTCACGACAAATAAAGGCTCAAGACATCACACGACAAAGATATCACGATCTTCATGTAGTCCAGTTTTGTCCAACTGATAATACAAGATGAAGTTTAATACCAATGACTGATCTGTCAAGTGAGCTCACCCAACATGACAAAGACCAATCCCCTTGACAACCTCATTTGCTCAATTGTTCAAACTGTTTTAGTATATGGAATTGTTTATACCAATGACTAAACTGTCAAGTGAGCTCACCCATCATGACAAAGACTAATCCTCTTGGTGAATTCCAGTACACTGCTGACTAAATAGAATGTCTGTCAACTTTGATGATGCCAAGCTCAGTTCTTAACTTAGCAAATCTTTCACTGTCCAAAGGTTTTGTAAAAATGTCAGCAAGTTGATCTTCGGTAGGAATATAAAGAACCACTACATCTTTTTTTTCAACATGATCACTTATAAAATGATGTCTCACATCAATGTGTTTGGTTCTTGAGTGCAAAACAAGATTTTCTGAAATTGCAATCGCACTTGTGTTGTCACACATTATGGGAATTTCTTTTTCTTCAATCCCAATCCCTTAATTGCTGTGTCGACCATAGTACTTGTGCACAGCAGCTTCCAGCAGCAATGTATTCAGCTTCAGCAATGCAAGTGGATATTGAATTCTGTTTCTTGCTAAACCAGGATACTAGTCTATTTCCCATCAACTGACAAGTTCCTGAGGTGCTTTTTCTGTCAATCTTGCATCCAGCATAATCAGAATCTGAGTAGGATATAACTTTGAAACTTTAATCAATAGAATACCATATCCCTACTCCCAAAGTTTCTTTTAGATACATTAGAATCCTCTTTACTGCAATTAAGTGACTTTCTTTAGGTTTAGAGTGAAATCTTGCACAAACACCTACAAAGAAAGCATATATCAGTCTCATTGGCGATTAGGTACAAGAGATTTGCCTATCATCCTTCTGTATAAAGTCTGATCAACATCTTTGCTTTCTTTATATTCATCCAATATGATACTTGTACTCATTGGAGTTGATACTTTGGTGCTATTTTCCATACCAAAGTTCTTTAGTAACTCCTTGGTATACTTGGTTTGGTGAATGAAGATTCCATCTTTCATTTGTTTGACTTGTAATCCCAAAAAGTGGTTCAATTCTCCCATCATACTCATTTGAAACTTGCTTTTCATGAGATTTCCAAACTTTTCACATAGCAAATCATTTTCAGAACCAAATATTATGTCATCAACATAAATGCATGCACAGGTGGTATCATCGTCACCATCATTGATTCTCGAAAAGTGTCTTGTCAATGGTTACCTTTGTAAAGCCATTGCTCACCAAGAATTGAGATAGAGTCTCATACCATGCTCTTGGTGCTTGTTTCAAACCATAGAGTCTCTTGTTAAGTCTATACACTTTATCTTCTTTATCTCTAACTTCAAAACTAGGAGGTTGCTGAACATAAACTTCCTCCTCTAGAATGCCATTCAAAAATGCACTTTTTACATCCATCTGGTATACTTTGAAGTTCTTGTGCGCATCATATGCCAAAAATAATCTTATAGCTTCCAATCTTGCAACTGGGGCATATGTCTCATCAAAATCTATTCCTTCTGCTTGAGAATAGCCTTTTGCCACTAGTCTGGCCTTGTTTCTAACAATGGTGCTAGATTCATCTAAGTTGTTTCTGTATACCCATTTTGTGCCAATTATATTTGCATGACTAGTCCTGTCCACTAGTGTCCAAACTTGGTTTCTTTCAAATTCATTTAATTCTTCTTGCATAGCAATTATCCAATCTGGATCAGAATTGCTTCTTCAACAACTTTAGGTTCCAACTGAGATAGAAAACAAGTGAACATTGCTTCTAATTGTCTTTTAGTTCTTACACCTTGATGTATGTTGCCAATTACTTGTTCAACATGGTGGTCCTTTAACCATTGTAAATCTTGAGTTGCTTGATTTACAGGAACCTCATTTTCAGTAGGGTCTACTAATGCTTCAATAGGGTGATTAGCAGATCCTTGAACTGCATCTGTTGTTACATCAATAGTGTTACCAGCAGATTCTTCAACAGGTACATCTTTACTTCAAGAATCAGAGATTTTTATGTCTCTTATCTTTTTCAAAATATCAACATATTCTGGATCAGTGATCTCCTGATTCACAGCAGGTTCTGAAACTTCTTCATCTTCCATTCTAGTGAACTTAGGTTCATAAAAAACAACATGTATAGATTCTTCATGTTTCAATGTCCTCTTGTTCAGTATCCTGAATGCCTTGCTGACTGAAGAGTATCCTAAAAAGATTCCTTCATCTGATTTTGGCTGGAAAGTCTTCAGTTGATCCTTATGATTTAAGATAAAACACTTGCTTCCAAATGGATGGAAATAAGATATATTTGGTTTCCTTCCATTCCAAATCTCATAAGGTGTTTTTAGCAGCTTCTTGTTTACTGAGGTTCTATTTTGTGTGTAGCATGTTGTATTGATTGCTTCAGCCCAATATCTTTCAGGTAGTAATGCTTCGCATAACATAGTCCTTGCTGCTTCCTTTAAAGTCCTATTTCTTCTCTCAGCAACCTCATTTTGCTGAGGTGTTCCAAAGAAATGCTAATTGATGCAAAGACACCATTCTCATCAATGAAATTCTCTTATGACTTTGTTAAGGAACTCAGTACCCTTGTCTGATCTGATCTTCACTACTATCAAACTATTCTCATTTTGCAGTCTCTTCAAGAGTTCAGGAAACCTTTGAAGTGTTTCACTTTTCTTGTTCATGAAAATTACCCATGTGTATCTTGAATAATCATCCACAACTACCAGAGTGTACTTCTTTCCTGTTACACTTGTTGTTGTTATTGGTCCAAATAAATCCATATGTAACAGCTCCAAAACTCTTTTTGTTGATTGCTTGGTTTTTGACTTGAAGCTTGTCTTTGTTTGTTTACCTTGCTGACAAGCATCACATATGCCATCCTTCGTGAATGTGATCTTAGGTAAACCAATCACCAACTCCTTTTTCACTAACTGATTGATATCATCAAAATTGAGATGATTCAATTTCTTGTGCCATAACCAATTCAGTTCTGATTTGGTATGCACAATAAGACAGGTTTCTGGAACTACAGTAGACCAATCCACCACAAACATGTTGAGTTGTCTTCTTCCAGCCAACACAACTTGTTCACCTCTTTCACTAATGACAATGCAGTAGCCTTTGTCAAAAGTAACTTTGTACCCCATGTCATAGAATTGTCCAGTGCTCAGTAGGTTGTAGTCCAATCCTTCAACAAAAGCAACATTCTTGATTGATAATCCATTCCTCACCAGTGTTCCATATCCTCTTGTATATCCTGGTATGTTCTTGTTTCCAAAATTGACTCGAGGTCCATCTTTTGTCACATAATTTGTCAAACAGTGCTTATCCTTTGTCATATGTCTGGAACATCCACTGTCAAAGTACCAGACACCCTACAAAATAGATTTAGAGTGTTTTAGGTACCCAAAACTGTTTGGGTCCATAGTGGTCAGTGGTAAGCACAACCCTTGGCAAATTTCCATTTGGTTATCTTTGGAAAGTGTTGCACTTTTGTTCATATATGTATCCCATATTTCCATAAAATCTAACATTTGGTTGTGTAAGATTCATAAATGCTTTTTGGCCTTTTGGAATGTAATGCTGTTTCAAGTGGTTTCTATTGTTAGAAGCACTAGCATAACCATTAGGTTGATGTCTGTTAGGAACAACCCTGTAATATGGAGTGTACTGAGGTCCCTGCTGAGGTCTCACATGAGTCCTCTGCTGATTCTGAGGTTTTACCCTAGCATTAGGGTTGTGCCTACTGTTTCTAGCAGTAGGGGCAGGAGTATTCCAATCATCATCAGTAGGGAACAATCTACCTTTCCTCTTGAGATAAGTATCCCTTGAATGATTAACATTTTTGGGTTTAGGATTCTTATCCTTGGTATATTTCTGGTTATTCCCCTTTTGTGTTCCAACAGACTTTGCAGCAGGTCTGCTTTCAGTAGGTCTAAAAGGTTCAGCAGTCCTACCTTTGGATTTACCCTTTTTGTTAGGTACTGTTGACCTTTTTGACTTCTGATTTTGCTTCTTCGAAGAATTCTCAGTAGGCTTTACTGCCTCAGCAACCTTACTGGGAGATGGATCTTGTGGAGCCACAAACTAAGGACCAATTTTGGTACTAGGTTCAGTAGCCTTACTAGATCTATCCTTAGTAGGTTGTTGAGTTCCAAATCCAAGGCCTGTTCTATCTCCATAAGGATTTCCAGATTTGAATGTAGTGTTGGAACTAGATTGTACAGCAGATTCAGTAGCTACTGAGGGTTCAGTAGGCTTATGTTGAATCTGTTCATAATCATTTTCCTTACCTTTGAGAATTCTTAATTTAGAATTTAATCTTTGAATTTCTGCATGAAGAGCCTCTTTTTCAGCCTTCACAATCTTATAACCAGGTTGTATTATCCTCAGTTGATTAAGGAAGGCATCTAAAGATTCTTCACTCTCAGAAATTATAGGATTTGAACCACAAGTAGATTCACAATCACTTTCAGCAGGAGTGTTTATTGATACAAAATTGTATACCTCCTCTGTTTCATCCATATTAGCCATTAAAGCATAATCATCCATTTGTGCAATAAATCCAGTGTCATCAGATTCATTTCCCATTTCTGATTCAACTTCATATCCTGATTCATCATCAGCAACCATAGCTTTCTTGCCAGATCTTCTTTGCTGACTCTTGTTCTTGAAAGAGTCCAGACGATCAGTCTGAAATGTCCAGGCTTGTTACAGTTGAAGCACAGATAATCAGGTTCCTTCTTTTGTTTCAACTCAGGACAATCAGGTTTGAAGTGTCCTGGTTTCTTGCAATGAAAGCAAAGGAAGTCATTGTCTTTCTTGGGGTCTTCCTTTTTCCTTTCATTTGAATTTACTCGTGAAATTCCTTGAATTTCCTCTTCCGCTTTCATCATTCTTATCTTCTTGCTCAAGAGAACTATTTGCTCTTGCATCTCATCCAAAGAAGTCATCTTGAACATTGGATGATTCTTCTTTATGTGCAAAGACTAATGAAATGCACGCTTTTGTTCTTCTTTTTTTCAAAGATTAGAACAATCTTCCTACTTTGAATTTATAAGCCTTAAGATCTGAGAATAACTTGAAGGTGTCTTCTTCAAGTAGTCTCCTGGACTCTTCTATGGAAGTAACCTTCATTTCCCAAACTTCCTTTGCGGGTAGGGCCTCTAAAATTCTTATATTGATTTCTTCCTTTGAATATACCACACTTAGCAGGGTGAGTTCATCAATGATAGTATTGAATCTTGATTTATCTTGAGATTTAATTCTTCCATTTGAATTTATCCTCCATAATTATCCAAATCTGCAAAATAGATATTTATCCCAAAGTAAATCATATTTAAATAAAATGGATAAATATAATAAAAACGGATAAATACCGATTTATAAATAAAAACAGATAAATACCATAAAAAATGGATAAATACCAAATTATATTTTATAAATCACAAAACATTAAATAATCCATATAAACAGGTGATTTATTATAAAATACATATTATTAATCTCGATTTAAGGTCAACGTTGATGACTTTTACGGGTATAATTTGACCGTCATCAACTACCCCCCACTTAGACTTTGATCGTCCCGAACAAAGCATCAATAAGTGATTCCCCAAGACACATTTTCCGTGGTCAAATCATACTTACACAAGAAACTCGAGTCAACTAATACCACTTATGCTCATAAGGTACCCATTATTCACTACTCGCTATGAATCGATGTGATGTGTGCATGTGCATTTAGATTTTATCTATTTGTGGCAAGATTAAAGTTTATGCTAACTTCGTAGTCTCAACCTACCAACATCAGCATTCCCACTTCTTAAGCCTCGCAATGGGTAAAGACATGGTGCAATAAGCAAGAGCGTTATCCATAAGGTTTTTGGACTTGGAGACCGATAAAAATACTCAAGCCTCTTAAAATTTTGAATTTTTTCTCATTTTCATCATTTCAAACTTTACCACTTCTCAAGAAAGAAACTTGCTTTAAAAGTAAAATATCCATTGCAAGAATCCCTCTCTCACGGATTAGTGGAAGCATTGAATATTACCACAAGCGCGAGGCTACTTTGGTAATGTTACTACAAGCCCAGTGTTTAACGTATTGTCAAAACACAGATAATTCTCAAGCTTATTACTCCGCTTTAATGGCCAGAATATAGGAATACATCAGCAGATAAATTTCGACACTAGGTCTGCATAACCAATCATCTATGCAATGTACACATAATTCTTCAGTTATTATAATTTGTGCGGAATTCGATTCAAAGATTGAGTATCGAATAATAAATAACTACTTGCACTAGTTGGCATGAATATCCTTAAATTTACATTGACATAAGTATAAAATGATCACGTAATCATGCAACTTGGTTCCTTCCCTATCAATTCTTAGCTAGGAACTCACAATTCTAAGGGTACGAGATACTTAATATGGCATTTATTCAATTTTTTCAATTTTTCACCGTTTCATTCAATTTTCAATTATAACATATCATAGCTAAGTCTCCTACCCCCCACTTAAACATGTCATTGTCCCCAATGACAAAGAAAAATGAGAATTTAAGAAAAAGACTTAGCTCTGGAAACGGCTCTCAAGTATATGCAGATTATCGGAGCACGTCGTGGAGAAGCAAGTGAAAACCTGTTTAAGCAAGCCAAAAGGAAACTCCACGAAACCGTTAATAACATGTCAATGGAAGTTATAAAATAATGTGGCAGTAATTAGATATAAAATATCCAAAAACAAATTAAGCCACTTTATTCCATACAACCAATGACAAGGAAAACCAAAGAGTTAAAACTACTCGTTCGAGACATTTAAAAAGAAAAATACTAAATAGAAAGAAATATAAACAATCAACAAAAGAGTATAGTCTTCATCAAATCCTCCATCACAAAAATATTCTTAAAACCGGTGGAGAAGACAAAGATCAAAAAGCATTACCCCATGTGGGAGAACACGAGGTTGGACTGGATTGATAAGGTTTTTAATCCAAATGGAAAAGAGACACTCGATGGGTATATGATTCAATGTGACCTATTGGTAAAAGATAGGATCGAAACTCGGCGCAGACGCTTCACGTGTGGATTGGATATCAACAACTTAGGAGATGTAGCTTCTCTTGAAATTACTAATAACCCAATGTATCACGTAAAGGTCAACACCGTCATCAACAAGGTCGGATCGGTGTGATATTTTAGAAACGAACTCAAAGATCTTGACCGGAATAGGCGTAAAAGTGTGAAATGTAAAACTTCCGGTAGAAAGATAAGTTGTATTTTGATCGAACCAAAAACTTTTAAAATCGAGCTAGGGTTAGAGCTACACGTACCCCAGCTAGGATCATGAAAACCAAAATGATAAAAGATAATCATTAAAACTTAGCAATATTTCAAATTCCGCAACACAAAGGTATTTTGTAAACAAAATGGAGGTTTAGAGTATGATGGGTTTAGAAAAAGATATACATAAAGATTGTAAGAAAAGATAAAGGGTGGGTAAGAAATTGTGTGTTGGGTGGGTACTGTTTAAGGGATTGGGTTAGGGTAGGAGAGTGAAATAGATGGAACGAAAGAGAGGGGATGAAAGAATGGTTAGAAATGTGAACTGTGAGGCAGATTGGTGAGAGAATAGAAAGGTTAAAGGGTGAAAAGGTACAAAGGAAAGGATAGGGGTAGTTGTAGAATGAATTGCACACAACTTTGGATTTTCACTCGGATCGCCATTCAAAAAAGTTTTGGAAGTTGACCAAAATTGTTCTTGTTCACACCAATCATTCTCTGTTACATTTTCAATAATTCTCAAGCTCTCTTAATGCTTCCATCTTAAGGTTGATTGCTAAATTTCCTTTTCTTTAGCAATTTCTCGACTCTCCTAAGAAACTCTATTTCACGTGGCCTATATTGAGTAAAAAAGTTTTGCACATCCTTAGCCTAATGGCCATCGGAACACGGCAAAATAAAAAACCTCAACATATGTCATGTTACTCTTATTGGACTCAACGAAAAAAACCTAAAATCCTAAAAAGACATCCTAAGGGTTTTAAAGAAGTAGTTCTGAGTTTAAAGTCCTCAGCTCGACTTTCCAAAAAGCATCCTTGTCAGTCATCCTTCATAGTTCGCCAGACTTTGACCCTCTGAGCACTATAAGAGGTGGGCTCGTTGCTTCTGCAGATTAATACCCTTCCCTTGGTTGTGAGACCTAGGAAACGACATTTATCCATACCATTTATACAAAGCTCTTACCTCGGCTCTCGTTTTAGGAATGAGTGAATTCTAAGGAGATTTAGTCCTAGGGACCCATTTTAATCACATCCTCTATAATGCTGCTTCATTATGCTCTCTCAAAACTCAACATCTTCTTTAGATTGAAAATTCTTAAAACTACACAAATTGTTGCTCCCATGGCCACTAGAAGCAATCTCATGCATAGGACAAGGAGATTTTGACAGAACTACGAGGAACTCTTTATTCACTGCTTCCTTCAACTGCTACATGTTTCCTTACACCCTCTAGATGAGACAGATTTTGGGGCAGAACCTTTCACACTAATAAAATAAATCTTACAAACCAACTCCGGGCTAAGATTCTCATTTAGGTTCATGTAAAGACTAGCTTATGTTCAAAAGATCAAAAGATAGTAATTCATAAGCAAAAAGGGTGATACCTTGCCTTCAACATTGTACCACGAATAATTTGAACCTTAAAATTTTTCGGAGCCATCTTGGTGCTTTAAAGGTATTGCTTCCATCGCTTTTCCCATCGCAGATTCGTAGCTCCACATGTTGTTGGGTTATTTTTTTTCAGCGCCCATGAAATTTACTGACTCGGATTATTTCTTCTCTGGTTTCTGCCAACAGAAGAAAAACAAAACGGACCGTAGACTGATTTTAACATGGTTTCTCATGCTGCTATCAGACCTACGGATTAAACATACGGAGATAAACAGACACACGAAATTTACACAAAGCAGATAACCGAGGGACTCAAAACGTAAAAACAGACTTCCAAACAAAAACTTAACATGAATAAAAAATTAGTTATATATAAAATTGACCGTTGGTTCCCCGGCAACGGCGCCAAAAACTTGATGACGTAGATCAAGTGAAATTAAAATACTTGACCACCAAAACCAATACTAGCAAGAGGACTAGGTCCATCGTAGTATAGCTATAGCGAATCAAGGTCGATCCCACAGGGAACCAATTGTGGATCATTTATATATAAACAACTAATCATTCATGCCAAGGACACAAAGGCGGTCTACGACCAACGAAAGACAAGAAAAGTAAAGGACACGACCCGACACAACACATAACGTAATTAACCTCCCCAATTATCATGTTATCGTTTGGATCTAGAAATTCTATATAATTAAGCTAGACTCGACAACTATTAATCCGATTCGTATTCCTTTTATAGTGGCTACGGGAGTCATCCCCTAAACTAGATCTAGCTCCGGTTAGGCCATCTAGATCACTATGCTACATCACGTGACTTCGCTTTTTCGGCCTCCATCTCATATGACTTGCACGCTTACAAAACTAGGGATGCCGATATTAACCGTATTCCTCACCTAGGCAACATTCCTTTGTTCAGGCGTACTTCCTAAGCGATCGCATCAGTCTCTGTCCCATTAACAATCACCTGGACGGTCTCATGTTAATCTACGATTTACGTATAACTAGGTGTCGACAATTCCCAAATACAGAACAGATCTAGATCTCGCTGAAAGTCCCGGAAGATCAATTCATGAGCCGACCTAGGAGCCCTATATTGGTATTTCCTAATCATACGCTAATTAAAACAGACGAGCAACGTAGCCGTAGCCATACCTACTAAGATAAGAAATTCTAGGTGGACAATCACACCATAAAGACGTGGCTAGATTAACGCGGCGAACAACTAAATCTTAGCGTTTCTACATACGTAACGGATAAAATAGAGACTCATAAAGCAATTATACAGATCTACTAAAAACACGGTTGTGATCATACCAAAGTCATCTATAGGTCACCGGATAACAGATCTGAGCGTGTGGATTCTTATAGACAAGGAATCCCCACTGCCTCATATCGTATCCTTAGATCTACATCGTTCGGTGAAGAACGAACAACCTCAAATGATAAACAATAATTGGGGGCTTAATTACAAAGAACTAAGAACAAATAAATACAAGAACTTACATTATTGCAGATCTTGCATAAAAACTGCTCTAAGAAAAACTGAGGATTTTATTATAAATTGAGAAGTGTATATGGTCGTGTAAAGAAGTGTGTTTGGCGTGTGTAATGTATGCCTTTATTTATAGGGGTTCAAGCTAATTAAGAGATATACATCAAAATGTCAAAACAAATAAGAGATAACTCCCGGCCGATCTCAAAAATAAAAATAAGATGGAGTGCGCCCCCCCTTATGCGCATCCTCATGTTGGCACCACACTTTGAGTGGTTTGCTCCTCTTTTCGTGCTTATCCGATCTTTATCTTGAATTTCCTTTGATTTATCTTGAGATTTAATTCTTCCATTTGTATTTATCCTCCATAATTATCCAAATCTGCAAAATAGATATTTATCCCAAAGTAAATCATATTTAAATAAAATGGATAAATATAATAAAAACGGATAAATACCGATTTATAAATAAAAACAGATAAATACCATAAAAAATGGATAAATACCAAATTATATTTTATAAATCACAAAACATTAAATAATCCATATAAACAGGTGATTTAATATAAAATACATATTATTAATCTCGATTTAAGGTCAACGTTGATGCTTCTCTGTCTTCAGCACACTTCTTGTAGAAAGAAGGTTTGAATCAAGTAAGTGATTCAACTTTCAGCAACTTGATCAGGATGAAATGATCAGCAGCTTGAGGTCTTCAAGTGTGTATACTTGATGTAACTTGATAGCAGGTTACACTTGAAGATATTTCTAGATCAGTAGGTTTAAGTTCAGTGTTGTCAGCGGGGTGATATTCTTGCTTAAAACATTGATTGCTTTGTGTGGATTATATGCTTATCAATTTTTATCATCTTGTAACTGAATCAGGAGTCCTCTATTTATAGGTGTGAATCCTATGACATACATTTGAAATTCAAATGTGGCCGTTTTAGTTATGTCTCCATCTTGACTTTGATTTCTGTCACTATTCCTAGCATCTTGACCACGGTCGATCGCTTTTTGTCGAATCTGATCATCCATCCTTTGACTTCTATCCATAGGATAATCTTCTGAATCTTACCAACGTTCTTTTAATCTTGACCATTGATTTGTTGACAATATCAAGGCTTGTACTTCATCCTTATCCACTTAATCTTCCAATGCGAACTTAGATTAAATCATGATTTACAATCAGTAGACATCTGAATTATATCAGCGTGTTGATGTACATGCATGTTGACTGAATTAAGTCTGCTGTTTTTTGATAACACTTCAGTCAACTGCTTTTCATCTAAATTTTTATAGTTAAGTTAGAGTACACCTTTTTGATTATAACTAAGTTCGAATCACCATTTAATCTTTATGGAACTTAGACCATCACAGATTAGGTCATCACAGATTTGCCTAAATTCTGATTCCATATCCTTGACTTTAATAAATAAGTTTGATCCCTTAACTTTCAATAACTGAGTTTGAGCCCTCAGCCTTCAATCATCAGCAGGCTCCTAGATCCTCTACTGACCTAGCTACCCTATTGACCTAGACAGGTCTACTGAGAAAGTCAGCTAACCTAGTTACAGTGCTTGTTTGATCAAACCTATATATGAATCAAACTCTATTAAACTTATAAATTTAATCTAGACATCTTTTTGTCATTGCTCTATAACAGCTGGTTTGGCACTCATCACTGAAACTTGAAATATGTCCAACAATTTCCCCTTTTTCAGGGATGATGCCATTACCCTCCTTACAGTAAAGCAAAAAGAATAAAAATAAAAACAGAACAAAATTCATTGATATTTCATTAAAATCATTTGTTCAAAGGCATTACAAACTAGACACAGTAAAAGATAAAAACATAAGTAAGTCTGCTGATCTAGTTTCTGTCTCTTTCTTGCTTCTCTTGATACTCCCTATTTCCTTGACTATTTCTAGCATCCATTGATTTTCCAAAGTGGAAAAGTCAACCCAGGTATGTATCTTCTTCCACCATTTCCATGCTTCTGGTAAGGTCATTCTAATAGTATGAATAGTGAAGCCTTGACCCATATAAAAATGTTTAAACTCTTCCAGTGACTCCTTTGCTGATGTAGTTGGTCTTCCACCTCTGCCACCTCTTCCACCTTTTCTTGAAGCTCTCAATGATTTGACCCTTACCTTCCAAAACTTAAGTCCCAAAAATGAATTCAGTCCTTCATGAAAACCCATGTTATGGTAAGGTTGCTTCTTTCCATAATACAGCTTCTTGTATTCTTGCAAAAGATCATCAGTTAGCTGTATCCTGCCAGGTGCAGGCTGTCTAAAAGCATTTGTGTCAGCCTCCCACTTCTTCTTGCTAAAGATCCTTGCAGCTTCCTTTATTTCTTCTGTCTGACCTTCTTTCCTCTTATTGACATCATCAATAAAACGGCTCAGCAAGCCATAAACACTCTCTTGTGTAATCACCAGGTTTGCAAGTTGACCTTCCATAATCTCAGTTCTACTGTCAACGGCAGTGATTCTTCCATGCATAGTCTGTTCCAGCAGGATGATCCTCTTAGTAAGCTTAGGATCCAGTACAGCAGGGTGAGGTGACTCAGTAGGGTGAGGTGCCTCAGGAATCTTATCAACCTTCTTGTGCAATGAGACAATTTTCTCAGCCAAGTGCTTGTCTCTGTTGATAACTTCACTTTTTACCTTGGATACTTCTCTCAGTAGGTCATTGGTTGAGAATTGAAGATGAGTGATGTTTGATGCAGCTGTCTCAGAAGTTCTTCCTCTGTTTTCCACCAAATTCACAATGTCTTCAAATCTTTGCTCATGTCTGTTCAATTGAGCTCTGAGTTGTAAAATATCCTCTCTAACATGCCTTAACTCATCCAAAATGTGTGCGGGAATTGCTCCATTCATTCTAGCCATACCTCCAGCAAATCCTCCAGCAGGCTATTCAATATTATCATCAGCCCTGGGATGCCTTACAACAATTGCTCTTGTCCTGTACCATTCATGGGGTTCAGGCCCTTCTTCAACAACATCTTCAAACATTTCTTGAAGAGCAGGTTGCTGTGCAGGTTGAGGCTCTTGAATTGCCTCCAAAACAGGTACATCTTCAAAAATAGGTACAGTGTGCATGTTTGGGCTCTACCTCTGCTTCTTCTTCTGGCATCTGAAACTTCTCATCACTGAAATCATAGTCCAATAGCTGCTCATCATCAACAGCAGTCTGCTGACTATCTTTTCCTTCATCAGCCTTTACTTCAGTAGCCTGTACCACAGCAGCCTCCTCATAATGCACAGGGGATTCCTCCAATCCCTTTGCAGGTTCCAACATTTGCTTCAACATTTTCTGATTCTCAGTGACTGGAACCACCAGTTCCGACCTTTGCTCCAACACTGTTTGATTCTCAGTGACTGAACCACCATCTTCACAGTTGTGTCCACAAATATATTCATGTTTTCTTCTAGCACACCACCCACTGCAGCTATTTCTTCAAGAATACCAGTGGCTTGTGTTAAAATTCATCAGTGTCCACACTGTCTTGGTACTGAATTGAATCCTCAGAGTTGTCCTAGGATTGATCAATCATAACAACATCACAAATGTTGGTCAACAAAGCATCTTCATGTGATGTTGCTACAGCAAGCTGTTGCTCTAAGTCTTCATTAAAAACAGTTTCTAGCTCCTTTCTTAAATCATCAGTCTGCTGGCCCTCAGCAGACTTGCCAGCTTCAGTAGATTGTTTTACTCTTGGCTCAGTAGACCCCTGTCCAGTTTCCTCATTAAATCTTGGCAATGCAGTACCACTGGAATCTCCTGGATGCATAAGAGGATCATCATCAGAATCAGATGATGAGTCATCACTATTTGGTATAAACTTAGGGTCTCTAAACATTATGCTTCCTAGTTTCTTCTCTCCTTCAATAATTTCCAGCAGCCTCATTTCCAACTCAACAGTGTCAACAAATCCAAGTACATTGTTGTTAACGGTGATTTTTACGGTTTATATGACTTTATTTCGTAACAATTTCCTTCGTGTTTTACTAATTTTTATAGAAAATTAGGTGTTTAATGGATTTATTGAAAGAATGCGTATGGAAATCATTAAAGTGCAAAATCGAGCTAATTACGTCGTTTTATTGGTATTTTCTATCTATATGTATGATTTTACATTTTGCATGTTTTTGTCGTGTTGTAGGTACGCTTGCATATTATGGAGGAAGCTAAAACGATGTTCACTTGAAGTTTAAATAGGAGGAGAAAGATGCAAGTGAATTTGGAATGAAGATTTGAAGAACTGAACGAGAGTTCATCCTCGTCCATATAGGACGGGCGTCTTGTTGAGCTCGGCCCGACTCGAATATTTTGCAAAGTTTGGACGTGCGTCCAGAGCAGCAAACGGGCGTCCAACCGATCAGATTTGCGTTCAGAAGATCAGAAAGGATAGACTTGGAATTATCTTTATTTTTATTTATTAGGGTTTAGACTTGCTAATAATAAAACCCTAAGTCGGCAAAACAAGTTATAAAAGGAGAGGCATCGTGAAAAACGAAGAACAATTCATCACGGAGAAAAGCTGCGGTCACGAAACCGAGAAGAGGCACACTCGGTCGACCGAGTGCTCCTGCTCGGTCGACTGAGCCACGTTTTACTTTTTATTATTATTATTTATTTGGTCTTTCTGGAGATGAGTAGAGGCTGAGGCCAGTTCGAGCAAGCATGTGAAACCATTTCTGCAACATCTTGATCTCAACTTTGGGATTGTTTTTGTGAGTTTTATTAAAGCTTGTATCATTATTATGCTTTTATATTGATTATGCAATTAAATTGAAAGATGTTTGCATGTTTAATGTTTAACGTTTGATGAGAATCAATGTTAGACATAGATCACCGTAGTAAAGGTTAGATCTTTAACCTAAAAATAACGAGAGTTGCTAGGTTAAATTTCTAGGTTGCTAGATTGAGAAATCTTACACCTTTGTTATGGAAGCGTTAATCTTTAAGATCGAGAGATGAAAGATTAATAGGCGAATTATCTACGAGAGTAGGAATTCATACCTTTGATAGGTGAACCACGTCTTTATTAAATCTTCACTAAAAGATCTAGAGTAGAAATTGAGGGTTGCGGGATAGGTGAATCAATGCTTGTTCTTCGTTAAAATTAATTGAAATTATCTTTGTGCCTTGTTCTTCGTTGTTATCTTAGAAGTTTATTTTCTTTTTAGTTTATAGATTAGAGTTATTTTCGTTCGCAATTATCTTTCCTGGCTTTGGATTGACAATCCTCTGTCCAGTTTATATTTTTCGTGACAACCCTTAGAAAAATTAAGAATTAGATAAACCTCGATTCCCTGTGATTCGACTCCGGTTGTAGTTGCTATACTACGATCCCTGCACTTGGGGTAAACCGGATTTATTTTATTACTTGTTTATTTTTCATTAGATAAAATCCGAGACAATTGTCAACTCCTAACTTGTCAAAAGCCCACTCCTCAAATCCTGACATTGGCTCTCTTGCTGGTTTTTGCCTCTTGTATAATCCAAACTTGCATTGAAAATATTTTTCCACCATTCTGTGGCTGGGATCTACATACCCTTTCTTTGATTTCTTCTCTTTTCTTTCAAAGGGCATTGAAGGTTTCCTAGGAGGAGTTTGTTCAACTTGTTATCCTCCAAAGGTCTCAACAAGATGACCCAAAGTCTCCTCTACTACTTCCATCTATACCACTTCACTTTCCACCGTTTCCTCGAGTTAATGCAAGAATGTGCGGGTCCTGCATGAACCTTACAACTTCTTGGAAAGTTGCGCAACAACAACCTTAGCAGCTTCTACAGCAGGCTCAACAACCTCTATAGGTACTTCAACATCTTCTTCTTCTTCTTCTCTTCTCTTTGAGATTCAAGAATCTTCAATTCTTTTCCCTTTCCATAACCTTACTTTCTTGCAATCTGTTTTCTCCTTTTAGTAGGTTGTTCTTTTTCCAATTGCTCTTTGTCAGCAGCTTTCCTCTTTC
Organism: Gentiana macrophylla; assembly: GCA_026214975.1. NCBI lineage: Eukaryota > Viridiplantae > Streptophyta > Magnoliopsida > Gentianales > Gentianaceae > Gentiana > Gentiana macrophylla. The sequence goes on along the minus strand of CM047813.1, from coordinate 73,192,796 downwards.
TTGATCCCTCTTTGAGTTGTTCTTTTAGTACATCTGCAGCAGTCCTCTTTGCAGGTTCAGTAGCCTCAGCAGCCTCAACATCAACTTGAACTTCAGTAGACTCAGTTGTGTCTACTGATTGCTACCTTGTTTTCTTGGGTTTTAAGAGCTCAGTGATCTTTCTAGTATCACTAGCCTTTCTCTTCTCCACGGTCTTCTTAGGTGCAGCAGGTTGCACATCATGTTTAGATTTGGATCTTAGTTCCTGCCCACGACCATTGTTGTCATCATCATCATCTTCATCATCACTCTCTATCATTTCATCTTCTTTCTCATCATCATCTAAACCCGGGATAGGAGTATTGATCTCTAGTTTGTACCTTGACTTCTTGATTTTGGTAGGTGCAACATCAGGTACCTTCAGATGATTCAGCAGGGTCTGAATTAGTAGACCTAGGGGCTTGGTCTTGGCCTTCCTTGTGCCATCTCTATCTTCAAATATCACCTTCTTCATGTATTGCACAAAGAATCCAGCCCAATCAAACTTCATACTTTTGCAGATGATCATCAGCAGGTCTATTTTAGGTCTAGAAAGTGTATCTTGACTTCCAATGAATCCCAGTATGTTCTTGGCTATAATATTACTCAGCAGATTGTATTCCAAGCCAATATGGTTCACATTGATGCTCAGTGTTGATGGTATGGATTTGTTGGTCTTGATTACATCAACAAACTCCAGTCTTGACAGCTTCATCGGCTCTAGATTTGTAGGAGCATTGTTTCCCGGTCCAAATCCAAATACCTCCCTTAGCAGGTCTGAGGAAATCACAATCTCTTGGAAATTTACAGTGGTGGTAAATGCCTCTTTTCCATCTTTTATCACCATGTTCCTCCAGAAGTTTATAACATTGGTGTAAGAGATGCTTTCTAATCTGATATTCAACACATTTTCCAATCCCTGATATCTTTGAATTCTTCTTCCAATGTTGATAGCTAACTCAGTCTTGTTAGCATCTGTAACATAGCTTCTCACACTTTCACTAGTTCCAAGATGAACATCACCTTTGTCCGCCATTGAAGAAAGAATATGAAAAAGATGATGAAGAAAATTTTCTAAATCTGTATTCACACTGTGTATAATCAGGGAAAATCAATTGGAGATTTGTAAGCATCTTTTGTATGCATGTCTATATATATTTAAGGGAAGAAAGTGGTTGAAAACTGTCAGGCACGTACCGTAGCATTTAACCATGATTGAACTTGGATTAAATGTGATTTGCCACGTGTCCTACTAACTTATCCCACTAAGTGTTGTAACTGTTGGATATTGTAACCGCAGTTATAAAAGATAAGAGTAATAGCCATTGATTTCAGCATTTGACTTTCATTAAAGTTTGACTGTCTTTACAACGTATACTTCAGTAGATTTGAAATTTAGCAGGGTTGCTTTGAAAATGCTCTGCTGACAAATAAAGGATCAGCATCCTATTGACAAAGATACTCTGCTGGTCTTCATGCAGTCCAGTTTTGTCCAACTGATAATACAAGATAAAGTTTAATACCAATGACTGATCTGTCAAGTGAGCTCACCCAACATGACAAAGACCAATCCCCTTGGCAACCTCATTTGCTCAATTGTTCAAACTGTTTAAGTACATGGAATTGTTGATACCAATGGCTAATCTATTAAGTGAGCTCACCCATCATGAGAAAGACTAATCCCCTTGGTGAATTCCAGTACACTGCTGACTAAATACAATGTCAGTCAACTTTGATGATGCCAAGCTCAGTTCTTAACTTAGCAAATCTTTCACTGTCCAAAGGTTTTGTAAAAATGTCAGCAAGTTGATCTTCAGTAGGAATATAAAGAACCACTACATCTTTCTTTTCAACATGATCTCTTATAAAATGATGTCTCACATCAATGTGTTTGGTTCTTGAGTGCAAAATAGGATTTTCTGAAATTGCAATTGCACTTGTGTTGCACACATTATGGGAATTTTTTTTCTTCAATCCCATAATCCCTTAATTGCTGTCTCAACCATAGTACTTATGCACAGCAGCTTCCAGCAGCAATGTATTCAGCTTCAGCAGTGCTAGTGGATATTGAATTATGCTTCTTCTAAACCAGGAAACTAGTTTATTTCCCATCAACTGACAAGTTCCTAAGGTGCTTTTTCTATCAATCTTGCATCCAGCATAATCAGAATCTGAGTAGGATATAACTTTGAAACTCCTTCACAGATTTCTCTGATTCAATTACTTCAGTTTGATGTGAATTGGATTCACAGACTTGCTTGACCAATCTCAGAGCTTGATATGGAATTTGAAGTTCTGATTCCTGAGTTGATCTCTAGATGTGTCTTTAAGTTCAGAGAGAAGGCTTTTCAATTTGACAGAGTTTCTGCTTGTTCCTTATCCGATTCAATCATTGTTTTTCTTGTCTGTCAATGCCTTCTATTTATAGCCTTGAGTATCCTTGATTTGAATTTCAGTCCATTGGCTATTTAATATGGGGAATAATCATTGATTTAATTCTTGATTCCCCCTTAATTGTATTCTCCTTGATTTCAGTGATCGGATTTTTCTTCAAACATTTTTCTCAAAATCCGTCCTTGATTGATTCTCAATTGATTGTGCATTTAATGCTTGATCCTATGAACCTTCTTCGTTCTTCAAAATCAGATCTAGTAAGGTTTACTTGGCCGTTCCCTGAACGGTTAAGTGATTCTTCTGACTTTGCTGTTTAGATCTTCCTTTACTGCTTTGTCTTCACTCAGCCGATAATCAGTTCACTTTGTCGATTCACTGTTTCCTTGATTTCTTTGAGTTCAGGAGAATCCTTATACTTCACTGATCCTTGATTTGTGTGAGATCAGTGTACGCCATATTTAAACATTAAGTTTCATCACTTGAAATGTAACTTAGACTTATCCAAGGTCATCAAAGACTTCCCTGGTTATAAGTCAGACCATAATGTCTTCATGCTTCTCTGCTGGTACTTGGTTGGCTTCACTCTGCCGGATATCTGTTTTACTTTGCCATCCTACCAACTAGTACAATACTTGTCTGACTCAACTTATACAACATGTCAGACTTTAAGTAAAGACTTATACAGAGATTTCTAACTTATTTCAGGCTTGCTACAACAGTTAGTATGGCAATCATCAAAACAATATAAAATGTTCCTAACAAGACACTTATAGCAATGATGGTTAGGACTATACCTAAGAAAAATGCATGTTTTGGACCGAAAATTGGTTTTATGAGAGTTTTAAGGACGGAGGTGAGGCCAACAAGCACAACCGAAGACACAAAGGAAGGAGTAATCCGGAGAACGATGATACACCATTTCATAAGGGGTTAAGGATTTTAGTAGGAAGACGGTTGTTGAGATATGTGGCGGTAAGGAAGGCATATTCCCTATAGGGAAGGGGCAAGTTCGATTGGGATAAGAGGGCAAGACCGGTTTCGACAATATGATGATGTCATCGCTCAATGGCACCACTTTGCTAGGAGGTGTGTGGACATGACAGACGATGCTCAATCCCGATAGAGGTGAAAAGGTGTTAAGGCGGCGATATTCTCCCTCCAATCAGTTTGAACAGATTTGATTTTAGTGTTAAATTGGTGTTCAACAAGGTGACTAAATTGCATAAAAGTATATTCAACATCGGATTTAAGACGCAAGGGATAAAGCCATAACTTTTTTGTAAAGTAGTCAAGGAAACTAACATAATACTTTGAACCATAAATAGAGTCTTGGGCACAAGGCCCCCACACATCGGAATAAATCAAATCTAAAGGATTTTCAGAAGTACAAGAGGACAATGGTAACGGCTGATGATGGCTTTTGGCCATTTGACACGCAACACAAACAGACGTAGGGGCAGAAACAGGTGCAACATCATTTTGACGCAAAACATGATGAAGAACTGGAAATAAGCAATGTCCTAAGCGTTGATGCCATTGGGTGACGGAAGGACGGTGGGTAGTGAGAGCTTGAGTAGGGAAGCAATTGAAGGATGTGGAAAAATGATAGAGATCGTCTTTAAGGAAGCCCTTATGACGGATATGGCCCGAGTAATCCTTCATAAGAAAATAATCATGATGAAACTCAAAATAAACGGAATTATGTTTAGCAAATTGAGAGACAGACAGAAGATTGGTGTAAAGGGAAGGGGCAACCAAAACATTGTTAAGAATATAGGAGTGTGTAGGTGTGGTTAAACGAGTAAAACCAAAATGCGTAATAGGCAAACATGAACCATCACCAATGTGAATTTGATCGGGACCATGGTAAGAGTCGGCTGAGACATTCAAATTGTGTGGGTTGTTGGTAATTTGATGAGTTGCGCCTGTATCCGCAACAAAGATCGAGGAACCATGTGTAGAAGGGTTTGCTTGAGGTTGACAAGCCGAGCGGGGAGGAGTAAAGGTGTCATCGAACCTGTACCAACAGTCGTGAACAATATGCCTGAATTTTTCACACAGCTGGCATTGTGCCCCAGGAGTCAAGGGCGGAGTGCCACGGCCACGGCCAAGGCCACGGCCACGATTGGAACCATGCCCCCTTCCCCGATTGGATTGAGAGGCTGAATTAAGATGATTTGGATAGCTCGAATTTCCCTGATTGGAATAGCTGGAGTTATGATGTTGCTGATAACCTATACGTCCACGTCCACGGGAATTGTTCGACCGGTTGGGGTAGGCAGCAAGATGGGCGGCCGGAAAAGAGGATGCAACGGCGGGAAGAGGCGGGTTGATGGGAGAAGGGAGATGACTATTGAGGCGGGCTTCGGTGGTTAGCAACAGGGAATAGAGCTCATCCAAAGTAATTTTTGTACGGGTAGAGATCAAACTAACCAAGGAATCATAATCTTTATCCAAACCAGCCAGGATGTACGCGAAGATGTCCTCCGTGTTGAGCGGGTGACCGGCCATTCTCAGTTCATTAGTGATCTTCCTAATTGTCATAAAGTAATAAGTAATAGTCAAAAAAATATATGAATAACTAAACACAACATCAAAATGTCCCAAAACAATCATCAAGATCATTTCTTTTGATTAAATACAACAAAATATGTGTTGTCGCGTTACGTTTTAACATGAGTATTTGTGGTTGTTTGTTGTTTTAACATGTGTATTTGTGGTTTTGATGTTTGGTTTTGTTTCTTTGTCTGGGTAATTAGCATCAGGGATTTAATTAGGTTTTGTATGCTTAAAAATTGAAGAAATTTAACGAAAAAATGGAGGAGTTGTGGTGAATCAAAGCTGTGTTGTGGGTTGTGAAGTTTTGCTATGATAATTGTGTATGACTTTTTTCTTATAAAGATGCTGGAAAACTAGATAATTAGTGAAGGTATGTGAGTTGTTTTGATTCTTGACAATTGAGAAAGTCACAGGTGTATTATTTATTCTGTAAAGAAGTAAATATTAAAGATTTTGTCTGATGCTATGCTTTTGGAGTAAAGTTTATTATCAAGATTGGCTGAATATTGTGTATGATTACTTTTGTTTGATCATTTTTCATGTTTCCAATCGGATCACTAAAGTTTCCACTTAAATCGGATTGACTTGGCCGAGATTGGCCAATACGTACCCGATTCAAGTCTAAACTGAGATGAATCCGTAACTTTATACCGGTATGCTCCGAGTCAGGGCCGAGTCGGCCGAGACTTTGAACCATGAACACAATTGGAAATTACACACGGGCCTTATTCCATACATATCTCAACAACATCATCCCCTAAACCCCGTTCTATAAAAATAAAAAAATTAAAAAAAAAACCTTATTAGCAGCAAAACCCGTCTTTTGTGACAAACGTCTTGTTTTTGGGTAATGGCTCGGTTTCGGGTACGAGTCTCATATCATACTGGGTAGACAAGTCAAAGTTACAAGTATATGACATTTTCTTCCCCGCTTCCTTCTCCTTCTATCTTAATTATGAGTAATGATAGAGGCACAACAAAAATTACACAACGGATGCCACAACATGATCTCCCACCCTTGATTTTGATGGGTCCACATCACAATCAATTAAACACTCATCAAAATCAAGGGTGAAAGATTATAGTGTGGCATCCGTTGTGTAATTTTTGTTGTGCCTCTATCATTACTCCTTAATTAATTATTGTCTTTTCTTTCCTCGAAAGTCAGAATTTAGACAACATGGCCCTTCAAGTCTTTGCCGTATACTAACTGTAGTAACTTGCAACTTTGACTTGTCTACCCATCATCCAGAGGAGTATGGTATGATGTTATTTTTTATCCACATAAATGACTATATTTGATTTTTCCCACCAATCAATACAGACGTATGTATGTATGTTATAAATGTACACATAAATATATAAAAAAAATCAAGCTCTGTTCATCATATCCCTTGTGGGGGTGTTTTAATCTTCAAGGGTTACCAATTAAATATTCTTCTTTAGCTAAAGATTGTCAATTAGTGAAGCATCCATCCATTTTCGGTTCCCGGTCTCTATCGTGTTGTTGAATTATAACCGGAAACTAGTGTGTATGTTCTGAGGAGGCTAAGTCCATCCAATTTGTTTGTTACTACAGTACTCCGCTTTTGCTTCCTTTGTACATAAATCTTTCCCTCAAATGGGGGAGGATTGGTTGGGTTGGGGAATTATTGTCCCATCAATGTTGTTGTTGTACATAAATCTTTGCCTGCAGATATCTGCACAAGATTTGCTAAGCTACAATTGCACAAACACAATTGGAAATTACACCCAGGAGGACAGCTTATTCCTCACAAATCTCAACAGCATACGGACCCTACAGCCATACATTAGGCAGCGGTGTTGACCAAGTCAACTCGATAACTTCTTGCTGGGAATATGTTGCATTTGTTGATATCGAACTGTGTCGCCGTTGTATTAGGGATGCTGCAAACAACCTTAGAAAAGTATGTCCAAATCAAAAGGAAGCCACTGGATGGTATGATAGATGCATGTTTAGATACTCCAACAACAACTTGATTGGAAAAATGTCCTTAACTCCTTTTTACAAGCAAGTAAACTCAACTAAAGTCGTTGCTACAAACGCGTATCGGTTTTCTCAGGATCTCACTTCACTTGCTGATCTTCTTCTCTTTAAAGTGTTCCCAAATATTTTTAGAAGCGACTCATCATCACAGGTTATCAGCATTAGTCGAGATATTTCATATAATGATTGCGTAACTTGCTTGAATCATACCAAAAATGAATTGCTTAGTTGCTGTGCTCATGTTGTCGGCGCAAGATATCAAACTCCTAGCTGTGCTTTTCGCTTTGAGATATACCGCTTCTATGACCCCTGGTTTGACTTCGACTTTCCAGGTGATTAGTTACATTTATATATGTATATTGTTTGTTCTTTAATTATTGGATTTTAGCGTACTGTTAAATAATTAGCATCCTGGTGAACCAAACTCTGTCAAAATGCGAAAATTTGTAGACTGAGGCGAGTTAGAACTCTCTCTATATATATCTTTAAGACGATATTGTGAAAACTTGTGGATCGAGGCGAATGAGCACTCTATATATCTTTCAGATGATATTGCGTCGATTATGTGCGTGTGGTTATCGCAATCGTTTCTAAAATACAACAATGCACCACGGTTATCACAATCGTCTTTGAAAATACAACAATAAATTTTTATGTGCAATCGGCACGTACTTGATGGAATCGAAGCGACGAATCGAGTCGGGTTTATAATATCTTCCTTATTAATTTGGAAAAAAGCACTAAACATACGATTGTATTTAATTTTACCGCAATAGAATGGATTTTTCATTCCGGGGAAACAACAACAATTTATACAGAGGAAACACCAGTTCAACTCAATTTGGTTGAAGATCGATGTAATGTCCCACATTGGAAAAGTAGTAGAATTCTCACCCCCATATAAGTGTGAGACATAAAGGTCTTGTCAACTCGGGTTAGCCCTTTTAGACCAAGCGAGGACGGCGGTCTAAGCGATTGACCAGACATTTATGACTTTCATTTAAGCCTACTGGCCCGAAGTGCAGGGGCGTTACGAATGGTATTGAGCCGACTATCGAGCGGAACTATCGCGCTTGCACCGTAAAAGAAGGCGGTGTAAGGATGGCCTCTAGTTACCTCTGGTAGGGACGATCTAGGAACAGTATTGGCCGTCCTGGCGAGGACGCCAGTCCCTTATAAGGAGGGGAGAATGTAATGTCCCACATTGGAAAAGTAGTAGAATTCTCACCCGCATATAAGTGTGACACATAAAGGTCTTGTCAACTCGGGTTAGCCCTTTTAGACCAAGCGAGGACGGCGGTCTAAGTAGTTGACCAGACATTTATGACTCATTTAGCGCTACCAGGCCCGGGGTCTGGGGGCGTTACAATCGATGCTGTTTCGGTTCAAGATGAAGCATCAGTTTGGTTGGGATTTTGAGTTTTAAAGGTGTTGTTTCGGTTCAAAATGAAGCAACATTTAAGCATAGTTGGGATTTTCTGACTCGAATCGGGTCAGAATAGCTTGCCGTATGAAAGAAGCCTAAAACAGATACTCCCTCCGTCTCAAAATGTTTGGGACATTTCCTTTTTTAGCCGCTTACGAAAAGTCTAATTAATCTTTGGAATTTCGTTAATTGATGTAATATTATTAGGGTTATGATAAAGTGAAACTTAAAGTACATAAATGTAAAAAGTATTAGATCATTTGATGAAATTCGAAGGATTAATTAGACTTTTCGTATAATGCGATAAAATCAAACGTCCCAAACATTTTGAGGCGGAGGAATATTACATTTTTTAGCACGTGTGTTGGTTTTCTCACTATTTCACCTTTCCTGATATTCAAGTTCTTGACTTTATTTATTAATTTATTTATTTGCAGGAAAGAAACAAAAATCAAAGAAAATCATTATCGTTGTTAATGCAATTGTGGCATTGTTAGTTCTAACGCTAAGTCTCTGTGTTTTCATCACTATACGAAGAAGGCGGCAAAAAGCAAATACAGAACATAAAGGTAAGTTCAGATTGAAATATTATTTACATTAAAATATCATAAGGCAGTATATATAGATCCAATAATATATTTATTCAACAAATTTGGTGTCAGAATATGAAATAGTCCCCAAGAAGTGGGGATTCTTAATTGGTTGTTAAATCTAAGTATATATATTTTTGTAGGAGAAGGAGATGAAGAATTACTGAAAACCCTTCGTATAGAGACGACGCAATATGATTTTGCTTCATTAAAAGCTGCAACAGAGGAGTTTTCAGTTGCTAACAATTTGGGAAGAGGCGGATTCGGTGAAGTCTATAAGGTGCTTTGTAACAACTGTGCATGTAATTTCAGCTTTTGAGAAGCAAATTGATATAAGTAATGCTATGGTCGTAACAAAACGGTCATTTGACGACAGTAGCGGAGCTACATACAAAAAAGGGGGTCAACTGCCTTCTTTGATCCAGAAAAATTACATTAATATATGTAAAAAGCATATCGTTTACCTCCCCTTAAACTTTTAAATGCCTTTAAAAATTTTATTACCCCCCCTTAATTACATGAGATCCTGCGTCCGCCCCTGTTTGACGGTACTGTATACATGTTTTAGGGTGTTCTTTCTGATGGTAAAGAGATAGCTGTGAAAAGACTGTCTACAACGTCTGGTCAAGGAGATAAGGAATTCGAGAATGAGGTCTTGTTGTTAGCTAGGTTGCAACATACATGTTTGGTGAAACTATTGGGTTTTTGCTTAGAGGAAAAATAGAGGCTTCTTGTATATGAGTTCATGGAAAATGGGAGCCTTGATAAGGTCCTTTTCGGTAAGCATATACTTCTTCGCTAATATGTTTTATTGTTGTGTTCTATTCACTACAACGTGATGCTGATTGAAGCAGATCTAGAAAACCGATCAAGGTTGGGTGGGAAGGCGTCTGAGAATAATAAAGAGCATCACGAAGGGACTTATTTATCTGCATGAGGATTCTCGTTTGATGATTATTCATCGAGATCATAAAACAAGTGACATTCTTCTTGATGGAGACATGAATGCAAAAATATCAGATTTCGGTATTGCCAGGTTATTTGATCGGGATGAGGGTGAAGTCATTACTAAAAGAATTGCCGGAACATTGTAAGTCAATAATTATAGTTCTTACAACCTCAATATATAATATCATTACGCTTTCATTGAAATCGAAAATGATAATATAATGCTTGATGAGATTGTAGTGGATATATGGCACCAGAATATGCAATGCATGGACTGTTCTCAATGAAGTCTGACGTGTACAGCTATGGTGACTTGCTTCTGGAAATCATAAGTGGCAAAAGAAATTATTGTTCTCTAACTGAAGACAGTTCAGAGGGCCTTCTCACCTATGTAAGTATGGTTATGGTCTTCTTAACAATAATTTAAACATGAATGATTAAATCTCTTCTATTTCAGGCTTACAAAACATGGAAAGAAGGTAAAGCTCTTGATCTAATAGATCCTATGCTAACGGACGGTTCGGATTCACCGGAAAACATGATGAGATGTATAAATATAGCCTTACTTTTTGTGCAAGATAATGTAGGAAGTAGGCCTACAATGGCTTCAGTCAATCTCATGCTACAAAGCTTAACCATCACTTTACCTATACCGTTTGAGCCAGGTTTCTTCAACTTCTACATTAGGTCTCGGCTTCCAGAATTACTAGAATCAATTGTTCACTATGATCCGGCATTAAATGAAGAGACAAATTCTTACTTATATCCTCGTTAACAGTACGTTGCGGCACAATGTATTTTTATACTATCGATTACAATGTAGGATCCGATCCATTGATCATAATGTAATCCCACTATAATCAAGGTTGCATGCAAACAATTGATGGTCTCTCTGCAGGTTGCTCGTCGATTTAAATATGAAACACAAATATGTTTGTGTACACCGATTATGTTAAGGGTTTATTATTAAAAATGACAATTTGAACCTAGAAATATGCAATGAGGACAGTGAAATTTATTTTCGGGTAAAAAGGAAATGTCCTTATTCCATTGTGATAGTGAAACATTAGATTTGAGGCCAGTTCCACTATAGAAAACAGTGGATTTGGGGTTATGAACAGTAGATTTGTTATTATCACCCAATTTATATTTTCACTGTCCTGATTTCCATTTCCTCCTATTTTTTTGTCATTTTAAACCACTGCCCCTTACGTTAATCAAAAGTACACTTAAATTGTTATTCAATAGCACTTATTTGTTTAGCCATAAACCTAAATTTTAGTCGATTGATTTATTTTCAATCACTTGTTACTTTTTTTGGAAAATGAAGAGTATATACGTACATTTATTATATATATATATATATATTGTAAAAGTAAAGGTGGGAAAAACTGTATCTCATTCCATTAGATAATCCCTTTATATAGGGTCACGGTTACAATGTGAACATAGATTACATTGATGGCAATAAATCTTGATTGAGCGTTACATAATAACCGAAAGATAATCGTCATTGGCTTTGTGAAGGCACATAATAGTATTTTCCTTCAACACTCCCCTTGTGCCAAGTCAAAGGCTAAATGGTGCATGGATCGTTGCCTCGTTAAAAACCTTGCCAAGTAACAAAACCCGAGTGGGACAAAATAAAACTTGGTCAAAGGGAAAAAGAGCACAACGCACCTTTAATCTTTAAGGATAACATGTGTATTAGACTCCCCGAGGGTCTATATCTCCCACGATCCTTACACCGATCAAGGAAGCTTTGAAAGCCTTCGCATTCCTATATTTTTCACATGTTCCTCAAATATTGCTTTAGGCGGTGACTTGGTAAACAAATCGCCACATTCTCCTCGAGACCTTACTTGACTCACTTGAATCTTGAGGAGAGCTTGTTGTTCTTTGGTTATAGAAAAACTTTGGTGATATGTGTTTTGTGTTGTCACCCTTGATATAACCAAGCTTCATCTGCTCGATCTGAGTGCATTATCTTCATAAATGCAAGTAGGCTCTTCGCTGGTGGAACTTAAACCACTTGGTCCCTCGAATATGTGTAATGATGGACCTTAACCATATACACTCACGAACCGCCTCATGTAGAGCAATAATCTCGAGTGGTTCGAGGAGGTAGCCACAAGACTTTGCTTGGTTGATCTCCAAGATATCGCCGTGTTCCCAATGGTAAATACATAACCGGTTTGGGAACGACCTTTATGTGGTCGAGATAGATACCAGGTCTGCAAAACCCAACTAATACATTGTTTGGGGTTTTGAGTAGGGGTGGCGATTTATTGTCGACGTTTTCTTTAGGAGTTGTATTTTCATTTACGGTCCCTCTTGTCTTTGTGTAGGGAAAAAATAGGCCCAAGTCAATGGTTCCTTTTAGGTATCGAAATATGTTTTAATACCATTCCAATGACGCGTTGGCGCGGAGCTGAATCTAGCTAACAAGTTCACTTGAGAATGCAATATCCGGTCGAGTACATTGAGCTAAATACAATAATGCGCCTATTGCACTTAAGTAGGGAATTTCAGCTCCCAATAGCTCTTCGTCATCTTCCTTTGGACGAAATGGATCTTTCTTTATGTCCAAACTTCGACCGATCATGGGAGTGCTAACAGAGTGCACTTTGTCCATATTAAATCGCTGAGCATCTTTTGGACATATGCGGTGGTGGATGAGTATTCCACAAGCTCGGTGTTCTAGTTCAAGGCCTAGACAAAACCGAGTTTTCCCAAGATCTTTCATCTCAAATTCGGATTTCAAATAGCTCGCGGTTTCTCTTATTTCATTAAGAGTACCTATTATGTTCATATCATCGACATATCTTTGCTACAATTGCAAATCCGAACTTGTTTTCTTTATGAATACGCAGGGCATAGTTCATCATTCTTATATCCCTTCCCAATCAAGTAGTCACTTAGGCGGGTATACCACATCCGCCCGGATTGTTTTAATCCGTAAAGTGGCGTTTCAATCGATTGCAAACGCACTCCGTGGTTTAGAGTCACTTGACTTGGGCAATGAAAGACCATCGAGCACTTTCATGTATATCTACGAATCAAGATCCCCATAGAGATATGCTGTAACCACATCCATGAGCTGCATTTCCAATCCTTCGGAAACAACTAAACTAACTAGGTAACGGAAAGTTATTACATCCATTACAGGAGAGTATGTCTCCTCATAGTCAATTCCAGGGCGTTGTGAGAAACCTTGCGCCACAAGGCGAGCCTTGTACCTTAGGACTTCATTCTTCTCATTCGCTTTCGACAAATACCCATTTATGTCCTACAATTTACACTTGGTGGGGTTAGCACTACGGACCAAATACTGTCTCTTTGTCGAGAATCTAGTTCTGCTGGATTGCTTCTTTCCATTGAGGCCAATCACTCTTTGTTGACATTCACGCAGCAGCGTGGTTCGACATCATCGTGCTCTATGATTTCTTGAGCAACAGATATGCAAATATATCATCAATGTGCATGGAAGATCTTTCCATCAACTCGTATGCACTCTCATAATCCATTGAGATTTCTTTGTTCTCTGGAATCAATTCAAACATCGGAGCGTCCTCCGAGTATTGATTCATGGACATAATCATGTCGAGATAAATCTCATGAGAGGGGTTCTCTACATTGATGATTAATGGGTCGGATTGTGCCTTACTCGCCCTCTTCTTCCTTGGGTGAGTATCAGTCGAACCAAGTGGTCTCCCCCTCTTCCTTTGGGCAGCCACGGCCTCATCCACACCTCCACTAAGTGTGGTCGCAATGCCTTTAGCTACAGCATTGTGCCCCTTTTTGGGGACTTCTAACCTTGCAGGCACGTTTGCAGCTGGTATATGTGATCTTGTCACTTTAGCAATATCAGAGAACGCATCGGCATCGAATGCACTCGTTACGAAGATTAAGTATTCTTTGCACTTCACTTTCACTTTGTGAGTGCACGGGATCAAAATGAGGCGAGTGGGGACAAACCACGACAATTCTGTCGTTCCCTTAGAAAATCCTTTTTTCTTATCTCCCCTAACGACGGGAAGACAGTCTCATCAAAGTGACAATCCGCAAATCTTGCGGTAAATAGATCGCCTGTCAAAGGTTCCAAATAGCGGATAATAGTTGGGGATTCATATCCAACATAAATACCTAATCGTCTCTGAGGACCCATTTTAGTGCGCCGTGGAGGCGCAATAGGCACATATATCTTTGCACAACCAAATATGCGTAAGTGTGAAATATCAGAGCTCATATCCAGTAACCAACCGATACGCGAAAATGGTTGGCTAGCGGTGGATGCAAACGAATAAGTAAAGCTGCGTGCAATATTGCATAACCCCAAGCGAGATAGAGGCAAGTTGGTGCGCATAACCAATGCCCTGGCCACCATCTCAGCCTTTTGATGGTGGCTTCTGCGAGACCATTCATGTATGCACACATGGAGTGCAGGATGTTCTACATCAATCCCGATAGACATGCAATAATCATCAAATGCTTTTGATGTGAACTCTCAGCGTTATCAAGCCTTATAGACTTGATAGGGTGATCGGGTGGTGAGCCCTTAAACGTATAATCTGTGCTAAGAGTTTTGCAAATGCGGCATTCCTTGTGGACAATAATGCGACATGTGACCAGGCGTGTCGAGGCATCCACCGTAACCATAAAATACTTGAATGGCCCGTGATTCGGATGGATAGGTCCACATATATCACCTTGTATTCTTTGTAAGAATGGAATGTTTTGTTTCATGTCTTTAGCATAGGAAGGTCTCGATCCTGTTTTTGCTAAAGAGCGAGCTTTGCAAAATGATTGGTGTGCCTTGGAAATGGTCAATGAGGAAGAGGATATAACTCATCCGGTGCTTGAGGCGACAATGGTCGCTTTGAAACAACACTACTTTGGACACTTTGCATTGTGTCGGATTTTTGTCCCATTTTGTTTTTCCTCGAAAGAAGGGATGTCCGTGTGAGTTCTTTAAAATACGGATCATCATATCTCGACCAGGTGTCCTAGGCGATCATGCCAAAGCTTTGTATGAGTCGGTGTCCCAAATTTCATTGTTGGTGACGACATAGGATTCAATAATCCGAATAGTAGTAATATATAATCCATTAGATTGACTCATAAGCTTTTCTAGTATCGTTTCCTTCCACATTCATTTGTGGTAATATACAAATATTCGATTCCATTCTCACGGTGAGTTTCAAATGATAACCGTTGTACGAATATCTTTGAAACTTAACAAGGTTCGATTGGCTCTAGCGCATATAGGCGTTTGTGACTTTTATCGTTGTGCCGTTAGGCATCAAAAATGTGGCATTTCCTCGCCCTTGTATTACTTGTGATGATCCAATCATCGTAGTCACGAGATGAATTACATGGAATTAACTCGACAAATAATTGTCTATTCCTTAAGATAGTGTGTGTGGTTCCACTTATCATTAAGCACTCTATTTCTCCTCGATTCATTCCTACATTTAAATTAGATGAGATTAAAAGTCGAAGACATAACTCATATTCTTTAGAGTTTTTCGATGGAGATGTATTGCTTTACACTGAATAGTGCTATTTTCGAACCATGTATATACTTGGTAAATAAAATCGAATAAAATTCAATACTTGAATAAAATCCAAATTTATTAATAGGCCAACGAAAATCAAAATAAAAGTCTCGTACATCAAAATCCAATTCAACAAACCATTATTCAAATGAACTTTAAGACCAAAATAGTCTAATTAAAAAAATAAGGCATTCCGCCTTCACAATGTTCTTGGAAAAATAAATAAATAAGCAAAGCGGATCAATCAAAGTCTGGAACATCCATTGACTGAGCAGGGTTCTTGTTGCTATTGAAGTCTGCAATTGTGAGGTTGACATCAGTGTCATTGCCTCCATCTTCCGTATAGTGGGCCTCTTGTTCTCTAGATTCCCTATACCTCTTGTAATTGGTCGCTACTTTGTTACTTGCTCGGCGGTATTATACCAATGCCCGATAACTCCACACCTATAGCAAGGTTCGGTTCCAACTCTCTCCCTTTTTCTTGAGGTTCTTAGGTGCCTTTTGCACCTTAGCCTTAGGATCACCATGGCCACTAGGACCATCACCACCATTTCTGCGCCATACATTAGGGGGACCTCCACGGCCCATACCACGGCCCCTAGGTCCCTTTCCACGTGGTGCATTGTTTCCACGTGGGTAAGGCTCAGCACGTCCAACTCCCTTTTCTTTGGGGTTCTTTCCACCTTTCATCTTGCCATAGTTAACCTCAGGGATTTTCTTTGTCCCAGCAGCATTATTATTCATGAGAACTTGATCATGCCGCTCAGCCACTTGCAGCATGTTGATCAATTTGTGAAAGGTCGTAATATTTTTCTTGTCGTACTCCAGCCTATACCTTGGTTCGCTAGTATAAGTGCTGAAGTAGGAAAAGTGGAAAGAGTCTTCTGGATCATATCATCTTCACGTGAGTTCCTTTCCACGCAATTTGAGGCGTGCTCTCTAGGCGCAACATGTCCTTGTTGAATTGGTCTACCCCTTTGTAGTCAAGCAAGCGGATTTCATTCCACTGAAGCGGAAGCAGCTGGGAGTAAAGTGTCATGAATGTTCCCAAAACGTCCCTCTAGGGCATCCCACAGTTCTTTGGGTGTTTTCAACTGAAGGTACTCCCAGCGTAAGCTAGAGTCAATATGTCGCCTCAAGAACATTAGGGCATTTGCTTTTACTTTAGCAGATGGGTCGTCCTTAGGGTCGGTGGGTGTTTTGATAGTGAGAGTGTAGTCCTTTGCAACAAAGGCCATTTCCACATCTGAAACCAGTGGTGGTACTCAATTCATACGAGTCCAAGATTTCAAATTCGGTCGAGTTGTATCGACCATCTACATAAACAAGAGTGAAGAGCATATTAATTATGTAGTCATAAGACATCCACAATAATTAATTTCCAAGAGTGTGAATTGGATCACGATGCCATGGTACATAAGCGGTCACTCATTTTTCGATGCTTTGTGAAGATACTTTATCATATTGATTGTTTTGTACTTAGTATATAACGCCTATGAAATTTCTTTATCATAGGATGACATATAATCTTATTTATAAGGCAATCAACATATAATTATTATGCTCAATTTGAAATTTCGGGCAAACATAGCACATAACATTTTTCATAGCAACATGCATATACATATCAAATTATAATAATAAAACAAACAAGGAAACGTAATTTGCTACACCACTCAATTAATGCGGCAGCAACGTAATTGCATTATTATTATTATTATTATTATTATTTTTTTTTTTTTTGGTGCACAGGAGTAAGCAGGTAAACAAATATCTCATTAAACCCTAATTCTTTGTTGCAGCCGCCGCTTTATCAATATATATATATATATATATATATATATATATATATATATATATATATATATATATTTTTTTTTTTTTTTTTTTTTTTGTTCAACAAGAGAAAGATTCCATTAAAGCAAAAGCAAAATAATTACAGAAACATGTACAGCAATTCTTCATGTAGAAAATTTGCAGGAACATCAAACCAATCGTCAACAAATTGCAAGATCTTAACATACAAATTACACAGAAGCTTGAAGAGAAATCATACCTATATTCTATAATAGAAAATATAAAATAACGAATCTGTATTATTTGACTTCTTATGAAACATATACACAACAATTTACGAAAACCCATGTTACGACGAAATAACTGTAGTTTCAAATAGTTTTGATACAATGAGATCAATCAACCAATAGAACAGAGAGAAAAAAATGTTTAATAAACAAACCAGAGTGCACACACCTTGAAATTGCTGCGGGTGCATCGCCGCCAATGAAAATAGCGATAAATTTCACCTAATCGTTCACATGGCGGGCTGGCGGCGGCGGCAGCGGGGCGGCGGCGGCGGCGGCAGGTCGGCGGCGGCGGCAAAGAGGGGGCGGCGGCGGCGGCTCAATTAGGTTTTTTTTTTCTGAGCTACGTGCTGATAACGTGTAAAAGTAAAGGTGGGAAAAACTGTATCTCATTCCATTAGATAATCCCTTTATATAGGGTCACGGTTACAATGTGAACATAGATTACATTGATGGCAATAAATACTGATTGAACGTTACATAATAACCGAAAGATAATCGTCATTGGCTTTGACGAAGGCACATAATAGTATTTTCCTTCAACATATATATATATATATATATATATATATATATATATATATATATATATATATATGTAGCATCGATCACACCCCTTGATTATTCCTATATATATTTACTTCATCAAAATCTGCTACATATTGCATCGATTGATCACACTTACCTAATATATTTTCCTATAATTAAGTAAATTCAAGGTTTATTCTCTTTTTCTATACATATATTAGTCAACCAAAATAAAAATAAAATAAAATAATGTGTCTCTGCCCATGCCCCTCCCACGCCCCGCCCTCATCCCCTCCCATAGCTCCCCAAACACATATGCACGCACGCACTCTTCTGGCCCCTTCCCCCTCCCCACTTGTCCCCTATATATATGTGATGATATGTGGGCCCACTGGGCCGGGTTACCCATAATTGGGCCAGGCCCAAAGTTAAACAATCAAGATAATGGATGGGCACGGCAGGACCACAAGTGCTGACCATAATAGTCAGAGGAGCAGGACTCCATCATACGCTGCGCAGAAGTATATCTCTATACAGAATGATCGGCTGCGCAGAAGTATCTCTGGACAGAATACTCGGCTGGATGCAGCGAAGACCGGGTCAGCATCAGTTCAACCGTTCGTAGACGTGGGTAGACCCCACGATCAGTGACGTACAGAGTTAACCGGTGATAACTTCCCATCACGCAAGGAAGAGGATCACGATCTACCACTGTATAAGGAACATCCTAAACTACGAGGGGGACTTGATTCCAGTTTATTAAATTGGATACGTAAGCAGCTCTCTCGAGGAGTTCAGTCCAAAATTACGTACAAAGATCTTTGTTCTTACATTGTTTTCCTAATTAGAATTACCCGATTACTTGATTGTAATATTCATACTACATCATTTGGCGCTAGAAGGAGGGTCTTAATTCTAGTTAGTGAGTGATTGTTACAAAAAAAAAGGCAAGAAATCAAGGAAATTCAAAAAAGCAACAAAATCAACCAGAAAAAGAAAAAAATCAAACCAGAGAAAAAAGCCTAGGTCGGAATGATCAAGAAACCGGGAAGAGAGTTATGGAAGAAGGACAAACAAGCAACCCAGATGCAGTTAAACAGATGTTGGTAGAAAACCTTGCGAATCTCAAGGCTGAAGAGATAAAAACCATATTTGAGGCAGTTTTGAAAGTGAGAAATCAAGATAATGATGCATCTGAAGCACATACTCCGCTGCAAACTACTAAAAAATAAAAGCAGGAAGCAGAGTCTAGCATACAAGTGGTAGTTACTCACCCAGGTGGTGATAATGCCAAAGCAGAGTTAGACGCGATGCTTAAGCCTAAGCAAGATGAATTTAGGCTGGTATCTCCTTTTACTGAGAACATTGATGCATTTCCCTGTCCTCCCGGATTTAAGATCCCAAAGATCCAGGCATATGATGGAACTAAAGATCCATATGATCATATGCATCAGTACATTCAGCACATGAATTTGTATAACATTCCAGAAGAGATGAAATGCAGGGCATTTGCAACTCTTCTAACAGGAAAGGCAAGAGATTGGTTCAACAAACTGAACCCTAGATCCATACCAGATTTCCCAACTCTGACCAAAAAGTTCATGCATGCATTCATTGCAGCAAGACCTTTCCAGCGAAACCGGACGTATTTGCTGACAATAAGCAAAAAAGTGATGAAACGGTGTTGCAGTTCATCAAGAGGTTCAACGGAGAATCATCCCAGATAGCAGATCTGGATGATAAATTTTTAGTAGCATCCTTCGTGGCAGGTCTCAGAGAAGGACGCCTACATGCAAAGATGAGCATCAAAAATCCGAGTACAATGGAAGAATGTCTGGAAATTGCATACAGACATTGCCAAGGAGAAGAGGCTAACAGAGTCAAGAGGGAAGAGTCCCACAGGGATTCTAAAAAAGGAAAGACCGATGATAAGACCGACAAAAGAAAAATCTGTTTGGGATAGGGTAACCAACCCCATTTACGAAAGGTTAGGGAAAAAGGTGGTTTGCGAGCGAGAGACCTTATTCCTCCGAATGCATCTTGTGACCATGTTCTGGCTATTATGGAAAAGAAAGGAATCGCCAAGACTCCTCCTCCATTGAGGGGTCCAAGGGAGAAGAGAGACCACACCAGGTGGTGCAAGTACCATAAAGATATTGGACATGACTCTGATCAGTGCAGGGACCCGATCAGAGATATAGACGCAGTAGAAATGGAAGGAAAGATCGATGAATGCATCGATCTAGTACAAGGAGATAATCCCAGATGAAGGAGAGAATTTAAAAAACAACACAGCGGGCATGACAGGTATAATCAAAGGAGACACATAGATCCGTCTCCTGATGCAGATGGGCATAGAGAAAATGCCCCAATCAACACTGTGAACACGATTGTGGGTGGACCAGGAGGAGTTAATAAGGCTGCCTAGCAAGAGAAAAGTGGCAGCGCAGAAAAGGACGGAGAAGCGAAAAAATAGAAAGTAATGGGAACCGTTCAGTACGGTCCAAGAGATGCGCTACCCGACCATCGTGAGCAACGAATGGTGGTGATGATAAAGCCATTATCCGAAAAATCTGGTCGAAGGATTTGCATAGACACGGCAAACGTAGATAGATGCGTCTTTGTATTACTGATCGTTCCATGCGATGAAGTTAACGGTTCGGGTGACTCTCATGTCAACTCATCTTTTGGATTTCTTGGGCGCCCATCCACCACAGTGGGTATGTTAAAGCTATTGGCGACTTTTGGCAAATTAAAGGACCACGCAGAGCGGGACTCGATGGTCAATTATGTGGTAGTAAAAGCTCCATCGACTTATAATGTGATTAGGGGAAGACCAATAGCGTTGAGCGACCTAAGGGCGATGGTATCGCCAAAGACACAACAACATGAAATTCCCAACTTTCGAAGGAGAAGCTCTTCATTAAAGGGGATGTGGATCTTTGCCAAGAGTTGCTATCTGACCACAATCAGTGGAAAAATGAAGGTGCAACAGGTGACAATGTTAGATCTTGTTCCAGATGAAGAAAAAGAGATGGCAATCCAATGATCCTGTGGAATCAATAATGCTAGATGAACTGGATCCTGAATCCACAGTCAGCATAGGATCATGGATACCTGCTGAACAGAAACAGATGCTGGTCAGAATCTTGAAAGATTACAAGGATGTGTTTGCATGGAAAGCAAGTGACATGCCTGGGCTGTCAATAGAGTTGGCTGACCATAAGCTCAACATCGACCCAACCAGGAAACCAGTGAAACAAAAGAAGAGATCTTTTTCCCTAGAAAGGATACAGGCTTCCAGCAAGAAGTGGAAAAATTGTTGCAGGCCAACATGATTAGAGAAGTTATCTACCCAGAATGGCTAGCAAACCCAGTGCTAGTCAAGAAGCCAGATGGCAGTTGGAGAATGTGTGTGGACTTCACAGATTTAAACAAAGCTTGTCCTAAAGATAGTTATACTTCCCCTAGAATTGACAGGCTAGTAGATTCTACAGTTGGTTACGAAATCTTTGCTTTCTTAGATGCTTAGAAGGGATATCATCAGATTATGATGGACCCTGTAGATGCTGTAAAAACTGCTTTTATTACTGAATTTGGTTCCTACTACTATGTGTCTATGCCTTTCGGATTAAAGAATGCAGGGGCCACCTACCAAGGGGCAGTCAACACCATTTTCAAGTAGCAGATTGGCAAATCCATGGAAGTATATGTGGATGATCTATTTATCAAGAGCAGGACTCTTGACCAATATATGAAAGATGTAGCAGAGGTTTGTCAAGTTTTAAGACAAATAGGAATGAAATTAAATCCAAAAAAGTGCACTTTTGGGGTAAGATCAGGCAAATTTCTGGGTTATATGATATCTAAAGAAGGTGTCAGGGCCAACCCTGATAAATTAGAGGCTTTAAAGACCATGCCTGAACCGAAGAATATTAAAGAAGTCCAGCGATTAACAGGAAGATTAGCAGCGCTAAACCGATTCTTGTCCAAATCTGCACAGAAATCATTGCCATTCTTCAAAATTCTCAGAAAAGCCAGTCCATTTAAGTGGAATGAAGAATGTAAACAGACTTTTCAGGATTTAAAAGACCATAGCAGTCACCTGCCAACTCTAACCCCACATCGGGAAGGTGAGATACTATTTCTTTACTTATCTTTTTGCAATGAAGCAGTAAGTGCGGTGTTGGTAAAACAACATGGCATGATACAAAGGCCAGTATATTTTGTAAGCAAAGCCCTGCAAGGACCCGAGATTAGATATTCTGAGGTGGAAAAATTGGTCTTAGCCCTAGTACATGCTACAAGGAAGTTAAGACCATACTTTCAAAGCCATATGGTGATTGTGTTGACAAATCAACCTCTGAAGCAAATCTTGGATAAACCAGACAAGTCTGGAAGATTAGCAAAATGGGTAGTTGAATTGGTAGGTTTGATATCGAGTACAAACCAAGAACAGCAATTAAAGCCCAAGCATTAGCTGATTTCTTGGCAGAAGAAAAAGCCTTGGCTATAGAGCAAAAAGTTGAGCAGAACAAGGCTGAGAAGAACAAAACTGAACAGTGGTAGCTTTATGTGGACGGAGCTTCCAACAAAGAAGGATCAGG